>JAQFVV010000360.1:214221-297180 GCA_028023455.1 Epiperipatus broadwayi
ATTTGGTCACTAGACAAATTTATAGTAATGTGCATGTAGAAAAGGTAAAACAAAATCATCATCACGATTTTATATAACCATAAAGGAAGTTGTAGGGCATACAAGTTTAAACCCTACAAGGTCCAATTTCAAAAGCTTTAAACAGAAAGAATGGGACAACAATTATATGCTTTATTTGTGTGTGTGTTGATAGAAAGGTAATACACACATTTAAACTATTTAATATTTAATTTTTCTTTAAAAAGCAAAGTTATAATGCATACATATAGGCAATGTATGTGTAAATTATTTAATTGTTTTATATTTCAAATATTAAACATTTTAATTTTCTTTAAAACTAACCTATGCTTGATCAATTCTAACATTTTTTTCTATACTTTTATTTTGCTTTTCTTTAATTATAAGTGGGATTTAAAAGTTACAGATTTAATTAAATAATTGGGTTATAATTACTAAGCTAGCAATTATATTATTTAGGGTTAGTTCATGAATGATTTGAAAGAATGAAGGATGTGTGTACATTACATACAAAAATTTACATTTCCTGAATATTGAAAGAAAAGGAAGTATTAAATCTGTCAAATTATTTTTTTTTGTACAATTTTTTTTGTTAAAACAGGAAATCTGTTTAATCAGATATCGATCTTTGTAGTAAATTTTTTGTAAATGATTGTCACTTTGGAGCTATAATTTTTGAAATTTTCTTATCAAGATCTAAAGAAGGAAGCTCAAAGATTTGAAGTGTTACCTAGATGTTAAAAAGAAAGAAAAAACAAAAGAAAGGAAATAAGAATTGAGTCTATTTTTTTTTTTAAAACAAAAGTGTCTGGAAAAAGGATTAAACTTTTCAGTTGAAAAATACTTTGGTTGAAAATAAATTAGAGATCTAATTAAAACAACTTTGTCCAAAAATAGCAAGTGATGCTATCTCTGATTGGTTAAGTTAGCTAAAAATTGGATATAAAAAGCTGTCTTGATTTATTATTATTATTGTAATTGATTCAGATATTAAACTATAATATTGAACGTTGAAAATATAAGAGATGGCGGGCTAGAAAAATTATATGTGTATTCCATTTGCCAGACCATCTGGGGAAGCTGCACATCACATAGGAAAGAAAAGATGTGTCTAAAATAATATTCTACACCTTTCAACTGACCAGATAAATAAGATGTTTTAATAGAAGAAAGAAAGCATTCACCTGCATTCAAAGAAGATGAATTAATCTACTGAGAAATATTAATCATCAAGTCCAATTAATTGTTACAACAACTGATTTTAAACTCAAGAAAATTTACAAATGGGAAAACAACTGCTGTATTTCATCCACATGCTTGACAGGAAGAGAAGAAAAATTAATATAATGATTTCCAAATTGTCCACTAAAGCAAATAACCTCAATAGAGTCATCATCATTAAATAGTTATCCACCTCAAGAAAGAGATTGTTCCCACATAAAACGGAAATGGTAGCTACAGAAATATAAGCATTATACAAGACAAGTTTGAACCCTTGAAAATTCGCCACAAACAAAAAAAAATCGGTAATATGACTTTTTATATCTATTTTCTTTATGATCTCAATCTTAATAAACATTTTAGCGATAAAGTGGTATATTTTATTTAAAGAACTTTTAAAGACTATTCAGATCGATTAAAACAAGAATGTCTTACTAATAATAACTTTGAGCTTCATAAATTATCTTGAATGTATGAAAAGTATTTGTTTATTAATTTTACAATATTAATGTGTAAAACAATTTTTTTTATGGTGTTATGATTTTAGTTTTAACTGATATATTATTATTATTTTGGTTTTTAATAATATTTTGTTATGATGGGATAAAACACGCACATACATAATGATATTTTATATGTGTATAATTGCATTGAATGTGGAGTAACAAGTAGTGTTAGAATATTAGATTAGTTTGTTTCATTAAGTATAGCATTTCAGAGGTAGAAAAGAGGGGGGAGAAAATAATTTAAGACTCTTTTCTAAAAACTTGCTCTTTCAATTTTACTAACATTTTTTTTTATTCTATTTACATGTTGGATTTTAAAGTATGTGTGCTAATGAGCAGATAATATTTTTTGTCTTGAAATACTTTTCATGGTTAATGTGACGTCCAACTTAATACAAAATACATTTGAAGGGAAAGGGGGAAGAACTTAAAATTAATCTGAGGAGTGTTATATAATCAATTATTATTATTATTCATGTCAATTTTCATATTATCTAGAAATTTTTCTGTATATGTTAGAAATGTAGTAATAAATATTAGTTTGTTTTATTAAACGAGGCGTATATATTTCATTAAGTGTAGTCTTTGTTAAGTGTGATTATTCATCATCCTCAATGGTTGAATATTAGTTATTTAAGATATAAGTAAATATGCTAAAATTAAGCAATAATTAGGAATTTCTTTATAAAAATTAGTTTTATGTTTAGGCTTAGTCCTAGAGCTGTAATTGAAACCCTTGTCATTATCGTTATTATTATCATCATCATCATCGTCATCAACATTTTAATTAATGAGCTGTTTAACTGTTTAAAGGCCATAAATAAATATTGATTTTATAATATTTAGTGATTTCTTAGTATTATTATAACCACATCCCATCATCTATTTCATGCAAGGATGAGTGAATTGCCATCCTCAATTAGTTATATATAATCTGAGCTAGTAAACTTATAAAAATATTGAAACACATTTGTTATGCTAAGATCTAAGAAGTGATTTATGTCTAATATACTCCACTTTGGTTTATAGATGTTTTACTTTTACCTAAATATTAGTGCTTATAGTGATATGGCTCAAAAAGCAAAATCTCTCATTTTTATTAGAAATAAAGTACCAAAAAGGGATTCAAACCCGGTACATGTAAAAGGTTATTAGATATAACCGTGTCTAGATTCAGATAATCTAGTGGCGCCCTGCTAGACCATATTCACTTAGTATTTGTTTAAACATGCACTTAACATCAAACCAAGGAATGAAAGTGGATAAAACCTACTGCCTGTATACCTGAGTTAGATTTTATTGAATTACTAGTGTACTCACTTCACGTGATTTCCCTTCACGTGATTTCCATAATAGATTTCATATAATACATTGCTCATAATTTGCTTATAATTCTTGATGGTAAATTATATTTTGAACCTTTACTTATGATCATTCTATGGACTACTCAGGTATGGTAATGGACTCAGTTATGGTAATATCTATAGTTATTTGAACATACATTTATATTAGGTTACAATGGACACCCAACTGGGGCCTGATATTTTGCCATATACCTGAAAAAGAGAGTCTATAGAATGATGGGAGATGTGTGGTTAAAAATAGAGAAAATTTTTTAGTAAAATTTTTTTTTTCAGTAAAAATTTTTTTTTGGCTTACAAAATTTTCTTGGCCAAACAGTCTTATTTTAGATGATGATGTTTAATATGATTTAATTTTTCATTGATGATGATAAAATGGGTACAGCTATAAAACAGTTTTTTTTTTTTTTTTTAATTTTTTATCAATTTTGAAAATAGAGATGAATATCACAACTTAAGACAAAGGTGAAATAAATAATAGATTTTTTTTTGTGGAACATTAAAATGATTTATTGCCAGATAGGATAGGCATAGTAATAGTGATGAATTATGGAATAGTAGTCTCATGTGTGTTTGGGGAGTTCATTTTGTAAAAAGTCTATGATTTTAGAGGTTTGATTGGATGGTTGATCGTTGGAGTTTGGTTGGTTAGATTGCAGTTTTGATGATGAGTGGAGAGTTTTGTCATTGCCTTGAGAATGCTATGTATTTCGTGTAACTTATGAATGATCAAACCCATTCACTGCTCCAACCCAATTTATATGTTATCTTTATTTTATCATGAAGCAGTTAACAGCAGACCTGCCATGATATCAGCCTATAAGTCTCCAAGAGAGAGAGCATGGCATAGTTTTCCAATCAAGTTTATATGTTATTCTTATGTTATCATGAAGCAGTTAACAGCAGTCCTGCCATGATATCAGCCTATAAGTCTCCAAGAGAGAGAGCAAGGTTTCGTTTTTGTAGTCTATAATAAGCAGGGCATTCCTTGATACTTGCCACATAAGACTCCAAGAGAGAGAGAGCAAGGCATAGTTTATCTATTTTAGCCCCTAAGACTTAATACATCTTTTATTGCAACAGAGTTTGCTTCATTTAATCAAGGGTTGTGGTAGTTAATAGTGATCGAATTGGGATGATCTTCTGAGTGCTCGTGATGCATTGTGTGATTATAGTGTTGTGACTGAATTCTTTTATTTATCTCAAGATTGTGAACTGCTAGTCATTCTGTGGACTGTCAATATCTGTCGGATTTCTGGGAGAATGGATGAATGTATAATTTGGGCTATTACAGACAGACATGCACTATATAGATTATTGTTGTGTAGTTCATTAAATAAGGATATTAACAATTTTTTTTTTTGTTGTATTTGTAATGCATAATAAGGTGAAAATCAAATCAGTCAGTTGGTCAGAATAGGTGTCAGACAGGGAGAAGATGTGTGGATTTCTGATGGTCAGGGAAGTACAGATGGGATATACATAGTTTTATAACATGAGTGAACTAAATTATAGTATGGAAGAGGTTATGGAAGAGGAAGGTGCCCCAATACCAGGAATCAGTGATCGTTTTCATACTGAAGAAGAGGATGGGGAGGTTTTCTTAAAAACACAAAAGGAAAGAGAGGAAGTAGAGGAAGATGCCTTTAATGTTAGTAGCAATAATACGGCCTCAAGTGTGGAAGTAGATGAGGAGTCAGAAGTGGGCCAGGCTCAAATAGCAAAGATGGCACCATCAGACATGGACATGATAATGCAGATGCTCAGAAGTATGAGAGAAGATAGTAAGCAAAGTATAGAGAGTCTAAGAGAAGATAGTAAGCAATGTATGGTAAATCTAGAACAAAAGATAGAGAATCTAAGAGAAGATAGTAAGCAAAGTATAGAAAATCTAAGAGAAGATAGTAAGCACAGTATAATAAGTATAGAGAGTCTAAGAGAAGATAGTAAGCACGGTATAATAAGCATAGAGAGTCTAAGAGAAGATAGTAAGCAAAGGATGGAAAGTCTAGGACAAAGGATATGTCAATCCATAGAGAGCATAATAGAAGGTAGTCAAAGATCACTAGTGTTAAAAGATAAGCTAGATTGTCAGACTACTGATAATAGAGAAAGGAGCGAGAGATTAGAGGAAGAAATAGGTAAATCAGCTAATATACTGATAGAGGAGAGTAGATCACAAGAAGTGGAAAGGCCAATAGTAGCCATAAAATCTAATCTCTCAGTAAAAAGAATACATGAGGTGATGGACAGAGAGCAGATTGGGATAGATCATGAAGTGAAAAGAAGGAAACGAGAATTGGAAGAAAAACTTCATGCATCCAATAAGATGATTGATTTAAGAGAGGCAATAAGGGAGATGAAACCAGATATTTTAGAAAGAGAACAAAAGTTTCAACAGTCTGTAGTTCTCAATCTAGTAACAAACCAGCATGTGTGGTTTCAAAAATCTGTCTTCTTAAATAGATTGGAGATACCTTATATATGGTATAGAGAGGCAATCTCTCTGAAAAATGTAAATGTCCAAATCTCTCTGAAAAATTCAACTGCTCTGGAAAAGTCAAAAATAAGTTATATCTGGTACAGAGAGGCAATCTCTCTGAAAAATGTAAATGTCCAGTGGGTATCAGACAGAGAATCAATCTCTCTGAAAAATGTAAATGCTCTGGAAAATTTAAATGTGCCTTATATATGGTACAAAGAGTCAACATTTCTAGAAAATTTAAAAATAAATTATACATGGCCCAGAGAATCAATCTCTCTGGAAGATTTAAGGATGAATTATATATGGTACAGGGAGTCAATCTTTCTGGAAAGTTTAACAATAAAGTATGTATGGTATAGAGAGTCAATCTCTCTGAAAAACTTCAAAGAATATTATGTATGGTACCAAGAGTCCATATTTCTAAATGGAGTTTGTAATAGGAGGTTATATAAAATAATTCCTCCAGATATGTTTTATAAATATCCAGTCAAGATGAAAAATGGAAATATTAAAAGGGGACTGGATGTACAGGTGCATTTTTATGCAGACCACAATATGATTTGAAAAGAAAAAAGCCATTCCAAATTACTAAAAAGATAGGAGAGAATGCCTTTATGCTTGCTGCTCTTGATGGGAATAAGGGGACCTATAATGCTAGGAGTTTGATCCCTTATACTTCAGCAGAATAGCCTGGCAAAGATCTCCAAATAAATTTTTTTTTTTTAATGAAAGATATACTTACCAGTAGTTAATTTTTTTTATATATATTATAAGTGTTTATTATTATTAGTGTATTTATTGGTTAGGATTTTTTTTTAATATAGTTAAAACAAAAGTGCTGATGATTTTATCCGAAGGGGGAGAAAGTTGTGCCATTACAATTTGGTCACTAGACAAATTTATAGTAATGTGCATGTAGAAAAGGTAAAACAAAATCATCATCACGATTTTATATAACCATAAAGGAAGTTGTAGGGCATACAAGTTTAAACCCTACAAGGTCCAATTTCAAAAGCTTTAAACAGAAAGAATGGGACAACAATTATATGCTTTATTTGTGTGTGTGTTGATAGAAAGGTAATACACACATTTAAACTATTTAATATTTAATTTTTCTTTAAAAAGCAAAGTTATAATGCATACATATAGGCAATGTATGTGTAAATTATTTAATTGTTTTATATTTCAAATATTAAACATTTTAATTTTCTTTAAAACTAACCTATGCTTGATCAATTCTAACATTTTTTTCTATACTTTTATTTTGCTTTTCTTTAATTATAAGTGGGATTTAAAAGTTACAGATTTAATTAAATAATTGGGTTATAATTACTAAGCTAGCAATTATATTATTTAGGGTTAGTTCATGAATGATTTGAAAGAATGAAGGATGTGTGTACATTACATACAAAAATTTACATTTCCTGAATATTGAAAGAAAAGGAAGTATTAAATCTGTCAAATTATTTTTTTTTGTACAATTTTTTTTTGTTAAAACAGGAAATCTGTTTAATCAGATATCGATCTTTGTAGTAAATTTTTTGTAAATGATTGTCACTTTGGAGCTATAATTTTTGAAATTTTCTTATCAAGATCTAAAGAAGGAAGCTCAAAGATTTGAAGTGTTACCTGGATGTTAAAAAGAAAGAAAAAACAAAAGAAAGGAAATAAGAATTGAGTCTATTTTTTTTTTAAAACAAAAGTGTCTGGAAAAAGGATTAAACTTTTCAGTTGAAAAATACTTTGGTTGAAAATAAATTAGAGATCTAATTAAAACAACTTTGTCCAAAAATAGCAAGTGATGCTATCTCTGATTGGTTAAGTTAGCTAAAAATTGGATATAAAAAGCTGTCTTGATTTATTATTATTATTGTGATTGATTCAGATATTAAACTATAATATTGAACGTTGAAAATATAAGAGATGGCGGGCTAGAAAAATTATATGTATATTCCATTTGCCAGACCATCTGGGGAAGCTGCACATCACATAGGAAAGAAAAGATGTGTCTAAAATAATATTCTACACCTTTCAACTGACCAGATAAATAAGATGTTTTAATAGAAGAAAGAAAGCATTCACCTGCATTCAAAGAAGATGAATTAATCTACTGAGAAATATTAATCATCAAGTCCAATTAATTGTTACAACAACTGATTTTAAACTCAAGAAAATTTACAAATGGGAAAACAACTGCTGTATTTCATCCACATGCTTGACAGGAAGAGAAGAAAAATTAATATAATGATTTCCAAATTGTCCACTAAAGCAAATAACCTCAATAGAGTCATCATCATTAAATAGTTATCCACCTCAAGAAAGAGATTGTTCCCACATAAAACGGAAATGGTAGCTACAGAAATATAAGCATTATACAAGACAAGTTTGAACCCTTGAAAATTCGCCACAAACAAAAAAAATCGGTAATATGACTTTTTATATCTATTTTCTTTATGATCTCAATCTTAATAAACATTTTAGCGATAAAGTGGTATATTTTATTTAAAGAACTTTTAAAGACTATTCAGATCGATTAAAACAAGAATGTCTTACTAATAATAACTTTGAGCTTCATAAATTATCTTGAATGTATGAAAAGTATTTGTTTATTAATTTTACAATATTAATGTGTAAAACAATTTTTTTTATGGTGTTATGATTTTAGTTTTAACTGATATATTATTATTATTTTGGTTTTTAATAATATTTTGTTATGATGGGATAAAACACGCACATACATAATGATATTTTATATGTGTATAATTGCATTGAATGTGGAGTAACAAGTAGTGTTAGAATATTAGATTAGTTTGTTTCATTAAGTATAGCATTTCAGAGGTAGAAGAGAGGGGGGAGAAAATAATTTAAGACTCTTTTCTAAAAACTTGCTCTTTCAATTTTACTAACATTTTTTTTTTTATTCTATTTACATGTTGGATTTTAAAGTATGTGTGCTAATGAGCAGATAATATTTTTTGTCTTGAAATACTTTTCATGGTTAATGTGACGTCCAACTTAATACAAAATACATTTGAAGGGAAAGGGGGAAGAACTTAAAATTAATCTGAGGAGTGTTATATAATCAATTATTATTATTATTCATGTCAATTTTCATATTATCTAGAAATTTTTCTGTATATGTTAGAAATGTAGTAATAAATATTAGTTTGTTTTATTAAACGAGGCGTATATATTTCATTAAGTGTAGTCTTTGTTAAGTGTGATTATTCATCATCCTCAATGGTTGAATATTAGTTATTTAAGATATAAGTAAATATGCTAAAATTAAGCAATAATTAGGAATTTCTTTATAAAAATTAGTTTTATGTTTAGGCTTAGTCCTAGAGCTGTAATTGAAACCCTTGTCATTATCGTTATTATTATCATCATCATCATCGTCATCAACATTTTAATTAATGAGCTGTTTAACTGTTTAAAGGCCATAAATAAATATTGATTTTATAATATTTAGTGATTTCTTAGTATTATTATAACCACATCCCATCATCTATTTCATGCAAGGATGAGTGAATTGCCATCCTCAATTAGTTATATATAATCTGAGCTAGTAAACTTATAAAAATATTGAAACACATTTGTTATGCTAAGATCTAAGAAGTGATTTATGTCTAATATACTCCACTTTGGTTTAAAGATGTTTTACTTTTACCTAAATATTAGTGCTTATAGTGATATGGCTCAAAAAGCAAAATCTCTCATTTTTATTAGAAATAAAGTACCAAAAAGGGATTCAAACCCGGTACATGTAAAAGGTTATTAGATATAACCGTGTCTAGATTCAGATAATCTAGTGGCGCCCTGCTAGACCATATTCACTTAGTATTTGTTTAAACATGCACTTAACATCAAACCAAGGAATGAAAGTGGATAAAACCTACTGCCTGTATACCTGAGTTAGATTTTATTGAATTACTAGTGTACTCACTTCACGTGATTTCCCTTCACGTGATTTCCATAATAGATTTCATATAATACATTGCTCATAATTTGCTTATAATTCTTGATGGTAAATTATATTTTGAACCTTTACTTATGATCATTCTATGGACTACTTAGTTATTTCTATTTGAACTCCTTCACTTATATGGTAATAGTTATATTGATATTTGGATCTTGAGAAATCTATAATATTTGGACTCCTTTAAATAATTATTTGAGCGACCTATAATTAGGTTACAATATATATATATATATACACACCATAGTTGTGAAATTAATTTAAAGTGAAATTATATGTATTAAGTTTTAATTTTGGTAAGCATTTTTTTTAAAAAAGTTATAAATTTCCAATGAAAAGCAAAAATATCAAACATTTTTCACTGAAAAGAATACTTCATACTTTTAGTCACTTGTATACACATATATTATCATTGCACATACTAAATATGATACATACATAAGGGATATACATTTTAGCTTATAATGGAATTATCTAGTGATATATATTATATAATGAGCATCTCAATAGTTTATATATATATATATGTCATATATATTATATAATGAGCATCTCAATAGTTTATATATATATATATGTCAAATCAGTTTAACTATGTTGAACTTCCCACAGTCTCTAGGCTTTAAACTTTATTTTTTAGGTGTTCCAATGGTACAAAAGTTGCTACTTTTGTATAATGTTTTAAATCATATGTATAACTTATATTTGGTATGCAATGGTTTGTAATTATTTTTTTCTCTAATACTGCAATTTTAATGTATTAATTTTAACAAAAATCTAAAGATGTCAGCATTATATGTACTTATACAGACCTTTATGTGTGATGAACAGCACCTTCTACTGTTTATGACAAAACTATAAAGGAGGTTGCTTACAAATAACATATGTGATTGTCTGATGTTTTAGATTGTTTTAGCCTTGAGCTAACTAAGAGAAAAATGTAATTTTCAGTACTTGTTAATGATTATAATACAACCTTTTGTAAAAGACATTATTAAACAAAAACCAGATCATTAGTAGGGACTGACTTTGAAAATATTTTATTTTTATACCAACTCTTAGAAAGTTTGTTATGATAACCAGAAGTGTTTTTTACTAGCTAAAGAGAAATTGCTTTTGTGAAAACCATAAGTTAATATTCTTTAAAATTTTAATAACAATTTTAATTTATTAACTTTTAGAACTTTTTTTATTTCTTTGATAATAACTAAATTTAAATATATTTTATTAATAATAAATTATAATATTTAATATTTTGTTCTTCTAACTTTTTGAATAGGTAGTTATATTCAATATGGCATACTCCATTATTACAGTTAATAACTTCATTTATATATTTATTTTCATGTATTTTAAATGCCTAATATTAATTTTTTTATATAATCATCAAAAAACTTAAATATTTTGCATAAAAAATATGAATTATTAATATAATATGTAGATAAATGGTTTAATTGAAAAGTACTCAATATGGCATATTTAACAAAATATTTTCTAGGTTTTATTCAAAATGTGATAGGCAGGGAGGTGTCCCAAACTAGTTAAAATATAATATACTTTTAATTTTTTTATTTACTCTGCCAAAACTAAAAAATTAAAACTAATAGAGATATGAAATTTTTTTTATATTAAATGCTTTTATTTATCATGCACTAAAAACAAAATAATAATTGTTTCTGTCATATCTCACCTTGACTTCAGAAATAGACTAGTCCAAATTCCTTTCTTATCTGATCAGATTGAGCATTCATTGCCACTAACCAATAAATAAACATAGATAAAACACAGCCGTTTGTTAATATGGTTCAACAGGTAATGATGCTCTCTGAATCTGATTGCTTTCAGTATAGTTAAAAATCTGACAAGAAATAGTCAGCCTTTTTGGAGGTAGGAAGAGAATGTCTGTCCAACCTAAGCAATGGTACACCTTCTCCATTGAAACCATTGCTGACAGTGAGCATTTTCAGTATAGCTATTATGCTATAGTTATACTCAGTGAGGCAAGTCCACAGTAAGATGGAAATCTGCTAAGTCCAGAGCTGACTCAAAACAAACTGTCTGGTAAATCTGGAAGCATCATTTAACAAACTCACAAAGCAATCTGTTATGTACAGCAAGAAGTAAATTAAATCTTTTGGGCATGACCAACTCTGTATAAATTGAGATTATATAAGTGGCAGTATATACACTGATATTGTATATTACATAAATATATTTAATCCTAATAAATCATATTAATTAAACTTCAGGTAGTCATATTTTTGTTACTGTTGGTTTGAGTCTGCAATTTAGACCAAACACAACATAACTGGTGCAGTCTGACAAAAGAAATATTTTCCCCATGACTGGCAAAATAGAGTATGTGAGTGTGCAGTTAAAGACATTCATTGCATTTATAATACAGTGATTATTAAAATCATTATTTCATCAAAAAAAAATCAGAATTGGCGGTTAGGAAAAAATAAATTGACTGCAAACATTATAGGTATATCGATTGAATTCTTAAATGAATCATGAGTGTGTTACTCATAAGATAATGACAGAAGCTCTCCCTAGTGGATTGTTAGCTTTGTCATTATCATTATTGGAAAGTTACAAATGATAGCTCTCAAATAGAATTATGACTGGTAACTCACAATTGTTTCTCTCACAACATATAGAGCAAAATTTCTAAATGGATAATTTTGCTGACTCCATGGAAGCTTTTGATCCAGCTTACTCTGAGGGCTGTTCAAGCTGTAAGGAGTGATTATTTTTTACCTACAGGCTTGGCCACATTAATGATGATAATAGGACCTCAGATATACAAGATCCTGAAATTACAATCAACATCAGAAAAGCTGTCTGAGCTAGATTTTGACAAAACATTAGTGATGCTCTCAGATCATTTTTCCCCAAAACCTCTGACAATAATGCAGAGATATTATTTAAATATCTGCATCCAAGAGTGGGCGGAGCCAGAGAGTTTACAATGCAAATCAGCACATTGGTATTAAACTCTGATTTCAAATATTTCCTTTATGAAACACTACATGATCATTTTATTTGCAGGTTAAATGATCACAACTTAAGACTTAAACTACTAATGATGCTGGATTTAGATTTTGAATCAGTTTTGCCTCAAGCAATACTAGAAGAATCAATAGCTAGCGAAGCAAAGCCATTAAAAAAATTAATTAGTGCAAAAAATTGAGCAAAACACTGGTTTGGTTAACCATACAGACAGCTCAGATAATTCAGCAAAACAGATATAAAGCATTGTTATAGATGTAATGAACAGTTGCACACACAGTATTTCCATACTTCTATATATACTGTGTGTACATTTTGCAAGTGAGTCCGGCATATAAGAACTGCTTGTTTGAAAATGAAGAGACAATAACCAATATGAGAATGGAAAAACTCATTCCAAAAAATAACTAAGGCAATAATAAACATAAACAAGTTGCCTGTATAAATCATATAAAATACAATCAGTCTGGATTTAAACACAAAATTATGATTAATGATAAGCCAGTTACAAAGGAATTTGACATGGGTCTGCAGTGTCTATTGTTTCAAAAAATACCTGGGCTATCATTAATAAAAATAATAAATATCAGCTACATCCTAGCAGCAAATTAATATAAGGTTTAAAATTTAAACAAAAGTTTAAATCAATTTTGTAAATTAACCATTAAAAAAATATTTTTAATAGGCATTGTTTGTGAGGCTAAAAGCTTTTAAACTATTTTACAAAAAAAAAAAAAACTTTTTTTCACAGCAAAAAAGTGAGAGACGTCAAAATAAGGCAGAAAAGTTAAAAAAGATTTTAAAAAAACTGGAAATTGCTGAAAGCCTAAGAAATTCATTGCAAAAATGTTTAAAAGTTAATACAGAGACAGAGCTGCCATCGACATCTATGTCAGATAATTCTTGATTGCCTGTGTTTGAAACTTCTTCTAAAAAAGAGAAAGAATAAAAACAAGTTGATAATCAAGAGGTTGAAATTGCTACTGAAAAAAGGGATTGCAAAAATGCAGAAGGTAGAGATAGTCCAGAAAGACATTTTGATATAGACATTGAAGTAATAAATGATATATCTTTATGACCAACAATATTAACAAATGCTACTATTGATCATATTCTTAATAAAAAAAAACCAAACAAATCAGGAATATAGTGAATTTAAAATCAGTGTATAAATTCAGAGATAAAGTGTATTACAGAGAACTTTCTTATCATTTCTGCAGAAAGAAATCAAATGGAATTATGGTAAAGAGAAATTGACTGATATTTTCAGAAACAAGCAAAAGTGTTTACTGCTACCCTTGCAAACTCTTTTCAACAATAAAGTCAAAATTAATAACTGATTTGCAAAATTGAAGATCAATAACTATTATTTTATAGAATCATAAAGTTTCAAAAGAACACATGTCCGCCATGTGTACTATGTATAAAAGATTAACAAAATTCAATAGAATTGATATTCAACTATTACAAGAAAAGGAAAAAGAAAAATGTTACTGGGGAGAAGTTTTGAAAAGAATTGTATCAACAATAAAATTGTTGAGTCATTTAAGATTTAGGATTTAGAGATCTTAATGAAAGTAAAGATACCAATAAATAGAAATTATTTAACTTGCTTGGAATATCTAAGTGAATATGATGAGTTTTTAAAGTTACATTTATAAAAATATGCCAACCAAGGATGAGGAAATGTAAACTATTTATCTCATATTATTTGTGATGAATTTGTAGGTCTTGTTGGAAATCAAGTAAGAGTGGAAATAATTGAAGAAATCAAACCTGTGACTTATTTTAGTATAATTATTAATTCCACTCCTGATGTTTCACATTTCGATAAGTAACTTTTGTGGTAAGATATGATTCATCCTGTGCTAATATAATGGACAGATTTGTGGAATTCATTTCCATAGGTAAACATACATCTTTGTTTTTGGAACAAGAAGTTTTGTAAACTTTAATAAAATTGGAGTAAATATTAAAAACTGTCGAGGGCAATCATTTGATAATGCTTCTAATATGTCAGAAAAGTACTCAAGTTTGCAAGCACATATTAAAGAACATAGACCAAGTGTGGTTTTTATTTTGGGTGCTAATCATTCCTTAAATTTAATTGGAAATTTTGCTACAAAAAGTTGTAGAACTGCAATTGAGTATTTTATGTTTGTGCAGAATTTATTCACATTTTTTCTGCATCAACCCATCACTCGAAAATTTTAACCAGAAATCTAGAAATGTGTAAACATTCTGTCACAGTGAAAAGAGTTGCTAGTACAAGATGGTCAGCAAAAGCAGATGCTATATTAGCTATAAAAAAGAGGCTTTAACTGAAATTTGTAATTCAGAAGAAGAAAAAAGTTACCATAGTGGATGTGACTTCACTTATGAAGAAAATGGATAAATATGAAACTGCCCTGGTGACAGTGATTTGGAATACTATTTTACAAAGAATAAATGCTACTAGTAAATCACTGCAATCATTGGAGTGTGAACTATTGAAAGAATCTATCCTACTGAAATCATTAAAAAATTTTATCAATAATTTCAGAGAATTTGAAAAAATTTAAAAAAAGTCAACTGATTTATCAGGGTTATCATTTAATGTGAAAGATGGACAAACTTGCAGACATCAAAAGAGAAAAATGTTTTTGATGAAAGCAAAAAAGTCAAACATAAATGTATAATAAGAGAAAATTTCATAATCAATTCATTTTATGTCATATGTGATAACACTAAGGCAGACTATCTCAAAGAACTCAGATGTATGAAGTTGTTATAGAGCCTTTTCGAATATTTTTTGATTGGAATTTATCAATAGAAGGGGGAAAGAATGCAATAAAAATGCTTAAGGATATTTACAAAAATAACATTGATGTTTGTAATTTTGATGATGAATTTGATCATTTTTAATATTTCTAAAAGAGGACACCACAAAAACGACACCAGACATCTATCATGCCACCAAAAATTGTCTTGCACATTTCTGAATGTTGAAATTTTTTTTAACAATTCCCTTTCTGTTTTAAAGCATGCAAAAAATTATTTAAGGAATACTATGGGAGAAGAAAGATAAATAATATGGCCATTATGTATATAGAACAGGAAGTTTTAAGCTGAGTTGACATTGCAAAAATAAGTGATGAATTTGCAAAAAATAAAATGACTGAAATTCATGTAAAAAATATGTTTTTTTAATAAATTCATGTAATGTGTTATGGTAGGAAAATTTTGATTACTTTTCTTTTTTGTTAATAACTTAATGAAAGTTTTCTTGAATTTTTTTTTTCTGACTCAAGTTTGAGGGCCCCAAAATTTTTACCATTACAGTCCCCACTTAGTCTGATCAAAAACACTTCGTAGATCTGTATAAAACTCTCTTACTTTTACATCACAATAAACCTAAATTATTTGCATTTTGTATCTTCCATTAAAACAATCTAATATACCATCAGTCTTCACAGTATTGTTTGTTCACTTTTTATTTATAAAGAATCCCTCACTACATATGTTTTCAATATTGTGCTTTTGCAAGTGAATACCTTTTAAATCAATTGTCTCTTTAAACTTTTCTAACAAATGTAAAGAATTTGGTTCAGATAATTAGTATTTTTGAGAAATAAAAATTGTTGAATTTGGCGATGTTATAATGATAAGGCTATTAATATATTGTGTAGCTGAAGTTTGTTCAGACCCATATTGCTATTTAAGTTAGAGAGCAGAATTTGAAGACATATAGACGTCTGAGAATTTCAGATTTTCTACTTTACTAGTTAAGTATTAGATAAATGATGGGCTTGACTTGGTATTTTAGATATAGTGTCTGAATGTCCTATCGCCTCACTGACAGAGCCATTAGCTCAAAACTGGTTTGGAGATAGGGGTAATTCTAGATAGAGATTTTAAATGCTATCTCTTGCGGCATTTATGGAAAAAGCTTGTTTAGAGCTATTAGCACGCTCATTATATTATTTTAATTATATAATTTGTTTTAATTATTATTAAGCTTTTAAGATATAATTATTTGATATTAAATTGTCCGTATTTTTATTAAGATATTAGTGACGCAATATTTTAAATTCAAAAAGAAATAAAAAAGAAATCCGCTCTTGCTTTTTTTTTTAAAAAAAAATAAAGTAGCCCTCTAATGTCATAATCTTTAAATCATTACTTAAATGTTACCAAGCTCTTTTAGCAATAGCGACGGGAGAACATTTTGACTTTTGTATTTTGAAATGTACGGTACGTTTAGTAGCCTTCAGAATAACACCTGCATAGATAATTAATAATTAATCCACTGTTAAAATAATTGAATATAAATATTGTTTATGAAATTATAATAAAAATTATTATGGCAAATTTTTAATAACCTATTTTTTTAAAAGTTCATTACTTCATTTTAAAGCCAATCCAGAAAGAAAACTGAAGTCAACTTTTTTAAAAAAGCATTTGCTATCATATATATATAATAGTAATAACTTTTATTTTAAAAGAAGGCTTTTAAATTATGTGATAGAGAATTATTTTCTTAAAATGTATTCGTGATAATATATTTATGTATATACACACACAGAATACAAATAGATAATCGAATGGGTTTATAGCTCAAGAGTTTCTAAGAAGTTCGAACGCAGCGCGAGAAATGGCATTGATCCGAGGTTCCCAAATCTAGCACTCTACCAATGCACTAAACTATGCGGGAACACATACAAAATAAAAAAATTAGAAAGCCCACCGTAATAGTTTTAATCACAAACTAGTTTATTTTACTATATATAATAATTTAGATATACTAAATAATGTTTCATATTTAAAATTAAAACTAAAGGTGTTGCATTGAGAAAAGACACTAATGTAATTTTTCTGGTTGCTATTTTTTATGTATAATTCTCAACATATGTCCTTAACTGTATTACCTCACGAAAAACAGATTTTTATTGATGATGGGGTAGTCGGAATCTGCATTTCACTTAAGTCATAGTGGTTCCCGTAAATTAAATAATTCCTGTGACCACATTATAAATCTTTTGGTGGATGTTGTAATATTGTTTCAATCAATACTCATGAAGTTGTTAAACAGAACAGTAATATTTGTTTTGAAAAATTGCATCTTATCTTACCAGCGTTATTAATTTCAGAAATGATTAGGCATACCTTATTATCATTTAGCTATTCTTAACTGAATAGTAATATTGATTTTTTTCTATCAATTTCAATTCTAACAGCTATAGAAAATAACAATGGTGATCAAATTAATTAACAATTTATGAGTAATTAAATTGAAGTTCCATTAACAATAAGGCTATCATTTCAGATACATTATCTATCTGTAACCAATTCTGTCTTGGTTGGCTAAAAGATAATTTAATAAAGACAACTTTTTATGCATGTAGAAGAAAATCTATCCACTATAGGTCTCACTGTCTTGGTAGGAAAGCCATCCTTTCAAAACTACATTTGAACTTCATTTTCTTTGTTACTGTAATTATACGAATTACACATATATAGCTGCATTTTTTAATTATATGTATACCATGAATATAAGATGCATGCAGACATATACAAAAAAGAAGAGGGAAAATAAGCATTTTTTCTAACAGTAACATTTTTGTTAATAACAAAATATTGTTATTACTATTTTATGCCATAAGATTAATTATTACAAATAAAGGTTAAATGAATTCTGGACCAAACAGTACATGTGAGAACTGTAACACAGTGTATTTACAAATATGGAGTTGGTGGCAGTAAATGATTATTGATTAAAGCAAGATAAGTATGCAGATGATGCCTATTATGATTAATTGAAATTGTATATTAGATGCATATGACAAAGAATCAATCATGAATAAAGAGCTTTATGATTAATTTGATATTAGATATTTATCTTATTGGGTGAATCAAGCTAACTATAACCTTGGCATAGAGTTGGTCAAAATCATTGATAATTTCTACTATTCCTTTTTCATAATATGCCTAAAATTTAAGTATCTACTTATGTATATTACACAGAAATAAATATATGATGTCTATTAATTATAAAATATAATACTCTATGTTATTGATAATCTCAGTTCCATCCTTACCCATAATGTATCAGAATGATTCTACTAGATAACTTTCGGCCATTAATCAGTCACTGGAACATGATTCTATTTTAGCAAAGTATAAATATATGTTTAGAATGATAATTCTTTTATAATATAATTCTTTCTAGATAATGATGTGTTTTAATAAAATTAAACTGTCCAATTTTGTGGTCTATTTCCAAACAGATTATCACAATGGAAAAATCTTATTCCATCTTTATGTAGCTTCTATCCTGTACAAACTTAATCTTTTATTAAACAATATTGTTGTTTTTGCTATTTTAGGAGTATCACATAGTAATGATAATTGGTATGGGTGGGCTTTTTTCTATGCAGTTTTATTAACTTCTGTTTCATTTTCAAGTTCTTTTAATTGTTCAAGTTTGGCTTGGGCTTTCTATGATTCTTTCTTCTTTTTTTTTTGTAGTTGGCCATTGGTGATAATTCTATTTTTGTTGATATTTATATGAATGGCTTTTTTTTGGTCTTAAATAAAAATTGATTCTGGTGGCTGATTCTACCTTCTCTTTATCTTGAATATGGATGATTGTAAACTTAAATCAACTGCAATAATGCTTATACATGCTTAATGGTTTATCAGTCATGTAATAAGCATTTGTGCCAACTTGCTTTCTGGTAAAAAGTTGATAGTTAATCCTCAAAGTTTATCCAACTACTTTTTAAAGCTTTACATTTTTCCTCTGATATATGATATATGTGATGCTATCCTGCCCCTCTCATAACTATTTAACTTATTAAAAGTCCTACTTCTTTTATTCTTATTTGAAAGATGCTTCTAATAACTTTGGTTATATTTATAACATTTTATTTTTACAATTAAATCCTTATTGTATATTGTATTTTAATAATTTTTACACTATTTATTATAAATATGCATTTACAATCAAGGCCATTTTAAAAGATAAAATTTGAACTTTGTAAAATAGAAAATTAAAGTACTAACTTGAATATGAAATGGTAGCAATAGTTCTTTTTTGTATTGGATCATAACCTAATTTATTCATAAAAATTATTGAACAAAATATTTCTTATTTGAATTTTGTTTTTAAAATAGAATCAAAATTTAGTTGATATATCATAAAAAATGAAAATACATCTTAAAATTCAAAATTACACTTATTACAACTAAAATTTCATAAAAAAATTTCTCATTGGCATTTATGAAAGCAAATCTTTTTAGACAATAAAACAACTTTCACTTTATCATAACTCATTTTTATGACTTTTCTTTTTAACAATAAACATCCTTCAAATAAAATCTAATTGTAATTAAATATTTTTTTTTGCTTTAAATAAATATTTTACAAATATGTTGCATAAATAAGGTTAAATATATAAATAAATTATTGAAAACTATAATTTTTCTTTTCAAAATACTCAAAGAGAAAAGCACACTTGGAAAAGCCTGTGACCAAATAATCTACCAATTAATGATGCTGGTGGTTGTTTTGTATTTTGATATAACAATCAACAATGTTTGCTTTTTTTCATTTGAAAATTTGCTTGAAGTCTGTATAATACTGACATCTTCAGATTTTCCACTGCAAAAAAAAAAAGTAATCTGCGAATTAATCTTATAGATAACAACAAAATATCAAAAAAAGGCTCAAATGCTAGCAGTATTATCATAATGTGCCAAAATGTCTCCAAATTATTGACAATAATTAAGAAACATCCTGGTAGCTTCAAAAACTGCAAAATTTATTCAAAAGTGTCTCTGTAATTGCAATCGTTGTAGTTACTTAAGTTTTTTCATGGACTATCTGATCATTTTTCTGTTATTACTTGGGCTATTTTTTTCTTTTAGAATGTTGATGGGTAAAGTTTTTTGTCTTGTGGTTTTCCCTCATTTAGTATAACAGAGTTTTATCCTCTTCTTTATGATCAACTTCTAATTTTCTTATTTGGCCTAGCATTCTTTTCTGTATCTTTTGGCAATTTTTACTTTTTGAAATATTAGTAATAATAAAAAGTCAGATGTCACATGACTTATATATAGCTTGAAATATTGAAATATTGTAATTTGCTTCACTTTGGATTTTTTGACATCAATATTATAACATTTTTTTTCTTTTTTGATTTCTTTATTCTGTTTTTCTATCAGTATTGTTTTCATTTGTTTTATTATTATTTTAAATTTTTATTGAATTTCTTCTTTATTAGTTTCTAATATTTTTTAACATCTTGAAAGTTTATTGTGACACTATCTATATTCTTTTTTGTTTTTTCTCTAATCTAAGACTTTTATTCTATCTTTTATGATGTAAATGCTTTCATCTATTTTTTAAGGTAATTTCTATTTTCATTTCATTTTTGATTGTTTTTTTATTTTATAGGACATTTATTATTTTTCTGTTTCTTTTCTTTGACAACTTTGTCATTTTTTTCATTTTCTTTTGCCTGCCTTCCAATTTGAGGAACATTTCTTTATTCACTAATTCATCTCTTTATGTTTTATAAGCCAATTTTCTTTCAAATCTTTCTAGTTCTTGTCTATTTTCTGGAATAACTCTATATTTATTTTATCCATATCCTTTATTGGTATCATTTTTGAGATAGTTGTTACAATAGAGACATAATCATTACCTGAATCTGTTTCTTTTTAGATAGTCATTTCATTTCTTGATCTAGTTGCTGTTTTTAATCATTTATTTCACAGTGGCTGTAAAAAAAATCAATATAGATTAAAATAATTATATCATTAATAAAATTAATATGTATATATACAATATATTTATTAATTCAAATTATGCACATAAATATATTTGAATGTAAAAAAATAAACATCAACTGATAATTATCTATCTATGTAAATTCCATTCTTTGTTCTTTTTTGATCAACAGTTTACTTATAACTTTAATATTCATATTTGTGATATTTGTACTTATGTTTATTTTTCTATATCTAACTTTGATAAATCAGGAACTTGCTTTTGTGTCATCATTATTTTTTTTTTAAGTTTTATTTTTTTTTATTTATATATCTTGAGATGTAATACTCCCAAACTGTACACAAATCATACATTACTCTCACTACTTTGTTTCCATTATATGGCCATTTCTGTATGAAGGGTGCAGTTAAGAATAGTCTGCATTAAATACAATTCCAGATCTGAATATATTATACCTAGGCCACATAGCACATTGACTATTGAAAAATACAACTATTGCCACAAAATGAATGGGATTGTGTTATTAATAAGAATCATTTTTAAGCTAAATGTATAAAAATTCTGAGATAAAATAGACATTTTCATTTTATATTGTAGGACCTGCAATCTTTGTACATAAGCCACCATTCTGCTTTCATACTTATTTCACATCCTACATTAACCATTATTTGCAGCCCTTTAATTCTGCACTTCTATGTTTTCAGTTGTTTGTTATTTGCTTTTCTCTATTTATTTTCATTTAATTATGTGCTTCTTATACTTTCTTGTTTTTCACCTTGCTTTTTTATATATTAGTTGTATGCTTGCCCTGTTACTATATTTTATTTATTCAGTCCTATTCTAATTACGTTATTTATTTTGCTTTTTTAACTAATTTATTTAAGCTGCATTATAAATATTATATAAGTATTAACTATTTAGCCACTTCTCAAATTTATTCCTGCATGGAAGTCTTGAAAAGAATTCTGATAATTATTATGACTATGCATGGCCTGAATGATATTAAGGTTATGGTTCTTTCTTAAACTTCCATAATTTTGCATCGTTTTCTCTTTTTTTAATGACAAATTTGAAATGCAATAGTGTCTATTAATATTATTTAAATGTTTCCCTAAACTTCTGCTATACAATCTAAGTATTACAGTTTTGGAGAAATCACACCGAATCAAGACAGCAACTGACAAGTATTTTTAGAATAAACCTAGTACTAATCTGTCTCAGTACAAAAGACCTCCCGTTTGTGATTATATTAAACCTGTAAAAAATATTTGGTACATACATGATTGTAAACACACTCTTTGTATTTGATTTTCTAATATTTGTAATTACATTTTATTTAAAATATTTTTTTCTTAAAGATCTTGTTTATTTTTACAAAAAATCTTAATTGTATTTGTTTATTTTCTTACGTAAATAATCTTAACAACATTAGTGTTTAAACAAGGTTTATTATTGCTTAAATAGTTATTTTTACTAATTTTGTTATTTATTACGTTATTCAAGCTCAAATTTTCTATCGTTTTTTTTTTTTTTCAATATTTATGTAGAAAAAAAAATACAAATTTTTAATAAAATAAAAATCTTATATTATTTAATATATGGAAAATATTTGAGATAAATAAATAATTTTTATTAAAGTTTATATAAGTGTGTAATAACAGTAATTATTAAAGTTTATAATTTAGTTCTAAAATAAAAATAAACTGGGTTTTTTTAAAAAAAAAAAAAAAAAGACAAGCAATGACAATTTATCATTTGCTATGATCAAATATTATTACGTAGTTGTAGTAATCTGTTGCTTTATGAATTCAAGATATAGGACAGGGTCTATTTACGGACATAAGACTGGCAATTTTCGTGAACTATGTCCTGTGGTGTGTCACATGTAAAGCAATGATTGAAAGGATGAGAGACCCACACGGTAATAAATTCAAGAACATCATGCAGAAAGTCATGAAGAAGGGCCGACAATTTGCTCCAAGCTATATCACAAGAGTAACATGGGAGTCGGTTGGATCTACATGGTTCCAAATAGATATGTAATTGATGTCATATTTGTAATTGTAACAATCAATGTAGCAATAGAATAAAATTTCTTTAAAAAAAAAGTTTTTTTTTTTTTTCATATGTCAAAGCGTCGGTCGGGAAGCGAATCCGAGACAACTACTTGGAAGGCAACTATGTTAACCACTAGGCCACCAACGCTTGACAAAAAAAAAAAAAGTTGTCTTTGCGCAAAGAATCTAATATACATTCACTTGTATTCAATGTGCGCTTTAAAAATAAAGTTTTTTAATCATCATCATCATCATTATCAACCATTATCAATCCACTGCAGGATGAAGGTTTCTCCCAGTTTTATCCCTATTTTCCGTTCTTTTCCTCCTCCCCCCCCCCCCCCCCCCTCACTTTTTCCTTTCTTCCCCCCTCCTTTTTGGTGGTGTCCCGCTTTGTGTTTTTTTTGGTTTGGGTTAAATTTAAATTTTTTCTCTTTTTTTTCTTCTTGCCCCTCCCCCCCCCCCCTTTTATTTTTTTTTTTTTGTTGGGGAGGGTGTTTCTTTTTTTTTTTTCTTTTTTTTTTTTTTTTTTCTTTCCCCCCCCCCTCTTTTTTTGTTTTTGGGGGGGTGTGGGTTGTTTTTTTTTTTTTGTAAAAAAAAAAAAAAAACCCCCCCCCCCCCCCCACACATTTTTTAAAAAATATCCTATTAAGTGCTGGCTACTGGACAAAGGATTTTAAGTCAGTTCTGACTACAAAAGTGAATTAAAGTAAAATCATATCTGGTTAGCTAAACGACAATACATTGTGCTCTATAGAATAAAAAGAAAAACACAAATGCTAATCATCACTTAAAATTTTCGATTCTCGATCGTGAGCAATTAAAACTTAAAAAATTATAGTTAGATTTTGATATTATTAAAATGTGTAATTTTTCTCTCTGATTAACTTATGAAAACTGAATTTTAAATCAATTTATATAAATGCAATACTGTTATAATAAATTTATAAAGATTAAAAACAAGCATTATAAACAGAAATTTCACTTGAATTTGTACAACTATCTTTGTCGGTGTTAATGTTATGTAGTTAATTATCAAATCTTCCTATTTTAGGTAAAACATAGAGCCAGTCTGAGCTACAGGTGTATTAGTCCGGCTGTTTAGGGTGCAAAAATTTAAAAGTATTACAGCCAATGTCGATTTAAGAAAAATTTGTATTAATTATTTTAATTAGATATATTATGTATACATTTAGAGTTACACATGTGGGTGTATAGGTTAATGCATGAAGTATCTAGTAGTCAAAGAAGGAATGTTTTGATAAGAAATAGTTAGATAGTGAGAAAGAAAAAATTCAGGGTTTTAATGAAATTGAACAAAGATTGAAATTTGCCTAAGGCACCAAAAACCCTTTGGCTGATTATTGTTAGACAAAAGACTGTCTATTTATATACTTAAAAATTTTCATATTTACTTCAGCAGTGCTGAATAGAGATAAAAGTATAATAAAAATGAGATAACTGATGTAAAATATTGATTAGTTTTTTTATTTTATATAACATAGAATCCAATAAATTAACAGTAAAATGTTATCTACAGACCCAATGATAATCAATAAGCTAAAATTTTACTCTAAAATCAATTCTATAATTTTTGATATTTTTATATATAAAAAAATAAATAGCAGTTATAGATAATCTACACATGATTACCATAGTTAAAATTTAAAAATTAAAATCTTATTACATAATATTAATGTTCCAATATAAATGCCAAGTTTCCATAAATCTATGTATTTTTATGCAGTTATTAAAACAGGCAAAAACTCTGCATACAGTATTGCCACTCAGTGAAAGCCAGAGTAATCAATGGATTCTGGTATCCATTGATTACTCTGGCTTACACTGAATGACAATATTATATGGAGAGTTTTGGGGCTGTTTTAATAACAGTTATAAGCAAGCATAAGAAATGGTAATCATGTGATGTTTATGCAGTTACATTGTTTACTTAACCATCATATTTATAAAATATGCCCCTTTGATTTTTCAATTTCTTAAATCATTTTTTACATGTTAAATAAAAATCATTGTCAAAAAATAAAAACTTTCATTATAAATAATTGAATATCATGAAAACACAGATTTAAATCTATTTACACAATAATGTCATTATGTATAAACAAAGCAAAGCAAAACTCCATATAGTAGTGCCATCTGTGCTAAACAGAGTAATCAATGGATTCCAGAAGGCTTGTGCATAAAATCCCATCTAGTGCCTACTCATCCAATATCCCCAGACTAGTTTCTGGCTTGTGGCCTTCATCAGTGAGGAGCTTTGGATCTGAGAGCACTGCATCTAGATCTTAGGATCTAATGCAACCCTCTAGCAACCACCTTTTATCTCTACTTAACTACAAAACTATGAGCATAAAATTGAAAAAACAAAAAATATTTTCAATCTAAGCTCAATAGCTTATATAGTCATAGGAGTCTGAACTCAGTTCAGCACCCATACATTTTGGTGTCTTTGGCTCTTTAACAACCATAGCCACCACTACCCTATTAGGCAGGATTGGTGTTAAACCAGCAAGCATCACATGATCACATCTCCAATACTAGCACATAATTGTTTATTATAAACAATTATGTGCTATATTGGAGATGTGATCATGTGATGCTTGCTGGTTTAATGTCATTATGGGTGGATAATTTACTTAATAAGCACTATAACATCATACATTCAAATTTTATAAAGTTGTGATTCACTTTGATATTTTATGGTCATTTTAGTGAAATTTTGGTTTTCACATTTTATCTGCAAATGCTATTGGAAATGGAAGTCATATTCTAAAATATTATAGTTATTTGTTTATTTATGGGTTGATATATTAAAAATTATAGACTTAATTCCAGTATTTTGTTTTAATCTTTTTTCATTGCTCTAAAACTGTGATGGTTTTAACTGTTTTCCTTATCTGTAAGCTTTCAATGTTAATTTTAATATTAAACCATTATCATTTATCAGAATAAATTTTACTTCATTTGATAGATATTTTTTTAGAAATGAAGAAAATTCTAAAAAATCACATTTGAATTTTAAAAATATTAGCAAAAAATTACATCATTTTGAAAACAATAAACACTTTTCATTATCAACTATCAGGAGGAGCAGATTTATTTCAAAAAATGAACAATATCTTTATTATTTGACATTTGTATTCAAAATATTAATAAATAAAAATATTCATATCTGATAAATGTATGAAATTTTGCTTTAAATGTTCAAATTTTTTTCATAATTTTTTGAGTATTGTAATATATTCTAACAGCCAATCAGTGATGGCATTTAGCAAACAGCTTGTAACTGCCATTGTTCATGTTAAGCAGAACAATATAGTCTTTTATTTTTAGAAAAAAGCATTTATGTACAAAATAAATATGTAATAATATATATTCTCTATGTTTAATATTTATTACACAGTTTTTGTACAAAAGTAGTTAGGAATCTTAATAAATTTCATTAAAAAAATCAAGTTTTTAGACATTCAAAATATTTTCTCAAAATAATATTGCAAACTTGGCGATTGCTTAAGATGAATAAAAGATCATTAAGATAGGGTTTTAAAGTCTTTCAAGTTTCCATATTTTCAATTATTCTGACATCTATTGATTTTTTTAAATTAAAATTATATATGTGTGATTTTAAAAGTAATTAAATTAAAAAGTTAGCAATTTCTCTCATATATAACATGACATTGCTTTTATAAGCTTGTATTTACAAAAATATAATACAGAGGGTGCAACAATAGTTCAAACAAGCTCTTAATTGATAAGTGTAGTAAGAGAAAATACTTAAAATCTCTATCCAAAAAACTCTTATATTAGTTCTATAAAATACCTTTACTAATATCATCTTAACTTCAGTATAAACAAAAATTAGATGCAAACCAGTTTAAAAAGTAAATTAAAATTAAAAGTGCTTCTGGCACAGAAAGTCACATCCAAATATTAAGAGGAGTGATTAAAAGATGAATGAGTGTGAATTGTCAATATGTTTTAAATTTGTAGATTATGTAATGGTTTTGATTTTATAAATGTTTTGGCATTGATTAAAACTTTGGAACATCAAGAGAGGGACCCAAGATATTTTCAAATTCTGAAGAATATTTATTGAAATGCAAAATAAGTGATTAGATTATATCATCATTTTCAATCATTATTGATTTGCCACAGGATTCCTCTTCGTGTTCAATTCATCTTTTCTGATCTCTAGTCTCTCTTCTCCACATCTTCCCAGAATACTACCTTATTTTATCCATCCAACTCATATGTGGCTTCTTTCTATGTTTTTTACAATCTCTTGGAATCCAGTTTAAGACTTCAACTGTCTATAATCATCTCTTTTACAAATATATTTAGCCCAACTCCACTTGAGACTCTTAATTCTTTTAATAAGGTCAGTAACACTTGTTTGTTCTCTCACCCATGTATGTCATTTTTGATCCCTTTTTTTATTATTCTTAATATGCTTTTCCACATACTTCATTGAATGATCTGAAGTCTTTGTATTGTTTGCATGTTAAGTGTGTAAGCTTCAAAGATTACATAACAATGCTAAAAATAAATAACTTTACAAGAATGTATGGCAGAATGATTCTATCTTTTTAAACCTTTTAATTATAGTTTTACAAAAAAATTCATTAATTAAAATAAAAAACTAATTCAACAAAATTAAATAAAAATGGCATATGCCTACTAGATTGTATAGATGATGTAATTTTTTAAGAATTTTTTATAGCTTGGGAAATATTACAAAACTTATTATATAAAAGCAGGAAAAATAGAACTAATGAAAATGCTATAAATGGTTAAAATAATATGACTTGCTTTTTTAAAAAATGAAAAAAAAATCATTTTATAGCAAAAATTTAAAAAAATAACTACTAGAAGTATTTTGATCATGTCATTAATACTTATAGAAATATAGTGGACAAAATTAACTCTAAAAATGAACTATAATAGAGTCCTTTTGATAGAATTAACTTCATATCAAAAGGAATGTAATTATTAAATGAATATGTTTTTCTAGTAGTAGATAATAGAACTGAGATATAGCTAGTTAATTAAGGTATAATTTAAAAACTTCAGATTACACTCTAAAGTATAAAATAATGAATGTTCAAAAGACTAAGGAAATATTAAGACTAAAATATATTGGGGGGGGAGAGAAATACCAATGATATTAGTAAGAGATATTGGAGGTTAATTTTAAACCTGGCTCCAAGAGATTAAAAAAAAATCTAGAAAATCTCTTTGTGAGATAGGTAGAAAAATGGCCTGGAATTATGCTGAAAAATAAGCTATAAATTACACATTAATTAGCTTGAAGAAACATTTATTTTTTAATTAATTATCATCATAAATAATGTTGGTGTTTATGCCATTAAATAAAATCAATGCCTTTTTAAAGAAAAAATTAGAGAAGGTTTCATTTTAGATTTCATCAAATATCTGGCATTACTAACAGCCAGTAATAGAAAAGATACAAATAATTATTTTTTTATTTGAACTTTCAACTATATTTAATATTATAATAAAATAAACTGGATCATTTTGAATTAAAAAATTAATATCATGTTTTTAATTGAATTTTTAAATGTGAGCTTTTTTAAAAAGACAAAAAACTATGTACTAGATTGGTTAATGCACTCTCTGAATTTAGACACAACTTCAAACTTATGCAATTTTGGGTTGATTTTGAAAATAAAACTTTTTTCTTATAATTAACAAGTATATATTATACCTAATAGTGGAACTACAACTCACATATCAATGTAGGGAAAAAAAAGTTAATTGATGTTTCATATTTTTTATAAAAGTTCAAACTCAAAGGAACCTGAAAATAATATATGCATAAAAATCTGAAAATAATATACTTTCTAATAAGAAGTAATTAAAAAACAAATGTTTTCAATGAAGGTGATCAACACAAAAATACTTTATAACAAATGTTATAAGTGATGACAGGAAATGTTATCAATGAATACAAAACAAATAATAAAATGTTGAAAGTATAAAATTAATATAATTTATTTAGAAACCAAATCTGAAAATAATATATTTTATGAACAAGCGGTGACTGAAAAATATATTTAAAATAAAGTTGAAATTCTTCATGTGGGTCTTATTAAAAAAAGATGAGCTATATTAATAAGTAAGGGTTTAAAATGTATATCTGGACTGGAGATAATCTCTAGTTTAATAAATGATTATTAATAATCATTAATATATTTATCTAAAGTGTATTATGTCAAAGTTGTGGGTGGAGAAAGTTTGACATTTATAAATCAAAATGTAGCAATTTATTATATTTAAATAAGCATTCAAACATTTGAAAAGAATTAAATGTATGTTGATGACAAACACTAATTTAATTTCTTTGAAAATGTTTGCATTGATTTCAATCATTACTCATTTACACAGAGACAAAATTCTCCATATATTAGCACCATTCAGTGCAAACCAGAGTAATCAATAGATACAGGAAGATTTGTGTATAAAATTTCTATCTATTGCTTATTCATCCAATATCTCCAGACTAGTTTCTAGCTTGTGGCTTTCATCACTGAGGAGCCTTGGATCTGAGAGCACTGCATGTAGATCTTAGGATCTAATATAACCCTTCTCATGATAAAAGCCACAAGGTAAAAACTAGTCTGGGGATAATGGATGAGTAGGCATTAGATAGGGATTTTTATGCGCAACCTTCCTGCATCTATTGAATTATTGGTTTTTATGCTGGGTTTTGGAAAGGATAAAGGGGATTTAGATATAAAGGTTATAGAGTTGACAAAGATTATGTTGTGGAAATGGGATGGAGCAGAATATGGGAAAATTTAGAGTGGGGAATGGAAAATAAAGTGGCTAACAGGTTTATCTGGACATAATTGCTGAGATATTCTTGACTTCGTTTAAGGAGAAGCCACAATACATCACATCACATTCTCTGTGTAACAGCTTGTGTAAGTATAAAGAATGATAATCATGTGATGTTTAGTGCATTATTTATTTGTTAAACACATTATTTGTAGGTTTTTAAACATTTTATTTCCATACTTTATGTTTTTGATTTTTTACAAAAATAAAAAATTAAGTACCAATTAAACTTTTTTTTGTCGTGCTAGTTTACAGATCGTAGTTCCGTTAATGGATAGAGCATACACATTACTAGCATTCATGGTAACTATGGAAGATAAAAAAGTATGCAGCTAAGAATTTGTTTAGCAGTCATTGTTATGAAGTTATTATATAATTTAATAAATAGATCTATTAAAATAAAATGTATTAAATAATTTATGTATTAATTTTGGTAATGTACAATAAGTCCACTGTAGTAGGTGAGTTAATAAATTGCATAATTGTCAAAAACAAAAAAGTATTGCCAATATATCAAATTATTAATAAATTAATAGATAAATACTATTCATAAGCAATTTATGCAATAAATATTATTTTAATACATATATATTTTATTAAACAATTTATACGGTGTAATTAAATATTTAATATTAAAAATGCTATATTATTTTTTTATATCGCATTTTGTGACTTATTAAGCTGCTTTCCAAGCAGCTGGCCCGGGTTCGCTTCCCGGTCAACGCATTTGTCATATATATATATATTTTAAAAAATGAAAAAAATAATTCATCGTTATAAACTTTTTGTTATTTTAGGTATATGCAGATGAACCCTTAACATAATAGTAAATCCGGATAGAGTATCGATAGTGTGCATAATTTATTTAATAAATTCTAGTTTCTGATAGTCTTAAAATAAAAACACGTCTTGTGCATAATTTATTTAATAATTTCTAGTTTCAGATAGCCTTTAAAATAAAAATATATGTTTAAAAATCTTTAAATTTTTTTTAAGTAAATTCTATTTTAAAGGCGGTGAAAATTGTTTTATTTGTTACTCATATTATAAATTTATAATAGAAATATGTTTACATTTTTCTCCAAGAACTATTTTCTGTTTTACAAACTAAAGCGAAGGTTTATAAATGCATTTTGAAAGATGTGATTATGTAAATTTATATATATATATTTTTACAGCAGTAATAAAAGAATACATTATTTATTATTTTAAAACTAAAAAAAAAAACTTTTTTCACTTTTAAAATAATCATAAGTTTGGTAAAAACATTTAAAAATGAATTACAGTAAACTATGTATATACACATAAATTTTATGCATCGTATATAATGAAAAAGAGGATAATAATATGCAAATGTTTTTTTTATTTTCTATAGAACAATATAATGCTTGTGAAGAATTTGTAGATATTGACAAAGTTATTTAAACTATTGTTAAAATTATTGTTTTAATTTATTGTAAATCTATCAATTCAAAATCATTATGTGTGTGTGTGTGTGTGCGTATGACTATGTGAATGAAAGGAAGCAATATAAATAAATATATGTATCCGTATTCTGTTGTCAGAAAAATCGAGAATAACGATTAATTTATCTAATAAATGTGAAAATAAGGTTGAATTCAAACTCAAGATAATTAAATGGCAAAAATAATAGTTTGAATTTTTAAAAAAAAAAAACATATATGGCTTTATTGCTCGGGAGGTCATAAGAAACTCAAGCGCCAGACTCGATCTTGGGATCTCCCGACCCCAAGCAAGCCGTTCTACTAACTACCCAAATCGCGCCGGGTACTTAAATAAATAACTATAAAAACAGCATGTCATTTTATAAACTATTGCAAATAGTAAACAGAAATAAAATAGTTATAAATATTTTAATAAACGCAATGCTAAAGTATATGTATGAAAGTAAGCTGATCGTTTTCCATTGGCTATAAAAATATAAAATAAATGCACACACCCCATTTCATCGTCAGAAAAAATAAGAATAAAATGGTATATCATATTACCCTAACCTTAAAATTTAAATAAGACTTGATTTATCTAGCAAGTTCAGGAATAAGGTTGAATTCAAACTTAAACCAAATTGAATGACAAAAATAATCGTTTGCAGTATCTTATAAAATAAGATGTCTCTTGTTTTTTTTTTTTCAGTGATAAAATGTTTATTCATCAAAAAAAAACAAAAAAACAGATACAGTAAAATAAATGAAATTACAGGAGTAACATGGTAAGAGGGGAAGATACATGTAAAAGGCAATGGGAAGTGGAGAGGGGAAATGGTGCATAGTCTAGGCTGGTCAGAAATGCATATCTATGTGATTGAGTCCTATGACAGAGGCTGAGAGGATGAGAGTTGGAGGATTGCCCAAATGTCTGTGAGGAGTGGAGGTGGGGCTAGTTTGGTATCTCAGGTTTTGAGAGTGTGAATTAGGTCCAAGAGCTTTTGATTGACTGAGTGTACTCTTTGGTCAAGCCACTTGTTAATGTTTATTTAAGTTCAAAATGTTATTTTTGCCATTCAATCTGATGTGAATTTGAAGTTCAATATATTTCCATGTCTTTTTAGAGACTCAAGTATAATTTTAATTCTAGACTTAGAATAAAATGGTGTAAAGTTATACTCTTGATTTTTTTTTAAATGAAATGCAGATGAATAAATACATTTACATTATTATAAATAATGAAAGTTGGTCAGCTTCTTTCATTAACATATATCTTAGCACTATGTTTATTAAAATATTTACTATTATTTCACTTTAATGTACTATTTGCAATGGCTTATACTATGAGATACACTCTCACCATTATTTATTTAAGTATAAATTCAAACTAATATTTTTATTATTCAATCTGGGCTCGAATTCTACCTTGTTTAAATCCCAGGTTTAGAGTAAACTAATGTAACATTTTATTGTTGATGTTTTGGCAATAAAATGTAAGTTGATCATCTTTTATCTATATTGCAATGGTACAGGATGGGCATGCTTCAACTTAATTAATACACCCCACAAATTACACCAAATTGAAATGGTAAAAAATGGAAAAGTGCTTTATTAATAAATATGCATCACAAATGAAAGATAAATTGAAATTAAACATAGAATAATAATGATATAATCTTTATTATATTCCAAAGATTTGATCAATAAATTGTAAAGATTAAAACAGGAAAATCTCAGTATACATATTGCCACTCACTGAAAGCTAGAATAATCAATGGATGCTAGAATGCTTGTACAGGTAGACAGTTATATATAATTTTATAGATATAGAAAAGGCATATGATAGAGTAACTAGAAGTAGATTATGGGTAAGGTTAATAAATTTGGGAATAAATGTAGCTTTAGTAGATCTTATTAAAAGATTATATAAAAATAATTACTATACATATCAACTAGGAAACATAGAATCATTTAAAGATAAAAATGGAGAGGGACTAAGGCAAGAATGCCCTATGTCATTTATTTTGTTTTTGTTGTATTTGAGAGAAATGGAGAGAGCAATAGAAAGACTAGGATGAGGGACAGAAATACCATTAACATGTGGCAAGGGAGTATAAACATTCTTGGGTCTTTTATTTGTGGATATCTTCTTGTGTACAGAAAGTAGGGAAGATATGGAAGTTATACTGAAGATGTGCACAAGAGTGGATAAAGAGATGGAGATTAAATTAAGTAAAGAAAAATAAAAAGTAGTGATGATAAATATTGGAGAAAGAGAAATAATTTTTATTGGGAGATATAATATTAAATGTGGTGAATAGATATAACTATTTGGGAATCCTCTTAAGAAATCAGAGAAATTGTTTGGAAGAATGGGAAAAAAATGATAAATGAAGCAAAGAGATTGATAAAGAAATTAACAGTGTTTTCATACACTAAATATGACATAGCTAGAATTGTATGGAAGAAATTGACAATTGCATGGTTAACTTATTGTAATGATGCATTATATGTTATTAAAGGGATGTTAGATTATTTAGAAAAAGTACAAAGAGAAGTAGGAAAACATTTATTAGATGCAGATGTGTGGATGGTAAAGGAAACAATTTAGGAAGAAATGGGATGGTCAAGTTTTTATACGAGAAATGGAAAAAGCAAAATGAAAATGTTTAATAGATTGCAATTTATGAATAATAAAAGATTAGTGAAAATGGTATTTAATTGGGTTATGAGTAAAGACAGGCGACAAAATGGGTGAGGAAGATATAGTATGGTATGCAGAAGATTTGTATGAAGAATTTATGTCTGTATACTTATACAAAAGTGGGGTGATTATGTTAGGAGAATTGTTGAGTGTTATAGTGGTAAGGAATGGGATAGAAGAATAGATGCATTAATAAAAAATAGACAGTTGGAGAGATGGAGAACTAGTATGGAGAGTAAAATCAGTTTAAATACATATAGAAGTAAATGTAATATTGGAAGTGAGTTAATTTATGATAATAGTAAGGAAAGTAGTTTACCATTTAATTAAGGCTCAAATAGTACCTTTAGCTACAAGGGATTATACACATAAATGGAAAAATATGGATGAGTTATTCTGCAAGTTATGTAAGGGAAACAGAGAAAATATTATCCATTAATTTAATATAAATGCCTGAAAGCAGACAATGATACAAATAATGAAGTTGTGAGAGAATAAACATAAACAAAGTGATTATACATAAAGTGGGTTCTTGGTTCTTATTCTGGGTTTGGGAAAAGATACAGGGAATTTAGATATAAAGACCACATAGAGTTAACAAAAATTATGTTGAGGAAATGGGATGGAGCATGATAGTGAAGAATATGGGGAAAACTTAAGGTGGTGAAAAAAATGGAGAGGTAAGGTGGTTAATGAGTTGCTCTGAGCTTTGTGCCAAGAGATTCCTGACTCCAATAAAAAAGTAGCCACAATGCATCACAGCACATTATATCACATGATAATATTACTAAGGATTTTTTTATATAATTAAATCTATTCCTAAGAGGAAGCTAGTGAATATAACTGTAAAGTTTAAAAGTTTGAATAATTAGTAGTTATGATCTGAAAATGTAAGTAGAAGGTAGGTATAAAATAAGTTTTAAAATAATATTATAGTTTAAAAAAAAGTATACATATTGAAAGTTGTTGTTGTTGTTGTTGTTGTTATTATTATTATTATTATTATTATTATTATTATTATTATTATTATTATTATTATTATTATTATTATTATTATTATTTAATAATAATAATAATAATAATAATAATAATAATGATAATAATAATATAAAAATATGAATATATAACGTTAGAATGAATATTAAAAAAAATTAATAAGAATACAATAATAAGAAATAAAATATGGATATATGATTAAAGAAAGTATTGATTGATAATTAAAACGTCTAATATATATAAAAAGGTAATAATTATATACAGAGATATATAACGATATATGTGGATATATAAATAATGATTATAAAATAGAATATATGTATATATATAAAATGTAAAATTTTATGTTCACGTACATTTGTATTCATGTATTTGTATTGTATTTGTTATAGTTTTGAAGTAGATTGCTGAGGCAATTGAAACTGTCATAGTGAGTTATAATTATATGCAATATTGTAAAACAATAAAGAACATAAATGGTATTAAAATTATATGGATTTGGCAATGCAATAAGAAAGATAAAGTTATAATGTGATATTTGCTATTGGTTTTATAATAAACATACATTGAACATAATTATATACTTATATATTTGTCTATGTACACCTATTTGTTTTATTTTCATTTTGTATGAAGATAAAATTTATCTGTATAACAAGTATGAGATTATACTGAAATAGAAATTTTTTAAATTTACTTCACTTGATCTTAAACTTTCTTAGATTTATAAAAAAATTTTTTTTTCTTTTTTGGACGGTGGTTTTGAAAATAATTTTAGAAAATCAAATCTTAAGGTTCATATTCTTTTCCATGGTGAAGAATGAAATCAGATAATCTTTATATTTCACATTTTTTCTAATTTGTTATTACCACCACATTTTATTGAAAGCCTCTCTATTTTCTTAGAGAGAAAACTTTGTACAACATAGCATACATATACATACGCAAAAATTACATATGAAATGAAGGGAAAATTAATATTAATTAAACTAACAAATTTAAAATTGTGTTAAAGTAGAAATACGACAAAAGTTTTTATATTTATAATTTTTTTTTTTAATAAAGTATAGAAACTAATATAATTTTTATAAAAATGATTTCATTATTTCATTCATTTTTTGTGGCAATTGGTTTTTAATTCAAATATGTGCTGAAGTAGATTTATTCAATCATTAATCATTTTGAGAATAAAATTCTTTATGGATAGTTTATGGACTACTTTTTAATGCATTCTTGTGCACATAAAAGTTAGCATAGCTTAATTATGAAAATGAAATAATATACACTATTATAGTTGACAGTTTGATAAATGATTCTAGCCATAAAAAATAAATCATGGTCTTTACTTATGCACTGGATATTTAAATATTAACCATAGAGTTTAGATATTCAAATTTTAAACAAATTTTAGAAGCCTGTATGTAAAGAGTTTAAGTCACATATGACTTTTCTGATTATTTTGGCTCTTGTCTAATTTTTATATTTAAAATTTCAATTGACGTCAATAAAATTTAATTAACACTTTTATATGTAAATTTATTTTTTTAATTAAATTCATTGATCAGAATCTTTTTAATTAACTTTCTATAGTTACCACTTGTCAAGAGTGATCCACTTTTATAATTTTTTGTTTCTATTTTAAAATGGCAGTTTTTAAACATCTTCGTTTTAGATTTCTTTTAATTAAATAATAATTATTTATTTCTTTAAATAAAATATATTAAACAGATGAATTTATACATGGATCTGAAGGCATCTACATATTTACTGACATGTATTGCAAATATACTTGAAATAAATGTGCATAAATTATAAGTTATTGTTTTGTATAATAAATAGACATTGATGGTACCATTATACATAAATAACTATTCTAGAATTCTGACTATTTGACTAATATTTATTAAGGCTTTAACCTCAAGAATATGCGTGTAAAAATGCGATATTAGGGACCTCTACAGGTCTTAACCAACTTGTGGTTAAGACCTGTAGAGGTCCCTAATATCGCATTTTTACACGCATATTCTTGAGGTTAAAGCCTTAGTAAATATTATATATAAATTTATAATTACAACTATTTGACTAACTAAAATGATAACTTTAAATCCAGTGCATACATTTTTTTAACATATTTATCTCTCTCCCTCCCTCCCTCCCTCCCCCCTCTCTCTCTCCCTCCCTCTCTCTCCCTCTCTCTCTCTCTCTTTTTTTTTTTCTTTCTTTCTTTCTTCCTTTCTTTTTTAGTTTCCTATCTCCCAATTTTTTTTTTTCATAAAGATTTTTTTGTAAGTAAATAAAAACATATTTAATTTTGGTTATCAGTCTTAACTGTCTTAATGTATATAGTATTTAATATCTTCTAGAAATTTATAGTAATTAGTGCTCTTTTATATGGCAACTTTTAATGAAGTTAATTAACCTATTACAGATCAAATTCAAGTTTAAATCAAATTGAACATTGTGATATTACTTATAATAGAAATTGAATTGCTATGATTGATGTCATTTTAAATTGTCTCTTGAACAGCTGATGATATCATATTTAAGCAATAGTAACATATATCCTAAAGATTAATTGATTTTTTATCAAACTTTGCTGATTTCTATAGAAGGCATGAGTAAAAAAAATTAATATATTACATATTTATGTTGTGTTCAATTAAATAATATTTATTTATTTTAATATTTATTTGAAAGCAATATTATTTTAAAATAACCTTGAGCTTGTCAATTAACACTAAGTTGATACAAATAAATCTTTAGTTAAATAACCATTAAAATTCATGCTCAAACCTTAATATTAAATTAAATTTGTTGAGACTACTTAAATAGAAATTGAGTTGATATGTTTGGTGTTATCTCAACTGGTTCTCCTGAGCAGTTACCAATAACAGGTTTAATTGGCTAAATCTCATATCCTGTACAGAGGGGTGCTGACACAATGTGCCATGGGTCCAACAGACATAGCCACCAGGATAGTAAAAGTGTCAAATATTCTAGATAAGGATGAAATATTTAAAAATGTATTGTCATTAATTATATCAAGATAAATTGTATTTTTGTTTAAATGTTACTTATATTTTATAAATTTGTTATGTTATTGTGATCCTAATTCTAAAAAGTAGTTTAGCATAAACAATTAAAAACTTGAACTTGCTAGGTTTTCCGTTTACAAGACAATGCACGTTTTAATCTTGTTCAAGCTCACATTTATTCTAAACACATTTAAGAAATTTTGCTCCAGTTTTTTACTTTATTCCATATTCTGTTTTTACAATGTAAATGCTATATCATATCACTAATCTAAAAGGGTATCAGTTGTAATTTTTCTGTAATTAGATGTAGGACAGTGAAAATGCACTGCATCAATAATAACATAATAATAAGAACAAGAAAGTAAATTTGAATTTGAACCAAAATCTAAGATATTTATTCTTTTCTCATATTTTGAATATATTTCCTAATTTTATTAAACTATGATGAAATAATTAAATGTTCATGTTTTTAGATATTTCACTAAAGAAATTAATATATGTATGTTTTCAATAATTCAACCTTTTTTTCTAATATTAATTTTTAAGTAAGTTTATACACGGAATATTCATTACAAAAATTGTATTTTGTATCTATTTTTTTTATTAATATTATAAAAAATATATATCTAATTTCAAATCTAATAATAAAATTTATTATAATTGTTTTTTTTTAATTAGATGTTCCAAGAAGACAATAAACAAGGCTTTTTTTATTTTTTACTTTATTTTTTTCTTTATAAACCCCTTCAATAATACCAGGATCAAATCCATATCAGTATTGTTTACGATTATGAAATACTAAATCTATGAATGCATCGATATTGTATAATTACAAACAAAGTGTTTTATCAACAAAAGAAATGATAGAAATAATAAAATTTAAAAAGCCTTGTTATTATTTCAAAATAAACTTTATTTGCAATAATAACAAGGCTTTTTTAATTTTATTATTTCTATTGTACAAAATGAACTTGTGATATATCAGAAAGATAATAACAATTATATGAATAAGCAACAGGTCTTTTAAATATTATGTAGTAGTGGATTTGTTATAAGTTGAAAACTATCATGTTAATAAAAACTTCATTGAAAGTATACTAGATTACTAAAATAAATATTGAAAATATAAATTCTATAATGGCAAAAGTTGTTTATTGTGTGTGTATTAATCTTTCACTTTTGACGTTTAATTTTTATTTATAACTATGAATATGACCCCAAGATCTTAAAAGTATACCAAGTTATTAAATTAAATATTAAAATATAAACTTTGTTCCAGTGTATTTATATTACATACAATAATAGCAGAGGTTCAATTTATATATATATGTTTCACTTTTGACATTTACTTTTTAGTTTCTATTCGGTTATTAAAAACAAAAGTAAAATAATGATGATTTAGATAAAAGTAAAAGAAAAAACAACTTGAAAATATGTTTTTATTTATAAATAAAGATCAGTATGTCAAATATTTGGTAAGTTGTGACTGTCGGTATAAATCAATATTATTAATTTAGTTCATAGCCTCTAAGTATTTTTTCTCCAATACTTATTCTACATTTTATTTCTTGAATAAAATAGTATAAAATACAAATTTTATCTTATGTTTATTAAAATAGAAATACAATAATAAAACCCTTTCTACTGATATCAATATTATGAATTTTAGTTTTAAAAAAAATACAATATAATGCTATATCCATATCTTAATTCCAATCTTTTCATTTTTAGATACCTGAATTACTCATAACATATAATTTAAACATACGCTTATATCTACAATACTGCTATTTTTAGCAATGCATATATATATATATATGTGTGCTTGACTATTACACAGAATATATATATATATAAGTAATCACAATAAAGATTTTGCAGTACACTAATCAGTTGAAAAATGCAATTCTGCAAACTATCTTTCTGTATAAAATCATTAAGATTTCATTTGACTCATATCATCTCATCTTAGATTACACATTGTTATTAATTAATATATTTTATTCTTCAACATTTATGCCATCTAGTGTAACCTTAAGTAATCAGTAGATGCTTATTGGTAGTGTTTAGTAAATCCCTATCCTTTATTATTCTGTCTACGTATCTCTAGTCTAGTTTCTAACTTATGTTTTTCATCAATGTAAGCTTTCATACTAATGCTTATACTGGGAAGATAAAATATGAAAGAACAAAAGAATTTGCTTTCATAACTCAGTGTAAAATCTTCTACGTTCAGATGATTTAGTCTTAAAATACTTAAATTTCCACATAAGAATTAATAGTTCAATTTATATATAACCTTTTGAACCAATATTTCATTTCAAACAATGCCTTTAAAATAATGGATTTTGAGTGCATTTGAAAATAGGCATATAGACATAATTTTTAAAGTACTAGTTTTAAAAATATTTTTTATCATATATATGTATAGCAAAATTATTCTTAAAAACATTTCCAAATAAAATAAAAAATGTGTATTAGTAGCATAATGAATGCTTATATTTGAATACTTTTACCCTTATAAAAATGAAAAATAATTAAAGTCTCACATTTAATTATAAAATATTATTAAATATTAATTATCAGTGAAGTTAAAAAAATAAATTTGCCAATTTTATAAAAATTCACTTAAAAAAAAAAGATATGGCTACCAACATTTCATTATTTGCTGTTAAAATCAAAATTAACAATAACACTTGTTATTTGCTTTATGAGTAGTTCCATCTATTGATAAAAAGTATAAATAAAATTTTAAGTACATTTTACTATGAATATATGAATGACAAGTCCATTGAACCATTCTAAGTTGTTGATTTTAGAGAGCACTTTTTTTTTCTAGCAGGGGATCTAAAGTAAAAGTGTTAATAGAATGAATACTGTTTATTTGAGTATGAATACATTTAAATTATAAAATCCAACAAATATTATTATTGTGTGTATATGTATTCACAAGTGGAAATTTATAAGTTTCAAATATTTATTTTACCTCACAATTATTAAAGCAAAAGTCAACCTCCAGTAATCTGCTATGTCTTAATATTATAAATCTCCACACCCTTGCCTGCCAGTAAGACTTTAAAAAACTTAAGTGAATCACTTAAGTTTAGACTGTATTTATATATACACCAATTCTCACTGACCATACTTAAATCAGGGTTTGAGTCTATTGTGTGCCTGATGTTATAATCAAATATTGAATTGTACAAATTTAGTTAACCTATAGCAGGAGAAAGACAGTGTCTCATTTTTAACCACTTATAATTAGACTTATATTACTTATAAATGTAAATCTATTATTATAAATCACAGAAAATTTTGAAATTATTAAAGTGGAAGTCAACCTCCGATCATGCACTATTTCTTAAATATTATAAATCTCTGTGAACTTGCTCACCAGTAAGAGTTTAGAATACTTAAGTCAATCACTTAAGTTTAGAGCATATTTATATATACACCAATTCTCACTGCCATGCTTAAATCATGGCTTGAGTCTATTGTGTGCCTGCTGTTATAATCAAGTATTGAATTGACAAATTTAGTAAACCTATCACAGGATAAAGACCATGTTTCATTTTTAACCACCTACAATTAGACTTATTTGCCTCCTAATATGTTTTTTCAAAAAAAAGTTAAGTTCAGAAGTTTTTACACAAGGTTATACTATAAAATATGAACTTTGGTTGGTTATACACATAAACACACTCACATATATGTATTGAAGCAGTAAAATCTGTTATACATATTTTGCTTCACTGTCTGGTGATCTTAGAATACTTGAACCAGTGGTTCAAACCTATTTATATACTTTGTTAATCACTAGGGAGTGCAAGTACACATATACACATGATCACACACACCCTCTTTTGTAAGATAAACATTCATTTTGAATAAATAATATTAGTTTTAAGTCAGAAATATTTAAATTGCTATCACCTTAAATAATCATGTATGTGTGTGTATGTATCACAGATAGCTAAAATTATTGTAAATGATATTCCAGTTTATTAATTATTTTATATTTTATTATTTGTGTATTTTATTAAACTGATGTAATACGAGAGAAAGTTCTAGAGAGTAAGTAACATAACTTAGATTCGTCAACAAAAGAATGTATCTTGTTTAATTAAAGAAAATCATTAGTAAAGTAGATTCACTTTAAAATCCTAACATTAATGGAAAATATATCTCGTGAATCTATTTCCAAACTAAAAATAGACTAAAACAATACTCTCTGGAACTTATCTCATTGTCATCTTTAAAATGTATATGTTAAACAAATGATAAATGCAGTCAGGTAGTTAATGCACATGGTCTCACCAGCAAGGTAATAAAAGTTTCTGGAAGGTTTTGATGGTGTATAAATACAGCCAAAATTTTATGCTAGGCACTTTTTGCTTTTATTTCAAAAGATGTTGCAGAACGAATCTATGCCTGTCAAAATTTTGACTATGACTTCTGAGTAGAGGGAAGAAATTTGCTTTCCCGATCTTTTCAAGGTCATCTCCATACCACTGTGCTGCTACGCCACCACCATTTAAAGACTGCTGTAATGAAATGCTAATCTAATTCTATAAAAATGACAACCATTATTTTTCCAAAATCTGCATTGCCAACCATGTTATTCCATGTTATTTTTCCATATGCATATCAACCCCTATGGCCATCAAGTCATCAAGTTTCAGAAGGTAATCCTATCTCTGCTGCCAATATGAACTTTTTAAAACCTCCATTTCTGTAATTTTAATTTGTTTAAACTAAAATGTAACTATCTGTCTATTTAATAATAGGTTATGCAGTGCCGATTATCATAAATCTAATGAATTAATGATTTTCTCTTTTTCTATATAAAATATAATGCATGAATCTATCAATTTCTTCTCTAAATGTATTTTCTGGGTTTCATACTATTTTTATCTTATTATTTTAAATGCGGCAAATTTTTAACTTTATTTTATGTTTGATTATATTTGATTTAATTTGCTAATAATTCAATTTAGCAAACCAATCTTATTTTAATTCTTCATCCTGCCATTATGGGATTTTAAATATTTAAATGCAAGTTTTTTACCAAACTCAAAGTTCACTTGATTAAATAATAATATTATTAAATTGTTTTATTTGCTTGATGGCAGATCATGTGATATCATGTTTAGAATATTAATTTATTACCATATTAACACTATTGATTTTAGTTAGTTTGTAATATTATTTAAAGTGAACTTAATGGCCTTTCTTTTCTTAATCAATCATTTTCATCCCATGCCATCCAGTATGATAATTTTATTATGTAATTATCTACTCATTAAGCATACTAATATTTGTTTAATGAAGGGAACTACATATTTCCTTTTTTCTAGTTCTGACTTTCTTTCTAATATTTAAGATCAATCGCATACCTTTTAGAATGGGCTAAATTTTGTCATGTCATTGTGCTAGATTTCATTAATTTATGAGGGCCTTAATTAACATATCAGCATCATTATGGATCTGATTCCTATTAGTGTTGCTTACCCTTGATAATGTTATAAAATTTATATATCTTATTTTGTCAAACTAATACCCAGAGATCCTAGATCATTTCTTAAGGCACATCCCCAAAATGTAGTTTGAAAGCACTGACTCCAGGATACTATCAAGTTGTAGTTAGGCTCTGCATGGTATAACATTGGGAAATTCAAACCATGATATCCCTACTAATCATTTCTTCAGATACTGCTTTGTCGCAAGTGCAGGCAAGTTTCTCATAATCATAAATTTTATGTTCTCATCCTAAACAGACAATCTTTCTGGCATTATTATGTAGGTCAGCACTGCCATTATTAATTAATATTTTGTATTGCTCGATTTTTTTAATCTATAAGTCGTAATGCTGTGATTTTGTAAACCATCCTATTCTTTCTTTTTATATGTTTTATAGGTTAGAAAGATCCTTTTAAAGCTTAATTAAGCTATCCACCCTCTTGTTAAATGATCTTTAGGTATGCTAATCAATAACTTACAGTAAATTCTGTGAAATCAGAATTATTTGATAAAATACGGAAACAACCCTTTCTCTTTTTAAATGATTGATGAAGTATAATTAATGACTAAATAAATCTTGTAATCTGTAACTATGTTTTACTGTATAGTTAAAATAAGCTGTAATAAATGGAATTATGTAAATCAAATTTCATTTACCTGTATTCATTATGGTCATTTATTTTTCTATTGAATAAATCATAGTGTTCAAACTATACAATCACTGCAGATTTGATATCTTCCTCCATTAGCATATTAAGCCACATAGTCTTGATTATCTATTAGTTTTTATTCATCTATATAATTTGTATTTGCATATTCTTTAACCATTAATCTATGTTCTAATATGTAATCTATTAGAATCTGCAAATCACTGCCAGTAATTACATGAAACCCAGATGCTATTAATTATGACATGTAAATAGACTTACCATTGTATTTATTAAATTGTTTAATCATTATTTGTTTACTTAATTTCTAATGAATTATTATAAATAAATTATTAACATTTCATAACCATTTATTTTATGCATATACATCGTTAATTAGTTTACATTATATATAACCTAGATTACATTGATCTTAAGCCACTCTCTTCCATTTATTGATGATTATTAGTGAAATAGTAATATAATTAGAAGCTAGCACATCCTGTTAGGGTTTGAAGTCATGTATCACCAATATTTCCCTGTAGATCTCTTGCTTCACTGCTGTGTCTCCGGGACTGAAATAAATAAATTTAATCTGTTATCATCAGGAATGTTGTGCATTGTGTTGTGGTTTTAGAGATAGGTAAACAGGGCAGAATCCATGATTGCTCCTAACCTGTGTATCTCAGGCATGAGGGAATTTAAGGTACTTTTGCCTAGATTCTGGATCTTGTTAGATGAACATACAATTCTAATCGGTACAATATATATATATATATATATATATATATATATATATATATATATTGTGCCCTTATCTATAGGTCATAATAAGGTAGAAAGGTCAATTACTAAAAAATTTTAAATTTTAAGTTATATTTGTATGATATATAAATAATAGTAGGATAATTAAATTTTATAGTACAATTTAAAGCTGAAAATACCTGGTATATAAAAGTGTAATAGATTATTTTAAGAGAAAACAGTTAAATAAAGCTTAATAATATCCTTGCTTATGATTGTAAAAGCTGGCCATATAAAATAATACAGCTATAAATAGTTAAAAGTAGATTAATAATTTGAGTATAATATTTTAAAACTAATAAATTAAATAAATGCTATATGCAGTGTATAATTATATTTAATAGTCAAAATTAATAGAGTATATTTTAAAATAAACTTTATGATGGTGAGAATTATATTTAGTTCTACATTTTTAAATTATTTTCCAAATTTTTATAAAATATATCAGTTTTGGTAATTTAGACCGAGATGTAAATAAAAAATCATTTGATAAAGTTAGTAAACACGTGACTGTATATTATATACCTTCACACATGCTTGTTAGAATAATAATAAATTTTGTGAATTAGGAAACTAAATATAATTGCCATCGATCCTTAAAGTACAAGTTGAAATATTAAATATTGTTTTAATAATTGTTTTTAAAGTTTAAATAATTTTGATAAAACTATAATTGAATTTGAAAATACTATTATAAGTAATATTTTGAGACATGACGTCATCAATTCTTTATTTTAAAAGTCTAGTCTGTTATAAAACTAAAATGTGTAAATCTGTTCGCGCTAAAAAGTCAATAACCAATCAACGGAGGCAATTTAGCAGACAAAAATATAAGAATTAGACGGAGCGGGGGGAGAAGTAATGTGTAAGTGAAAGAGAAAGTAACATATTTTTTTAGCTGATAACACCATAGCTGGAAAAGTGATATAAATTTAAAATTTTGTATTTATTTTAAAAGTTCTTTTGTAACATATAATATATTTTGACTGCCTCTACATGGATTGCTAATTTTAAAAGTTATCTTACCAGGATATTTTATTCGAGTTTGACCAAAACCGTACAGTAAAATGGAAGTACAAGAAAAATTACCTAAAAATATTGCTAAGGGAAAAATATTTGGAAAATGCCTTAATACAGGTTTATTTATGCTCATCCAGAAACTTATTTTTGTCACTCAGAGAAATATAATTTGGACGCTATACGAAAACTTGAAAGAGAAGTTGTTTGCCGTCAGGAAAAAATTATGACGCACAAATTTATAAGGCTACTTTGAAGTTATTTTGTTCTTCTCTATGGAAAAATTTAATATGCGTTTTTATTATAAAGATAAATTATGTAAATGTATAACGAAGAAAGAATGTTTATTTTTTAAAAGAAACATTATAAAAATATAGTATCAGAATTTTCAAAGAAAGAAAAAAAAGTAATAGAATAATAGGAAAGTGCTATTATGTGTCTTATGGAAAAGAACAGAAAAAAAAAAACTTTCTCTGAGATGAATTAAAAAGTATTATAACGTATTCAATGGAGGAAATGCTTGATTTAAAAAAATATAAAATTAAATTACTAAATGAAAATGGATCCATGGAAAACAGAAAATTTATTGAATATATGAATAAAAGTACCTAGAAGATGCATTGTAAAAGTCGCGTGGGAAAATACTAGCAGACAATATTAGAAGAGAATATCAGAATTAATAATTGTGTTCAATATTATGAAAACCAAGGATTGTCGTCTATGAATATTTATTAAACAGAGTAATAATTGTTTTGCCTTAAATTAGAACATTAAGTGACTGAAGAAGAAATAATATATATATTTTTTTTAGCTTTAATATGAACGATTTTCAAGCAAGTTCGATAAAGAAGTACCGTAAATATAATTTAAATATTTTTTACTGATTATATTTAAAATATAAAATGCTATGTGAGATTAGGGAAAACATATAAACATAAATTTAGTAATATTAAAATCTAAATATAGTAACTTGATAGAATTATAAAAATATTGTTTTAAAAATAAAGTGTATGTATGGAAGTTTTATATCTACAAGAATCAATGGGATGGTGAAGCCTACAGAACGCGATCGAGAAGATAAAGATCGTTTGGTAATTTTGATATTTATTTATAATGCATAATGTATTTTTTTTTAGATCATCTATTGATTAAGAATGATGTGTGAAAGTTTAAATTCTATGTACACATTTTATACAACATTTTAAAACATATTATGAGATAGGAGTAATTCTGAATATGCATGCAATAAGTTATTTAAAGTATATTAATAATATAATTCGACAGAACAATTGTGTGATTCTTTTGAACTTTCATGTGATAAAGTATTCAGATATTTTAAAATAGTTTGTATATGATAAAAATATACGAGGAAAGTAGTAAAAAGATTTTCTTAAAGAACAGCGGAATGGTTTTGAAATAAATAAATTTTATTATTGTTAGAAATGCAGATAGGAATTTGTCGATGTACTGTATAGAAAAATCTTGAGAAATAAGATCGGATAGTGACTTGGTAGTACTAGTGGAGAGGAAACCAAGATGATGTTTTTGTTAAGAAATAGGAAAAATAAAGTATTTGGATCATAGTTAGTTTGTGTGATTTCAGTATAGTTAACTAAGACCTATCACTGAACACATATAGTTTGGACAGTGTTTTTACATATCTTTAAACTTCTTGATGTTATAATAAAGCTGAAGAAATAGCTTTAGCATCACTCCTATAATAGAGGTTGGTAGACAGGTAAAGGTCACTCCTCTATATTGTCTTTTAATTCACTGTGCCATGATTGTCAAGGTTTATGATGAATAATATTCTAGTTATATTTTGATCCTATGCATCTATCTTCGCTATCCTTATTTCGTGAATCTGCATCGTCAGAAAGATATTTTCAAAGAAATAATGAATAAAATAGAATTGAAGATATGTTATCGTTATGTAAGAATAGTTTATTTACTGGAATGTATAGAATTGTGTAACTTTAAATTTGAAAGTCCAAAATATCATAAAGAGAGAAAGAATCATATAATACAGTTTAAAATTAATTCGGAAATGAATATAAGATTTTTAAAGAGAAATCTAAACAAAGTTTTTTTTTTTAAAAGTGATAATAAAATTTTAATGTTTTAAATAATATTTTAGAAAATAAATATTGCATATTTATTAAGAAAGTAATTCGATAATGTGTAATAAACATATATTTGTGCATGGTATATTAATAGTTGTAAATATCATCCGAAGTAAGGCTTGAATGAGTATATTAGACTTAATAGGCATCGGATAATGAACAATAAAACTTAATACCGAATGTATAAGAATGTTTTGAATTTGTAGGATTCCATACAACTAATATAAAACTAGAATTTTATTGTTTTGTAGAATGTTTACTAAGAATGTAATTTTTGTAAAAAAAAAAAATATATATAATTTTAATAATAGTAGGGATACAAAGTGTTAATAATAATTATATAAGAAATACATTTTGTAACAAGCTAACTATAATAAGAAATCCAATAATAATAATACTGTATTTTCTTAAGCATTTAAAAGATAAGAGTTAACTAGGAAAATAAATAGAAGTTTGATTTTCATTTTTTATAAACTAGGAAACTAAGTGGAGATAAGAGAGCAAGGATATCCAATGTACATAATGTAAAATATTGTTATTTGTTTATGTTATTAATAAACTTTGTTGTAAATTTATTTTAAAGTTTTGTGTCCTCGTTGTTATTTCTCCACATGGATGCATGATATCACGATACACTTATAATTGAAACAGATATATAGTTTTTGCACAAAAGGTAAACATAAAATTGTTATAATAATTTTGAGAATTTATTGGTATATTAAAAAATTAAAAGATCATAATTTTATATTATTTATTGGTCATAAGTCGGTTGCCACAATATTACATTACAATATATGCTAATGTTGCCACACGTATTCTGTTGTCAGGTTATTAAAATACTACCACGTACGTATTTATTTATTTCATTTAGGAAGAAATAAGATTATATTATACTATTGTTGTTATTATTATTATTTATTATTGTTAGTTACTGCGTAGTGAATTATGACATAAAATTCCCTTTTCATAGTTTACTACCGTAATTTTAAATCAGTTAGAATACAATTTATGAACCTGAGATATTATTTATTTATTTATTTTCTTCATTTTTATTTAATTGAGCTAGATTCTTATTACAAAGAATATTAAGACATGATTATTATTTTAATCGTAGTGAATAGAGCTTAGAAAGTTGTAAGAATACTATAAGTTAGTTATTTGGTATAGTAAAAAGGGAAATAGTGTTCTTATGCCATTGAGATAGTATCGTGGGGATAATATCTCAATGTAATCTATCTCGTTCCCCGTATCGTCACTCCATGTCTCATGAAAATAGTAAATATTTGTTAATATATTTTAAAAATATAACCGTATTTGTATTTTAAAAAATTAGAGCTAGTAATCATTTTAATTAATGCTGGATATTTCATTTATTTATTTGGTAACTGAGCTAGAACCCGGAATAAATATGCGTAAATTTTAAACACTATAGAATTTTTTGGAGGACGAGTGGTGGGGGAGGTTAGAATATATATATATATATATATATATTGTGATAGTACCATATGAGCATCACCTAAAACAATTTGTGTTTCTTTGTGAATTTAACTGTGTCTATATCGAATCAACAGATATAAATAACATACACCTATCTTAAGCTTTTCGTATATCAGCTATATGCATAAACTAGTTAGTATTAAAAGAATAATTCTAAAAATGAATAATTCTAATTTATTTATACACACATAAATAAATGTTTCTAACTAATAGTATTTTTTTATTAACCAAAACTTGACATTGACAAAGCCGTAAGTCATCATTGCATTTTATCAGTTGAAACAAAGAAAATAAATGTTAAGAGTTCATTACAAATTGTATATTTTAAACAATAAAGAGTGTGAGCATGATTATGTGATATGCTTGCAGAAATTAATCCAGTATAAAAATGAACTAATATTGTTATAACAATAATCTTCTATTTAGTTATCAAAGCAAGGACTACAACTGTAAGTTTAAATGTGTTCGAATTTAGAACACATTTAAGAAAAAAAGAAGATTCAATATTTTAAAACATTCTTCAAGTAATTAATTTACTTACTTTTAATATTATAAAGAACTATAAAAAATAATCATTGAAATTGACAAGGTTATAAGAGTTATCAATGTCTTCGAAATGAGTTTTCAAAATATATGTTTAAGAAGACAAAAATTTATAAAGATGTTCTTTGGCTAGACAATTTATGCCAAGGATTTCTGCTGATGTTTTAAACCTGAACATGTAAATTTATTCCTACTTAATGCCTAAAGTATAATCATCATAATTTTCACTAAAAAAGTTGCCTTAATAATGGAGTATTATAGTGAAGAAGATTTTAAATATTTTACTACACAAATATTTAAAAGAATGAATATTTGGATTACCTCTTTGAAGGATAATCAAGGAACTTTACCTTTCAACATTCATCATTATTTTATTTTGTCTAAGAAGGAATATGAAACCATTATTCTTTCGCATCTTGGAATACTTCATTGTGCACTTTAATAACTCTTAAACTTTATTTCCTTTGGGGATAATTATATTTATGTGGAAAAATTACTTCGTATATTAAATTGGAGAACTGATAAGATGAATGTTTTATTTTTATTTATTTAATAAAATTTAGATGTTGATATTTTGATATATTTTCTGGTGAAAGTGATGGCTGACTAAGATAAAAGTTTTTAAATTATTTCAATTTGGAAGTAAGTTTTATTATATTCCAAATTGAATCTTACCTGACAATTATAATTTCTTTTTAAACATACATAATTAATATCAGAATACATTCTATTATTAATCTAGACATATAACACCCACTGAATCATTTTAATGACACAATACATAGATTTATAATGTATCGTGGTATTATTTATTGTACACATGATTTTAAATTATATAATGTAAATTTATTATTGTATATATATAAGCACAGATTATAATTCTAAATTTTAATATTTGTATTATTTATGTGATAATATTTTTGTTTCTATTATGGATTAAAATGTGTTAAACTTGATTTTAAAATTAAACAGGTCTCATTTGTTTATTTTATTTAGTCATTTTATAAAACCAATAATTATAAATATACATACTCACGCATATATATATTGAATCAACTTAGTGATTTAATATTTATAAAAAAGTTATATATAGCTTATACTAAATTTATCATTACTATGGGATATTTGTGGAAATGCCTGAAGAGAGTCAATTGCGATTTCTACTCTGAGCTCGAATTCCAAGAGTTTTGAGGTTATTAATAGAGGAGTGGATTGGATTATATTTTAAATCACATCATCCATAGCATTCTATAAGAAGACTCAAAGTCTGACTATAGGTAGATGCGACTTCCTCGAATCCTGAAAAGGATCGTCCCATTATAATATATATATATATATCATTAAAACCAGTCATCACTTAGACAATTCAAATATCAATAACAATCAGCAATTTCAAACTGTTTATCTTCTTTTATATATATATGTTGATATGAAGATTTGCATGGGTTGCATATATAAAAGACATATTTTGCGGGTTCATCCATGTTAAAAAATTTAAATATTAATATGCCAACATTTCGACTTGATCACACAAGTCATCCACTGGGTGACAAAAGGTAGACAGAAGGTTGTAAAGGCACTACAACCACTGATTTGAAGAAAAAAAATGTTAAAATTCCACCAATAGCAAAAATGTTAAATTAAGAATGTTTTTTAAAAAAAATCTTTCTGAATAGGAGGAAGTTTGCATGTATCATTTCGCTTATTGATACAATCTGGCCTTTTAAGTATCTCAATGGCTTCTCTGATTTTGCACTGGTAGAGATTATCACATCTGCATATGATCCTGGTACTAAAAAAATCAATTTTATGACCTGAATCTATAGTATGAAATGAGAGTGCTGCTGATGATGAGTGTTGTTTAACTGCATTAGCATGTTCATCTCTCCTAATACTGATGCAACGATTACTCATACCTATGTAGGAAGCTTTACAATTTTCACATGAGATTTGATAAAAACCATGAGATTGAAGAGGGATTTAATCCTTAGGCTTGGTTATTATATTGCTGATCTTTTGATGAGTAGAAAATGCTGTATCTATATTATAGCACTTTAATATACATTATATAGTATATGCTTTTAATATTTATTTATACATACATAGATGTTTTAGTAACATATATATGATTCTGATGTCCTAGCTCCTTACTGAAGAGAGTTATAGCCCAAAACCAGGATGGGAACTATCATAGATAAAGATTTGAATGCTTTCCATTATAGTAACATATATATCAACTTTATCATTGAGACATTATTTTATTTTCTCACCTGCTTATTTTTAAGGTATTAATTACAATATCATTATTTCCTGAACTTCTTCCTCTCTTCTTAGGTTTATTTCATTTTTTAATTTAAAATTCCGAGTACTTCAGAAGACATAATAACTGTGAGAAATACTTTGTTTTCTTGCACTTCATTATTATGTAATCCTCTTTTACACCATTCATCAAATCATTTCATTTTTTGAAAAGGCGTTTTTTTTTGCTTACAGAAATAACTTTCTTTTCCAAATTCAAAATGTTTTTATATATAATTTTGAGTCTTTTACCCTTTTCTACTGCTTTCATTTGCAATTCAAAATTATATGTTCTTATATCATTATTAATTTAAATTATTTTACAAAAATCTAGATATTCATTTTTTTTTATTTGATTATTTTTTTAAAAAAAAAACAAATTATATTCCTTCTTTTCTTCATGTTTTGTCTTGCCTTATTAAAAAAATGCTGCTTTCTGTATTGGCTATATTTCTTGCAATTCTTAATAGAATATCATTTATCTCCTAACTTATTTTAGTCAAATATGAAGAATAAAATTTGTTAATATTTTATAACATATATATGTGCTTTGTGCACAGATAATGAAGTTTTTAAAAGCAAATAATACTCTGCAATTTAATTAGCTGAACACTTTCAGAAGGCTTTATGCTTCCATTATCATAGCTACTAAAGTATTGAGAACTATAAAAATGTACTATGCAAATATATGCAAATTAATGCAAAATGATTAAAGATACCATTTTTGAGAGAGAGAAAAGCATGCATCACATCTATTAATTGATGTAGGATTGTTTGCTATATAGCATGCTTCTTTTACCTTATGTTTGGTGTCATTTTTTTAAAACAGACAACAATTGCAGTAGTTGGTTGGAAAACATGACCTTTCATGTTTGGAAAAGATTGAATTACCTTCTAGCTTAGTTACAGTCTTATTATAAAGATATTTATGCAGTGCAATTCTGTTTGTGATGCTAATCCTGCTTTCACTGTAATATGGTGCTTGGCAATTGTTATAAAGATTATAAATATCAACTATTAATACTGATTTTCATAATAGCTTTTAGATTTTTAATCTTACATTACCACTTCTCACTTCTCAACAATCACTGTGTTGAATACATTACTAAAATACAATCCATTCTCTTATATCTTTAGTTGGATTTTTTTAAGTCCATTTCCATGTAACATTTTTTGCAACAAAAAAATTCATAATATACATTTTTCATTTTTTTGCAAATGCCATTAAGTCTTTATCCTCTCTCATTTTATTCTTATACTTAAATTTATACACAGCTTTTTTATCTTTAAATCATTTGCCAATTCTAGCACTAAATTCTGCCATGATATTTTTACAATGTTGTTTGGTCTGATCAAAAACATTTTGTACATCTGCATAAAAATTATATAATTCTTCATCATAGTAAGAACTTGGGTTATTTGTAAATATTTGTCTTTGTTGTTTGTTTTTTTAGTAAAATGTTAATCAATTGAAAATTAACTAAAGTAATACAGAAATTGCATTGTGATAAATAAAAATGACTATGAGTATGATCACTGTCATTAATATTTTTTATTATAATTATAAATTGCAAAATTATTGAATAAATTTTTTACTGAAATATGCTTTACTAAACTAAATTTGATGGAGAATTTTTTTATTCATTAAAAAAAACATATTTAGCCTGAAGGCTAAAATGAAATCTTATATTAATTATTTATTTATTCTTATTATTTCTTTTGCTTACTTTCAAAGTTAATTCATTATCTGTAAGATTACTTTCATACTTTTCAAAATAGATTTTAATAAATATTATCAAAACTGTAAATATTTTTTTTTTAAATTTCACTAAAAATAAACAGCATGATAAATGTTTACCAAATTGTCCACATATTAAAGATTGTAAAAGGGTAACATATAATTAAAGCTTATAGTGTTTGTATGCAAATAATGTTGACATTTGTATAAATAAAATTATAAAATATAAACAAATAAATAATTTTAAAAAAGAAAATGAAAGTATTAATAAATTATAAAATGACAATAATTATAATAGCAATAATAATTGAAATTTTGTGTTTAAAATGTGTTATTGTTATTGACTATAAGTATTTAATGTAATATATATATGTGTGTGTGCGTAATATACAAATCAATATATATCAAAATACAGTAAAATTTATATAAATTATATTATTTTCGACTATACATTTTGTAGTCTTTATCAACTATATAACATTGAATAATCAAAACGAGACAACCTTTAACAATACCCATAGTTCAATTCAGATTTCCCACAATTCTGTTATCTTAACATTTGATGACTGGCGATTCATTAACATTTGACGACTTCTTGAAATCAACATAGCCTCTTTTATTTTACGCTTATAATTTATGTAAATTTTACTGTATTTTGATATATATATATATTGATTTGTATATTACATATATTGTGGAACGAATACAGATATCAAACTTTTTTTTTCGGCCGGGATGCGAACCCGCAACCCGGGAAACTGCCTGCAAGTGCAAGGCAGTCGCGCTGACCTCTCGACCACCAATACAGATATCAAAGTTAATTTATTATATATATTTGAAATATTATAAATTTTAAAGAAGAAAGTGATTGCTTAATTTGTTATTGTAATGTATATTGAAATATATGTATAATTTTAAAAAATTATATAATAAAACTTAGAATTGTTTTGCTTATCAACTTTTTCCATTTTTTCTTATTGAAATGAACTTTTGATCTTATATTAGATTGAAATTCTTTTAAGGGTTATTTTTTAAACTCAACTTTGACTAGAATTTTTCATTTGTTTTTAGTTGCCTCTGGCAATTTTTTATAACAGTTAAAAATAAATTAGAATTATTTTAAACAATTAATATTACTTAATATTAATGTATGTTTTAAAAACTTATGCGATTATTAATGTGTATAAAATATTTTTTTGATAAAAAGCATTCCAAAGTTTTTTTTTTTTAAAAAATTTACTTTAGAAGATTGTTTTTACATAGTTTATTATTTCTTAAAAGTATGTAATGTTGATATTAATCCTTTTTTTAAAAAAAATCTTCTTCAACTTGCTATAACATTTTTTATTAAGAATCTAATTTAAATAAACTTTAAACCACAAATCAGAAAAATTTTGATAATTAACTATTATAGCAATTTCCAAGCATATACCAGTACTTTTCTTTAAAAAAAATTATTCTAATTACAAAAATAAAATAATGGACTTAGAAAAAACAAATATTTAAAATTGCTAATAATACTAAATGTAATTAAACCTCATTATGAAAAATACCCGTTTCCCATAATTCCATATTAAAAATAAAAAAATTGGCAAAATTATCATTATTTGATATGTAATAATTAACCATATGGCAATTTTATATAGATATAATATTGTGAAAAAAACTACTCTTTACACATATGCTATAGAAGTGGCATATAGATCCTGTCAATAAATGTTTTGAAAGCATAAATGAATCACTTATGCTTAAAATTTATTCTTTTAGTAAACCAACCTTTATTGATCTTATTATGAGGCTGATTTTTAAATTGAAAAATTACATTACATATATATAATATCACTATATTATTATTTATTATATTTATTCAAACTAATAAGATTCGATGTCACAGGTAGTTAAAAATGTGGAACTTTTTCTTTTTTGTGATATGTAAACTGAACTTGTGCAAGCATTTTTCCACTTTAAAAATCAGACTTATAATAAGATCCAACCATAATTTAGGCATATACAATAAAAGTTGGTTTATTTGAAGAATAAGCTCTATGCATAGATAAATCACCTTTGCTTTTAAAATACTTATTGATGAGGAGTGCATGCCAATTCTATAGTACATTTGTGAACAGTAGTTTTCTTCTACAATGTTACATATACAGTTTTAGAATGTGGTTTTATATCATATTTATTTTTTTTAAATTATTTATAACAAATTAAAAATTTGATTTGTCTGAAAACTTTTGATAGTTTATTTTTAAAAAAATATTTTATATATATATATATTCTTCAAAAAACAATATAATAATTAATACAGTAAACAATACTAACTATAAATTCAGTTTTTACTTTAAATTGTAAACAATTTTAATTAGACCACCCAACTGTCCTGATATAGTGTGAGTCCAGTTTAAAAGCCTTAAATTGACAATAACATTTTTTAGAATTAATATTCTTTTGAAATTAGCTAACTCATAAACTATGGAACAATACAAACTGAAATTTAAACAGTGATATCAGGCTAAGATTAGAATTTAAGTATTAAATGGGTTGAATTTCAAAGAAATTTTCTAGCTGTGTACAAACTGGTAAACAAGATGTTCAGCAGTAAAAGTGTATAAATAGTGCAAATTTTTATAAACATATATAGTATATTGTTTATGCAGAGTTGAAGCTAAATCTATGCCCATTTTATCTTTGATATGGCAGGTTAAAAAGGTGTAGACACTGCATCTCTTGTGGGATGTTGTAGACCAGAGTCCCATTTTAGTATGCAGTTACAGTTAACCATCATGGCTGTAATAGAGAATAGCCCAGCCAGTAGCCTGTTGTAAGATCAATGGAAATCAAGCCATCTATCAAGAAGAAAAAGTGCTAACATCACCATTCATTGTGCCTAAAGCTGCAATGAAGAAAATTGGTAATCCTAATTGCCACAGAGCTCTTTTTAGGAACTGTTAATTTTTCAATATTTCTCTAAGCTAGCTATATAATAAATTCATCTTTAAAATCTGTTTTTTTAAATCCTGCAAATGAATCCCATAAACTCTAATTAATGTAAAGCTCAATCTTGCAGAAATTAAAACTTATACTTTGAAAATATGTTTTTTAAAATGTAACACATTGTAATAATCTAATTTAAGCTATAAATTACTTTGGATTTTTATGCCAATTTTTTTCATTTTAATTTACTTTCATAATTTTATCATTTGATTATTGTATGTGTTTAATATATCCAATAACTCAAAACTGTGAATATACATATATAATTTTAGGCTATTTCTTTGTGAAGATATTTTCATATCTTCATTTTAATAAATATTAAATATTTGAATTATTATTCTCAACTCACTGTTTTGAGATCATATTATTTGTGATGATTAATTTTATGAATTAATATTGTAGTAATCAGTTACATTCTAGATAAAGTTGTAGTTTTCTTAGCTATAGTTATGAATTATAACTTTCTATATATGTAATCCATATATCATAAGAACTAGCCACAGGAATATTAGTAAAAGCATATTTATAATGTTTATCAGTAATTGCCCTTCAAATATACTTTCTCCTTCCTATATATATATATATATATATATATATATATATATATATATATATATATATATATATATATATATATATATATATATATATATATATAAACATTACAAGCATAAAGCTAAACTAGTCAATATAAAATTAAAACTACCCCAAATCCAAAATTAAACCAGACCAGCATAAAAATAATATTAAAACACAACCTAAGGTTTCACTGCTACAAGCAGACTTCTCAAGTGTAAAGAACTACCAAAACTACCCAATATATATAATATTAAAAACTACCCACAAATCCATTCACTTCCCATCCACCCTTAATATTAAAAGAACTCTTAAATAAGTTAATTGCTTCAGAATAATAAATTTTCAATAATAGAGACTCTTTAATTCTTCTTTTGATTTCATTTCTCTCAAAGAAGACAACCTTAGCTTCATCAAAATCAATACTGTGGCCTGTATCTTTTTCATGGACATACAAAGCAAAACTAAGATATCTATTTTTAACTCTACTTTTATGAACCTTTATTCTTTCATTTAAACTCAAATTACTCTGACCTATGTAAACCTTCTTACAAAATAAACAAGGGATAAAATATACTACACCAGGAATAGTCTTTCTATCAAAAACTTCTTTTGTATTATTTAATATATATATATATATATATATATATATATATATATATATATATATATATATATATATATATATATATATATATATATTACAGATGCAGGTTTGGTATCTTAATATGGGTTACTAATTATTTATTCCCTAAGTAGTATGTTTGAGATACTAGTTTTGTGAACTGGATTATATAGATATGAAAATAGACCTACTTATTTTAAGGCATGTTAAGTTACTTAAACATATTTACATTTTATATATGTATAGGTTGCAACCATGTTATTACAAAGTATCTATAATACATTAACTGCTTGCTGTATGTTTTTCTTATGAATGCTGGAGAAGGTGATCATCATATTTCTAGTTTGGATAAAGCAAACTATTTTAGAACTGGAAGACAAGAGTCCAGATTGTTATTGAAAGCTTATCTGACTAACTGAACTATTAATGTTTTCATATTTGTATCAAGTCATTTGATTCTAGGGTATCAAGCATGTGTCTGTAAACATAGAGTAAACCAGTTTTCTTTTCCTCATGTTAATATTAGGCATTAAGATGAACCCTAATCGAGATTATCATGTTAATCTGCAAATCTTTCAGCCTGATTATGTGCTCAACTCTTAACCTGTTATATAGACAGATGCCACAGAAGGGCTGTATATTTGGTTATATAACTTTGGCTAATATGTTCAGTGTGATTTGGCAGACTGCAAACTAGCTAGGATTGGGCATATTAATATAGGCATAAGCATAATCACTGCAGATTATTTTATTAAATACATGTAATGAGAGAATCTGTAACTACCAATCTCATTAACTATGTAACACCTGTGAGCATAATATTATCCCATGGACTTATTAAATTATTATTTAAAATATAACTCACTTCTATTTCTTTATTGTTTGTAAACCAATTCACATCCAATTCCATGTTCATTTATGTGTACATCATTATATATATGAATGCCTCTCTATTAGACTTGGTGATTAATTATTAATGTATTGTTAGTTCACTTAGCTATATGTTGTATTCTGTTAAATTATTGGTAATTTAGTTATTATTCCCTGAATCACTTGCTCCACCCTTTGCTACTGCTAGCACATGAATTAAGAAACTCTGAATGTGGCTTCATATATATTATTCATAGAGTAGTAAATCATGAAGTATTGGTGGAGGAGCTGAGGTGCGATCTGATTCACGGTCTCAACCCCTCATCTAGATTGGCTTCATGTTTTAAAATAAGAACAAGAATTAATATATCTGGTATTAATTGCAAACTTATAATTACATTATAGTAGTGATGCATAAGGTTAATATAAATATATAATAAAATTTAAGGTATGCATTATCATTAATTGTTTTTCATTGTATTACAAACATCAATTTAAATGTTACATGTATCCCAGCACCTTGTAAAAGTACTATTTTTGCCTTAATTTATTATTATGTTACATTTTATTAAAAAACAATATTTGTTAATAAAAATTAAAATACTAATAAAATATTTAGCCCTTTATTTTTAATTTTGGATAATCTTTAATGTTTTATTAAATTAAAACAAATCCATGCAATATATTTAAACAAGAATATAGTCAGAAATAAAATCTAAAAGTAAAAACTGAGTATCATATATGATTCTTGCTAACTAGTGATTGTCACAAATTTAAATATTACATTGATTAGTAGCATTCTTAAATAAAACTATTGATTTTTATTTATTATTGTTTATATTCAAAATAGATATGTAAGATATAGAATTTAAAAAAAATAAAATGTGTAAAATACTTATACAAAGAAAGTTGAAAAAATACTAGAAAACTTTATAGAATGAATTATGAATATATTTAAGGAGTGTCATTATATTTTCAGCATTTTTTAATTATGAGGTTTTTTTTAATTAATTGAAAAAAAAACACTACATGCTTACATGCAACAATAATAATAAAGCAGTTGTAATTTGTTATAATTGTTATACCTGGTTACATAAAACTGAAGATGCCCTGTCTATAAATTCAAAGTTTAGCAATAAGTCTTTTTTTAAATGAATCAAATATAATTAGAAATAAAATGTAATAATTTGATATAATTTATTTTCACTAAAATAGATCAAATTAAAAGATTTTTTTTGAAATTTAAAATTCAACCTTGATTATCTGCTCAAACTTAAGAATGTAATTTAAAATGCCATATGATTTATTATAATAAAAATTAAATTAAAAAAAATATTCATGAAAATATATATATTAAAATTTGGTACAAAAAATTTTGATTTAAAAATAATTATGATCAAATCTTTACATTTTTAATAAATTTTATTAAAAACATATAAAATATCAAAAATAATCTTAAAAATAAAATATCAACTTTTGTGATAAAATTTCTTATCAGATTTAAGTCTAAAAATTATTCTTAATGCACTGTAACAGATTTAATTATTCTCTCTGGTAAGAGTTATGTAAATTTTCAACATTTGATTTTAGTATTAAACCATTATTTTATATCAGAATATAATAAATTGGACATTATTTCTTAGAAATTTACTGTTACAAATGAAATAAATTCTAAAAAACAATATTTGAACTTCGCAAATACTCAAAAAATAAAATCATAATAAAAACAAAAACTATTTTTACCATTCAATGGATTGGAGGAACAGATTGATTTCATAAAATCAAAATGTTTTTGACATTTCAATTTACAATGTGAATGACTAAATATCAATATCTGATAAATATATCAAATTATACTTTAAAATTTTAACACTTTTATAATTTTTACAATATTGCATATTTAACCTAACAGAATATATGTGATGATGTATTAGAAATCAGTTTTTGTATTTACCAGACTCCTACAATTTGCTTTGTTAACTCTAGACTAAAACTTATTATTCTTATATTTTAAAAGTAAAACATATATGTATAAAATAACTGTGTAATTATGTATACTTTTTATTTTATTAAATATTACACTATTTTTCTTTAAAAAATAATCATAAAACTTAATAAACTTTGCAAAAAACATTAAGTTTTTAATTATTTTAAATATTTTCTCAATGTAATCTCACAAAGCATGTGAAATCCCATAACAATAAAAGAAACGTATCAAAATTATCAAGTTTTTTTTTTTAAAAAAAAAAACTCTTTTACATGATTGCATTTTTGATTATCCTGATGTTTTTAGATTTTTTGGGAATTAAAATACAGGAATAAATTATACATAAATTTTTTGATATTAAAAAAAATTGTTAATGAAATATCTCAATAGACAGCTGAGAAAGCAAATTGCTGCCAGTGTTTTTTCTGGATTTCTCCATATAAAGTTCTTTGCTTTGATAAAATAAAAATAAAAAAAGAATTGAATTTATTATTTTGTCAATAAATTTTGTTAAAATTATATATACTTAAATGAAAATTGTCTTAAAATTTTCTCTTCAATTTAATAAAATAATAAAAAGCAATAATAGGGTTATTGACAATAGTCATTTCTTGCTTGAGGTTACAGAAATTTTTAGCATGCTAATTTTTTAAAAATCACATATATTTAAATAAAATCTATATGTAAATATCATATATTCCACTAAGAAAGAAATATTCAAGAAGTTTTATTTTAAAAAAAGCACAAATAAAATAAACTTATTTTTCTTCAGTATTGATATCAATAAATGCTTAGATTATGTTATTTTTTCTTCTGAGAAAATATATTTAGCTCTTTATTTTGATTATTGATTTCTGCCAATATGCATAATAGTTATAATTAAAATCTTAGATTGCTATTTGTTTTTCAAATGTTAAAAATTTAAATTAGTATTGAAGACTTTTATTGTCAAATAATCCAAATAAATTCTGGCTATTGAAACCATTTGAGTCTGATTGCAGCATTGAATGGATAATCATGTAAAATTATACAAAAGATTGTGGCAATTTTCATGCTTATTAAAGGAATTAGTAACTAATCTCATCTTGCAAATGTAATGTAGACATCTTATTGATAAATTTGTGTAAACATCTGGTTTCATTTAGTTTCATTCCTGTGTTTTCCATTGTTCTGGGGTACTGTTGATTTAAAATTTAAAGGCAGATCAAAATTGGTTTTTATTTTTATTTAATCTATTTAACACTGGTGGGAAATGAAAATGTTAAACAATTCAATGCAAAAAAAGGTCTCTCCATGATTGTTCATTTTTTTTTAATATTTAAGATGTTTTCTCTACATCATTTCAACAAGAATTTTTTTTTATTCATTCATCTTATATTTTGTATCTTCCTGAATTTTTTTATAAATTTTTGAGTATCAGCTTAAGACTTTTAACATTTTTTCTATACAATATTTTTAATGTAATTCCATTTCAACCTCATACTTCCATCAATGTTTTTTTTCACCTACATCACCTTTTGCTATTTACAACATACATTTCACCATATTTCATTGTTTGGGCATATTAGTAAAATATATTTATTAAAAAGTCTTTTTTTTTTCAAATCCATTGGCATTTTTTTTAATATTATGTTATTTGCAGCAAAAGGGCTCCATTCAAGTTTGTTCTTAAGATCAGTTTCATCAATCATGTTTTTTACCAGTATTATTAATCTAGCCAAAGTATTTGTGACTGTTAATTTCTTCTAAGTGTTTATCATCAATCTTTATTTTCTTTTTTTTTTTCAAAATCCATTCAGTTGTTGTTGTTTTTTACCATTTCATGATAAAAATTATAATATTCCCAGATAAACATCGTCTGAAAAATTTAGGTAACTGAAATAAAGTCCATTTATTTTTATTTTTTTACTTATTATTTCTCAAAATACTTTTTAAAACTGCTGCATAAAGTTTTAGATAAATGGAATCACCTTGACTTACACTCTGATCGATGTTATTATTCTCTGTGTCTTCACATAATCTTGTAATATTTTATCAAATATTCTTCAAAATTTAACAATATTCTCTTTGGGGGGGAGGGGTCTTGTTTCAAAATCTTAGGTAGGCGTTTTTTTTCCATCTACACATCCCCTGCAATACAGTAATTTATACTCAATTTATTTTTTTCAAAATCTTTTTTTAATACTTAAATGTGATGTACTTTACTATGACTAATTTTAAATACAGATTGTCATATATATATATGTGTGTGTGTGCGTGTGTACTGATTTTACTTTTTAATTAAAATTATAAGAGTCAACGTAATTTATAATTTCTGAAAATATATATATATAACTATAGTACATTTCGTAAAACGTGAAGTGTAAGAGAATGAATATAAAGCTAAAATCAACAAATCAAATGTTGAAGTTATTAGTAAATGATGGTTATTTTAAAATATCCTCCGGGTCATTAGAATCCTGGAAATGTTTTACTTGCCACTTATAACACATCTTTAATAACTTCTTCAGGCCTGATGTCATCGATAAGATTTCAGCACTTTTTCTCTCTTAAATAGATAAAAATAAGTAAAATAATTTTGAAGTTATATATATATCTATTATTCAGCCTAAAGTTTTTTTGTTTTGATAGTTTAAAGATATACAAATATGTGTGTAAATATAAATATATTAGCAGGCAAAAAAAATTTAATTCATTTTGAAGCATAACGTTTAGTTTAGTATAGTGATAGAATGTCAAACTGGATTACAATGTCTTCGTGCCGATTCCAGTACTGGCATTTACCGCCTCGAAATTCTTATGAACTCCCTAGTAATAAGATTCGTTTAATTTATTTACTTGAGATAAAAATTATTGAATTTATTAACTTATTTTACATTTCATCATCATCATCATCATTATTATTATTATTATTAACTTTATAGATAGTTTATAAATAGTGGGAAAATAGCTCCAAAAACATGTGTTTCTAATGTGTATAAATTTGAAAATATATTTTAAAATAAGTTATGCAGAAGTATATATTTTATTATTACATGTAAATTTTAGGTAATTCATAAATAGTAATAATATATTTAGTATATTTACTTGGATCCCTTTTCAAATGTAACGCTAAAATCTATTTTTATTTTACAAAGTCTAAAGTTGTAATTATAAATTTATTTAAACGCACATTGACTACATAAGTAATATTTACTAAGGCTATAAACCTCAAGAGTGTGCATGTGAAAATGCCAAGGTAGGGAGCTCTACAGGTCATAATCACAAGCTTATGCTTTGGAAGAAAAAAGGGGAACTCTTTTTTACTTCAACCTACTTTCTATATAAATAGGTGAAGCTGAAGTAGTTAGATCTGAGAGCACGAAGCTATTCAATACTTCACAGATTAAATCTACAATTCCTATTACACATTAGTACTCGTGAAATCTTTCGATTTACAATGAGTCAATGGCAAAATCCTATAGTTAGAAATCTATTACGATAATTTAAAGTTGTAATTATAAATTATCGTAATAGATTTCTAACTATAAGATTTTTCCATTGACTCATAAATCAAAATATTTTGCAAGTACTAATGTGTAATAGGAATTGTGGACTTAATCAGTGAAGTATTGAATAGCTTCACTCTCTCTGATCTAACCACTTCAGCTTCACCTATTTATATAGAAAGTAGGTTGAAGTAAAGAAGGTTCCCCTCTTTTCTTCTAAAATGTAGGCTTATAGTTAAGACCTGTAGAGGTCCCTACCTTCACATTTTCACATGCACACTCTTGAGGTTTATAGCCTTAGTAAATATTAAAGACTAAAGTTAAATCTCACTAATCATAATCAGCATGTTTCTCTGTTCTGATTAAGATTAACAATATCTTTTATAATAAGAAGTAGTAATTAAATATTTATTAAATTAGCATGTAATCTATAATATATATATATATATATATATATATGTGTGTGTGTGTGTGTGTGTGTGTGCTTGGCGCACAGGTAATGGAGTTAGTAGAACCAAAGAATGCTCTGCAATTTAATGATCTGAGTGCTTTTGTAAGACTTTATTCTCCCATAATCCTAGCTACTGAAGTGTGGGGAATTAATGTATCTATTTTTATCAGTATTAAAACACTGTCTAATTGAATATAAATTTCCTACTTGAAAGAAAATCCTAAGATTTCTTGTTAATATACATGCATTCAAAATTTGCCCAATCCAGAAATAAATTTTAGATTGACAAGATTCTAACATGCCCATTTGTGACCCTTTGTATGTGTGTGCATATGTGTAAAAATGAAACTTTTGAATACAGATATGAATATGAATGATATGAATACAAGTTCCAGAATCTACACACTATGTGGTTCATTGATATTATTATTATTATAGCAACAAAATCTCAGTTGATTATTTCTCCCATTTATTTAAAGTATGACTGGCTCAGTAACTGTTACTAAAGAGATTGAAACCAAAGAATAGGCTTTTTATGTAAATCACCAGATATCTGTTATTTATTCAATCCAACTGAAGGTTTAAAAACCAAATTACAAGACAGGGAAGCATTTTTGGAATTATGTAAAAAAACTGTGAGGAGAATTAAAAAAATTTAATCTTGTTAATTGTGAAATATCAATTATAATAAATGTTATGCAAATATATTTGAGGGGAAACCTATTGCCCAGGGCTATTCTTCTCTTAAACTAAATGTCCCACTAACAAATAGATGATTTTTTTTTTTACATATACAGGTAAAACTTTATCACTAGATATAAATATTATAATAGGCAAAATTCTCTCCATACAGTAGTGCCACTCTAAGAGACAGAGTAATCAATGGATTCCAGAAGGCTTGTGCATAAAATTCCTATCTAGTACATACTCATCCAATATCCCCAAACTAGTTTCTGGCTTATGGCTTTCATCAGTGAGGAGCCTTGGATCTGACTGATGAAGGCCGTAAACCAGAAACTAGTTTGGGGACATTGGATGTGTAGGCACTAAATAGGGCTTTTATGCACAAGCCTTCTGGCATCCATTGATTACTCTGTCTTGTTTAGAGTGGCACTACTGTATCGAGAGAGTTTTGCCTATTATAACAATAGTTATGAGCAAGCATGAAAGATAGTGATCATGTGATGTTTTATGGTTTAATAGATATAAATATATATGATCATAGACAGTGTGGATGTAATAAAAATATTTTATTTGAGATAAACCAAGATTAAAGTTTTATAAATACTTTAATGTGATTTGCTGTTCTATTCAGCCATACTTATTTCAAAATTTACTAATTTTAATTAAAAACTACATATGATTTAATTCTTTTCCTATATGGCTTTATATCATGTTTTTATTAACTAATTACAAAAAAATTATGTTTAATTGTTGTTAGGTTAAATCTAAATACATTTAAAATTAGTACACATTTTTTTAAAACTAACACCTTTTAAAAATACCACATCCCAGTATTTGAATACTTTCAGTTACTTGACTATAATTTTATTTTAATGTTTTAAATTTATATCTCAGTTTCAAACAATATTTAAAATTATTCCAAATAAGTGTCATTTATATATATATGTTAATTATAATATATATATATATATATAGTCATTTATATATATGTTAATTCTAATGTTTTCACGGATAAAAGATGTCATATTATTATTACTATTTGCGGGATATTCCATGTAGTGAAAAAGCTAAATGCTGACGTTTCAGTACAATATCAAATACCTTCCTCAGAGCATCCTCTTTCTGAGGAAGGTACTTGATATTGTACTGAAACGTCAGCATTTAGCTTTTTCACTACACGGAATATCCCGCAAATAGTAATAATAATATGACATATATATATATGGTTCAGTTTTCTTTATACTATGTATATATTTTGAAAAAGTTGGCAAATTTTATTAACCTTAATATCTCAAATACTTTTTATTACATTGTCTATTATAGCACATTTTTATCTAGTTCTAATATTTAGAAAGTATTGGAAATTTTTGCAAATTTGCTTTAACTCTGTCATATTTTGAGATTAATACAAATTTTAATTGTAAAACAAATTGTCTTATTATAAAATGTTTGTTTTAATGTGATGACAATTTACATTTAAAGACAGATGAACTTAAGAATAAAAATAATTCTTTATAACAAAAATAAAATATTTTTTTTTATTTTCTAAATTGTAATTATAAAATAAAATTAAAGACTATTTTTGCTGGATATAGTATTGCAATTCTGAAAGAATATAAACTAATTATGGATTAATTACTACAATAGAATTTTAAATCTTCTGTATTAGTAATAAGATTTACTACACACACACACATACACACACACACACACATATATATATATATATATATATATATATATATATATATAGTACTCTTTATAATTGGTACAGATAATTAGGTAGAGTTAGAAAATAGCTATATTTTTTTTAAAAAAAAATTTGAGTTTTTTTCTAATATATAATTTTAATGTTATAGATTGTAGGGGTTCAAAATCAGTAGATAGGAGCTTATAAAGATAGATTAGGTAGTTTGAACTCATTGTTAGGTGAATTAAATATAAAATAATATAATAAATTATTTAAATATAATATTAATTTTATTTATTATAGTTAAAAATATTACAGAGACAGAATAGCTTAATAATAGCAGTAAATATTTTATATTATATGCCTAAGATAACTAATTTTGCTTAAAATATTATTTAAAATGATAAGTTAATTTAATATTATTTTAAAGAGACTGAAAGTATCACATAATTAGATGTGAGTGAATATGTGTGCTTTCAGAAAGTTAAGGAAAGAAAACTTTAATTTTAGCTTGCTAACAAAATTTAATACAATACATTGTAGCAAAATAATCAGTCTAGAGAAAATATTAGAAAAATACTATTTAAACTTATTATTGTTTTATTTAGGTGTAATAATTTATGTATTTTTAAATCAATTTCAGGTTATTTAAATATTAAAAAAATTTTATAAGAATATTTAATAACTGGGGCATTAAATAATTTGATAATATTTAATATTGATGATCATAGCTTTAAAATTTAGGATAATATTTAATATTGATGATCATAGTTTTAAAACTTAATTTTTAAAAAAAATCATATTTGATGTAGTTATGTAAATTGGCAAATTTGTATAGCAGTATTGGCCAATGAAATCATTGGATCAAGACCAGTATAAAAACTAAGATTGGAGCCAGTCTAGACAGATTTTACAGATTTTTCATAGATCTTTGGGATATTAATTGATTGTGATTTTAGTGTTTTACAGTTTTTGTTTAAAAATTATAACTATATTTATTTTATACTATAGGAGTAGTACTTTCTTTTAAACTTTTATTATTTTGTTTAAAAGTGTTTTGAAAAATATAACTAGGATAATTACTTAAAAAATGAATTACTAAATACCAAAGTTTCCTATCAATTTATCTACTTGAACTTAGCTTAGGACCTTAAATATTATGCAGAATGTGATAGTGGCTACTTAAATATTGTGGAAGATGAATACCAAGTACCAGAAGAATTATTGCAACAACAAAACTGGAGTGAATTTGCATAAGAACTTTGTAATTTTATTGACTGTATGCTTGGAATCACTGTCTGTTTATTTTAAATGACTTTATTATATTACAATGCAACTAGTTTATTTATAATGATTGAGAGGAACCAGATATTCATTAAAAATCTTGTTTGTAATATTAAATTTGAAAAGAAAAAAATTAAGATTCTGCACCTGTGCTTTAACACTGAACTTTAAATATTTTATGGTATGTTGACTGTCAAGAAATCAAAATGATCTTATATTTTAAGAACAATCTATTTAGAAACAAATTGTAGGAAATGATTTCAATGTCTTTTATGTCTTTTAAAAGCTCTTGATAATTAACTTAATAAATAAATTATCTCCTTTAAAACTAGTTCTATCTGAAAATAGTGAACTGAAACATTTTTTAAAGATTAAAAAATATCAGTTAATAAATGTTGGAATGATATAGCTGTTTCACCTGGAGAAAAAAAAATTTAGTGAAAAGATATGTTTTAAGGGATATAAAAATCATCTTTAATAAATAAAAAAAAATATTTGTTCTAATTCATATTATAATGTCTGCTGATGAACATGTCAAATAAATAATTCATTATATAATGTCTGCTACTAATATTTTTTCCATGAAAAATATGAATCTTACTTATATTATATTTATTAAATATATCTTTTCTACACAATGGCCAAAAGTATGTAAGGAAATATTTTATATAAAATGTATTTTGAACTGTTATGTATTGGATATTAAATCCCTGGATAAAATTTCAGAAAAAACTAAAATAAACATTTTGCCTTACAAGATATTAATATTTCTCATGGATTATATTAGATTTTATTGTATTTTAATGTTGATATTTGTACATTTCTTCATATGGTACCAAGATAAATAAATTATTGTGCACAATGCTGTTCAGGTGTAGCTAGGCAATGGAACAAGCTGCCTGTCAAGCAATTCAATGTACAAGATAAAATAAAAATCATTTCATAACTTTAAATTTTATTATTATTATATTTTAGTGTTAAGTTTTTAACATTAATATTTAGAAGATTACAATTATTTATTTTAAAACTAACTTGTTGTTATTATATAGTTTAAGATAGAATAATTTTATTATTATGTTTAAAAAAACAAATAGGTTTTCAGAAAATAATTTTTCTGAACAAGACAAGGTTCAATCATAATTTTTCCTTGAATGTATCATTTTGGAGAAGCGGACTGCCGAAAATGGCTTTAACAGTATAATGAGATTATTGGTAATTTTTATTGTTAATTATATTATATTTTTGCTTAATAATTCTGTTTCTTTTTTTTATTTAAGAAAAAATATAATTTAATTAGTATTTTTAGATTAATATTAAACATTGCTTGAATTTAATGTTAATCAGTGGAAGAATGAACCATTGATAAAATTATTGTGTGTATTTTGTGAAAAAATTTGACAAATGCATATGAACGTTCGAAAACATCTAAGGGTATTTATAAATATTTATTTAACATGTGAATGCTTAGATATGCATAAATTATATAGCATTGTTAAATTATTAAAATGTTATTTTATGAATGTTATTTATTAAAACACAGAAAGGACATAATATTGACCTCTAAATTATATTCTAACAAATAAATAAAATATATAGTACCAATGGATGATTATCAATATCATTTGAGCATGAAAACTTTTAAAACATCTTGAAATAAATTTAGATCTTTGTTGTTTTCTTTAGCATTGTGTTTTAGAAATTATTTTAGAATGTTATTGATATATTTTTGTGATGTTGAATGAGGTATACAGTGGGAAAAAATATTGGATAGTGGTCAAGAAAGTAATAATGTTCTTATGAAATCCTAGTTGTTAGGGTTATTTGAAGATTGTTATAGGTGAATTATCATTTATTTTTAACTATATTTTACATGTTTGTAAATACAAGCTTATAAAATCAATGTTGCACAATATATGACTTCTGATTATTATAATTTTGTCTTTGAGGCTTTGGCAATGCTAAGGCTATTAATATATGGTAAATCTAAATTTTGTTCAGTCCCATATAGCTATTTAAGCTAGATAGCTGGAGTTAAAGATATTTTTAGTTCTGAAAATTTCAGATTTTCTACATAAATTTACTTATTAAATAAGTGCTGGATTTTGAGTTGATATTTTAGACCTAGTGTCTGAATGTTTTAGCTCCTCACTAAGGTAAGCCAAATGCTTGAAACCAATTGATCTGGGGATATGAATATTCTAGATAGGGATTTTAAATATCTTTTCCTTACCGCACTTATCAATAAGATCTTGTTTGAGCTATTGATACACTCCCTATATTACATAATTGTAAATACATGCTTATAAAAGCAATGTTATGCAATGTATGACTTGTTTTATTGATTATTTGGTTGTAGTATTATGAACAAAGATGCCGCTCGATGGTGCCATTATCATGCTAAAATTATAAAATATGAACATGTCCAGGCTGTTGATTTTAATCATTTTGACATGTTTTTTGTAATGCAAAAATAAAAAAAATAAAAAATCATGTTTTTTAAATATTTTTTTTTATTAACATATACAAATTAAATGATAACAATAAATATAAAATAAAATTAACAAATTACAATTTAGTTCGTGTTTTTTATTTTGTTTTAGTAGAAAAAATAATTTTCTATCGGATTTTTTTTTAGGGGAGTTACACCTTTTTTCTTTGTTGTTGTTTAAAAACTCATGATTGGAATAAATTAGTCTTCATTTTACATTTTAATTTTCACAGAGAAACAGATATAATTGTGTTACCACTATTTTTTACTTTCTTAGTCTTCATTTTACATTTTAATTTTTACAGACAAACAGATATTAGTATCGTGTTACCGCTAATTTTTTACTTCAAATAGAATGACAACAAAAAGTAAAAGTTGTTAGGGTTGGGGTTAGCTTTAGGATTAGGGTTACGTTTAGGGTTAAGCTTAGGTTTAGATCTAGGGTTAGGGTTCTGTTGTTTGTAAATCACAGAATCGAACATGATGTGCAATTTCCTGTGCCATATTGTTGGTCTTGTGGAATGTTACGAACAGTACGTTACTTGATGTGTTACCTGATTCCAAATGACTTTACACATCTATCTGGACAAGATTTTGCCACTTAAAACTTCAATACAGAATGGTATAAAGACTCGGATAATTATTACTTAAGAAGATCTGAACATTTCAATACTTAAAAAAAAACAATCAAAACAACATTTTCATCCAATTCAAATACACACGCCCTCTCACCAAGCCATAACAATTGTATAAACTGTGAGAATTTGGAAAATTTATTTGCTGAGATGTGACATACATGCTGTACTGTGATGCAACATAGTGGCCTGCAATCTGTAGCACAACAAAAAAGTTGTATTATAGAAAACACGGGTTCAAATGTGTCAACCACGGAAATGGCATTTTTATGTGCTTTAGCACGTAAATGGTGCCATCAAGCGGCATCTTTGTCCATAATCATTTACAACATATAATCCATATAATAAAAATATTTATTTACAATAATTATTTTTTATTGCTTTTAAATTTACTATATATATAATTTACAGCTATTATTAACTAATACATTGGTGTAACTTTCTTAAAATCATTTTTATAACTTTATCATATGTTATATTTACTACTGAATAATTTTTTTTATTTACCAAATATAATCTTTAGTTCTAAACTCAGTACCATAACATAAAACAATGTACCTCCATGCTTTTGTTCAGACTACTAGAAAATATTATTCACTTGCCTATACTTAAACATTTGGGTTGAAAGGACAGAAGAATTATTTGTAACTTTTCACAAAGACTTTATCTTGTGTTTGGAAAGTGAGAGTATTCATTTATAGTTAAAATACACAAAGTGCATGTGCTCTAGCTTAATGGCTAATTATTACTATTTACAGTTTAAAAACATTGTGCTATATAAAATAAATGCTTATTTAATCAAAAATAGTATTAAGAAATTACTGTGGAGGTGCTTAATAAATAGTAATATGATAGCAACAAATACTATCCAATATAAACCCTTATAATATTAACAATCCCTATATTGGAGTGAGGAAATAACTATGGTTAACACTGAGGCAAAACTCTCTATAGGTATTGCCACTCAATGCAAGCCAGAGCAATCAATGGATGCCAGAAGGCTTGTGTATAAAATCCCTATCTAGTAACTAATCCAATATCCCCAGACTAGGTTCTGACTTGTGGTCTTCATCAGTGAGGAGCCATGGATATGAAAGCACAATACCTAGATCTTAGGATCTAATGTAACCCTCCAGCATCCACCTTTTATCTCTCCTTAACTACCAAACTATGTGTCTTAAATTGAAAACCCTATATTTTCAATCCAAGCTCTTTACTTTATATAATCATATAGGCCTGAGTTCAGTACCCATACATTGTGGTGACTTTGGTTCTTTAATAACTATAGCCAACACTACACTATTAGGCAGGATTGTTTTTAAGCCAATAAACATCACATGATCACCATTTATTATGCTTGCTTCTAACTGTTCACCAAAATGTATGGGTACTAAACTGAGTTCAGGCCTATATGACTATATAAGCCAATGAGCTTGAATTGAAAATATTATATTGGTTTTCAAGTTAAGACTCATAGTTTTGTACTTAAGTAGAGATAAAAGGTGGCTGCTGTAAGGGTGCATTAGATCCTAAGATCTAGGTGCACTGCTCTCAGATCCAAAGCTCCTAACTGATAAAGGTCATAAGCCAGAAACTAGTCAGGGGATATTGGATGAGTAGGCACTGGATGAGGATTTTATGCATAAGCCTTCTGGCATTCATTTATTGCTCTGGCCTGCATTAAGTGGCAATTCATATAGAAAGTTTTACCTGTTTTAATAACAAAAGCAAGCATAAGAAATGGTGTTCATGTGATGTTTATAAAAAATTATAGTGGATCTAATAATAAATTGTAAAGCTTAACATGTTTGTGGATATATTTTAAAATATACTCTAATATTGAATTCTAAGCATAGTGAACAAAAAAAAAATATGAGCTATCAAAAAGATGATGCTGCAGGGTACTATGTGCAGGGGGGGGTCAATTAATAAACAAGCTGCACTATCTCATGGAGGAGCCAATATAACATTCACTTAAAATTGCCTCAAAATACTACTAATAATAAAAAGGCATAGAGCTAGTAATAATATTAAACATATGAATAATTGTTCATCTTGCACACACATACAAAACGCATATAATTCATTCACTCCATTTAAGATTATAGGTATATCAACAAATCTATTATTGCGTAATGACAACAACACTTTATGTATAAACTATTTTAAATTGTCAAACACATACTGATACCTATAATACTTTCGTTCATGAAATACTTTTCGTAATATACACGATAGCTGTTATACTCTGGGGACAATCATTTGTAATTTTAAATATTTATTCAGGAAAAAAACTCTGGAATAATCAAACCAACACATAAAATAAAATCTTCTACTGCATATCATGCCAATTCCATATCTGGTACACTATTTATACAAACATATTTATAATATAATAACTAACAATAATCATAATATAATATCTATAAGTCATGGCTATAATAATTCTAATATATATATATATATATATGTGTGTGTGTGTGTGCGTGCGTGCGTGTGTGTGTGTGTGCAATAACTATAATACCAATTTTAGAGATTAGCCATTAATTTCCTTTTTATAAGAAAACTATCTCATTTCCATTTTTGTGTTCTCTTCTTGAAGTGATATATGAACACATTGACCTTTACTAAAGTAGAGCAGACACAAATATACATAGAAATATTTTGGAGAAAATATCATAATTTCACAGATGTAGAACAACATGAGCAAAAAGCAAATGATTTTAAGGTAAACAGTTTCTTTCAAGATACATTTTTAATAGCAATAAAAGTGACACAATGATAATTCTTTATCTAAAATTGCTCTTTATGATCTTTTATTATTACAAATTGACTGTGGTAAACTTAACTTATATTTATTCCTTTTCTATAGATAACAGTAAACTTGAAGCAATCAGTTAGTTTAAAACAAAATATTCAAATAAGTAGATGAATAAGTAAGCTTGAGATGAATAGCTATATTATCTGTTTTTATATGAAACGATCTAGTCATAGTTTTTTCATTACGATAATTAAACATTTAAATTTCATAAATTTATGATAATTTTATAAGATAATTTTAGATAATTGTCTATGCTTCTTCTTTTTATAAGCTTAATAATTTTATAGAAATTCATCCTTCTATATATGAACTTGACATACAGAGATTGATTATTTTAGTAGCAAATAATTAATATTAATAACTAATTAAGTTAGTTAAACATACTGGACATAGTTTTATAGCAAAGTTCAGAATTTAACTAATGTTCTATAACAATGAAACAATATACTTCTCTTTACATGACCTTTCCTTTGGTTTCTTTGACAAAATATTAGAATTTTTTTTAGTAACTTTTAGAATTATTGTTTGATAAATCAGTTGGATGGATGCTCTAAGCAGAACACTGCATGAATAACTTACTAGTTCTTTACTCTAACATGATGGTAATAAAAAATAAGACTTTAAACATTAACATTGACTTAAAAATATATAGTCAAATAAAAATCAAACAATTTACTAGATGGAATGTGAAGAAGTAGTAGTGGCTTTCTAAATGTGTCTATTTTTATACTAGTCTTATGTTTTCTTTTCTCGCCACTCATGTATCAAGATAATATTACATTTTCTCTTTATTAAACCAATGATTTACAGGTATGCATTATAATATTTAAATTAATAGTCAATATTGACTTTTAATTGATCTGACCTTGACCTTACACTTTAAATCCAAACAGCTGGGTCAGACAATAAATGAATTTGTTAATGATTTTTAACAACTCTAAATAATTATCAAATTAATTATTTAATAAAATTATTAACTGATTTTTAAATTAAACATTCTTTTTATTAAATTTACCATTCTCAATTTATTTATCCCTTTTTTTACTTTATTCTAATTAAAACTTTTTAATATTATACTACATGTACCAACTTTAAAATACATTTATTTTTAATAAATCTTTTGAATTTTTAATCTTTTACATGCATGCACTAACACTCACACATACACATTCATAAGAATGTAACCATTTTTAATGCAATGAAAATAAATTAGTTATTGACAGACATTTAAAACCAATTAAAAATTGATGCTAATCTCAATTATTGATAATTACTATTTTAAATAAAATTCTAATTTTAAATTAATATTTAATAAATTTTAACTGTTATATTTAAAATTATTTCTTTTAAAAATCTACAACTAAAATCCCTAACAAAGTTAACTAATCATTTCAGATACCTGTGTGCTATTACTGACAGTTGAATGTATTTGAAATATTTAAATAAAGTTACATTTTTCTAAAGAAATTCAAAACTTATATTAGATGATGGAAATAGTCCAACATATAAATACAAATATAATTTAAGGTATTTATTATAGTAGTACAGATAAAGAAATTTACTTATTATAATTTTATATATTAAAAAAATGTTAATGCTTCAAAACATATATGTAACTTAAAGGGTTAAATATTTTATGGTTACAATATATATATATTAAAACAAAATAAATGTCCACTAATATTAATAATACAATAATGAAACTTAAATATATTCTAAACAATGGTAAACAATTTATAATATAATATAAATAAAAACTCATAAAGAAATATTTTCGATTATATTCATAATCATTTTCAACTCAACTTTTAAAATGGAATCATCTATTACCAACCAGAAACATATGTCGATTTAAATATCCCACAATTCATTAATCCTAACATTTGCTGACTGTCTATTTATTATCGTATTTTTATACCTACTAATAGAAACTGCCCCTTTAATTTTTCTTTTTTCATTATAATTTTAGGCCAAGAGAGAGATAATGAAAAAAGAAAAATTAAAGAGGCAGTTTTTATTAGTAGGTATAAAAATACGATAATAAACAGACAGTCTAGGATTAATGAATTGTGAGATATTTAAATCGACATGTGTTTCTGGTTGAGAATAGATTATTCCATTTTGAAAGTTGAGTTGAAAATGATTATGAATATAATTGAAAATATTTCTTTATGAGTTTTTATTTATATTATATTAAAAATTCTTTACCGTTGTTTGGAATATATTTAAGTTTCGTTATATATATATATAGACAGAGAGAGAGAGAAGCAAAAAAGTTTTTAAATATCCTATTGAAAGTCAAGAGTCTTCTTAATATCTCTCTACAAAGAGCAGTCAAGAAGATAGCAATGTTATTGGTTAGTTACACTTTTATTGAAAAAAAATTGTATCTTTCTTTTTGCACAAATGATTAAATACCTACGATCTAAAAAATAAAATTCTAAACTTTCTTGAAAATCTTGAGCTATATGAAGAAAATGCACAATATCCCCAGGGTTTGAATACCAGATTATAGGCATGAAAAATATGTTAATCTCTATACTGTGAGATTCTTGTCTACACATATATATATATATATATGTGTGTGTGTGTGGGTGTGGGTGTCTGTTTTGAAAAGAGTTTTAATATTTTTAAAACAACTTTTCAGCTACATGAAAACAATTACAAGATTTAATGTAGAATATATGTATGGTAAGGTGTGCTAATATCTAAATTGTTAGGTTCTTATATAAACAGGCAAAACTCTCCATACAGTAGGCCACTCAGTGCAAGCCAAAGTAATCAATGAATGCAAGAAGGTTTGTGCATAAAATCCCTATCTAGTCTACTCATCCAATATCCCAGATTAGTTTCTAGCTTGTGGCTTTCATCATTGATGAGCCTTGGATCTGAGAGCACTGCATCTAGAACATAGGATCTAATGCAATCCTCTATCATCTTCTTTTTACCTTAGTAGTTAACTATAAAGCTTTGAGTGCAAAATGAAAACACAATAATGTTTTCAATTTAAGCTCATTTGCTTGTATAATTATATAGATTTGAACTCAGTTTAGCATCCATACTTTTTGGTGTCTTTGGTTCTTTAATAACCATAGTTATCATAATCCTATAAGGCAGAATTGGTTTTAAACCACTAAACATTACATGATCACAATTTCTTATGCTTACACAAGCTGTATACACAGAGGCTAAACTCTCTATACTGTAACCCCACCAGTGCAAGCCAGAGTAATCAATGGATGCAAGATGGTTTGTGCATAAAATCTCTATGTAGTTGCCTATTCATCCAATATTCCAGACTAGTTTCTAGCTTATGGCTTCCATCAATAAGGAGTCTTGAATCTGAGAGCACTACACCAGATCTAAGTGTAGTGCTCTCAGATCCAAGAATCCTCACTGATGAAACCACAAGTTAGAAACAAGTCTGGGGATATTGAGGTGCAGTGCTCTCAAATCCAAGGCTCCTCATTGATGAAAGCTATAAGCTAAAAACTAGTCTGGGAATATTGAGATACAATGCTCTCAGATCCAAGGCTTCTTACTGATGAAAGCCAAAGCTAGAAACTGGTCTAGGTTTTTGGATGAATAGGGAATAGACAGTAATTTTATGCACAAACCATCTTGCATCCATTGATTACTCTGTTTTGTACTGAGTGGCACTATTGTATGGGGAGTATTGTCTGTTTTAACAGCTTGAGCAAGCATAAGAAATGATGCTTACTTGATGTTTAGATTATATAAATTTTGGAGTTTTAATAAATTTAAAACAACTTTTTAAAGTATAAATTAAATTTATGTGTATGTAATTTCAGCTTTATTTGAAACTGATATGTGCTGAAACTTTTTAGCATTTTTTTTTATTTGTTAGCGAAAGTCAAGGGAAATGAATTGCCATAGATTTTCATTACATTACTATTTTTTATATATAAAAAAAGTAATCTTTATTTTACTAATTGTAAAACGGGAAACCGAAATTTAAGTTGTTGTTTTTTTAAATCTTTGTCCCAAAAGAAGAAAATACTTCTAAAACTCAATTTCACTGTAAAGTTATTTATTGTAACATACTTTAGTTTATAAATTTTCTGCTTTTTTTTTTTACTTTTTCTTAATTTAATATTTATAGAAACGGAAATTTGATTCTGAAAACATTTTCGATAATCTAACCTTCAACATATATGTGTATTTCGGTTTGTTTAAAAACCAAATTTCAAATAATTTAATGTTGACAGTTATAAAAAAAACTCAAAACAATAATCTAGGCTTAACGTTAAATTAAAAACTCTGTAATAGGTAATTATTTTGTTCTATATAGAATTACTCTCAATAGTATCAATTTATTATTATAGAATTACTCTTTTGTATCATGTATATGTTGATTTATATAATTCTTATAAAATCTCTTAAAAGAAAAAGTATATTCCATGTAACTACAATTTTTTTCTCCCAAAGATGTTATCCATACTGTATATTGATATTAACATTTTTCAGTAAAAACTAATCAGTTTTGTTCAAGTTATGAAATTGCATAGACAAGACATTTAACTTTCAGTAGATATTACGAAATATTGACTTACTATTAGCAGGTTAGATCAGTTGGAGAAAGAAATCGAGTAGAAAAATCATCATTATTTGGAGATTTGTGAGTTTGAATATTCTCACAATGAATGCTTAGTGGCTTGTTAAATTTTCTTTTGCAAAAAAGTATCAAAAGAGGATGCGTGCATTCATTGAAGTCCTATATGTATTTGCCTTATCATTATAGGATTGACATAAAGAACAAGTGTTTTCATATTTCAATTTAAAAAAACTATAGTTATATTGTTGCCAATTCCTACTACTTAATTATGGAAATTAGACTTTTCTTCCTCAAGCTATAATAATAATAATAATAATAATAATAATAATAATAATAATAATAATAATAATAATAATAATAATAATAATAATAATAATAATAATAATAATAATAATAATAATAATAATAATAATAATAATAATAATAATAATAATAATAATAATAATAATAATAATAATAATAATAATAATAATAATATATAATAATAATAATATAATAATAATAATAATAATAATAATAATAATAATAATAATAATAATAATAATAATAATAATAATAATAATAATAATAATAATAATAATAATAATAATAATAATAATAATAATAATAATAATAATAATAATAATAATAATTTAATTTAATTTAGTACATTTAACAGATTTTACATCCAAACAAAAAAATGCACAGCTAATCTAGTTCACAAAGCATTTGCAGAGTTTTTTGCACAGTAGTCCTAAATGTTCTATCATCTGTTTCAAATATATTAACAGCATTAAAGAATTTATTGTACAATCTAGGTAATCTTATTAATGCTGAATTTTTTAATGTTTCACTTTTAAATTTTGGAATATTATACATATTTTTTAATCTCGTATCCTTTATCTTTAGCTTAAATGATAATGTTGTTTGGCAACTTCTCACATCTATTATACCTGATGTAATTTTTTTAAAATACTTCATATCAGTATAGATTCGTCTTTTGTAGAGTGCATTGTTGTCACATATTATTTCTGATTTAATGTATCTGAAAAATTTTTTATAAACCTTTTCCAGTGCTAATCTATTATTTAATTTATATGAGTTCCAGATCAAAGATCCATAATTTAAAATAGGTAAGACCAATGTATGAAACAAATACACACATGTATTTCTCTTAAACATTTTACAGTTTCTGAGAATTAAACCCATTATTTTATAACTTTTTGTAATAATATTTTGAATATTATTATTAAATGTTCCATTATTATTAAAAATAATACCTAAATCTTTATGATCTTCTTTTCTTAAAATACTTTTTGAGTTTAGTGTATAATTAAACAGACTTGTAGTTGATTTTTTAGAAAATGATATGACACAACATTTTTCAATGTTAATTTCCATATAGTTTTCCACACACCAATCCTGAAAATTCTTGATATCAGACTGCAAAATCTTCTGATCATCAAAATTCTTAATAGTTTTATATAGTTTAATATCATCTGCAAAGCTGAGAATGTCAGAACCACTTACACATTGCTCTATATCCAAAGAATAAACTGAAAAAAGCAGTGGTCCAAGTATACTTCCTTGAGGCACTCCAGCATTACTAAAATATGTGTATGATTTTACAGACTCAAAAGATACAAAATTAGGTCTATTTGAGACAAAAGATACAAACCACTGCAAAAGTTCACAACTAAAACCAATCTTGAGCAACTTACTAATCAATCTAGAGTGATCTACTCGGTCAAATGCTTTGCTTAAATCAAAATAAATCACATCTAGTTGTAATTTGTTATCAATTGCATTTGCAATAGCATCTTGAATATGTATCAAATTAGTCTCAACAGATCTACCTGGGATAAAACCATGTTGTGTTTTAGATAAAGATTTACATACTTTATCTATTATCTTGTTATACACACATTTTTCAAAGATTTTTCCAGATATACATAATAATGAAGTAGGTCTATAATTACTAACATCATTTGATTTGACTTTTGGTATTGGTATAACTTTTGCAACTTTCCAAGAATCAGGAAAAATACCCTGCTGCAAAGAGATATTAAAAATATAACAAAGCACTGGAGCTAGCAGTTCAGCACATCCTTTATAAATAAAAACAGGTAGCATATCATATCCACAACTTTTTTTATTTTTAAGCTGTTTTATTGCTAATAAAATGTCATTACAATTTAATGAGTCAATAACTATTAAATCATTACTTTTAAAAGCAAATTTAACTATATATGATTTAGATGGCACATTTTTCTCTGTACATGATGAGAAATAGTTGGCAAAAACATCAGCTGTAAGACTTTCATTGTCAATTGACATTTTATTTTTTACACCAGAATGCTTTTTAATAAATGACCAAAAGTAATTTGAATTGCACTTTATATTGTCCTCTAGTTTCACAATATATTTTTTGAAATCAATTTTTTCTATTGTTTTAAATAATCTTCTAAAATTTATAAAGTTATTATAACATATTATTGATCCTGATTTCTTAAATAACTTATGATGCTTATGTTTTCTTTTGTAAATGCAAATCAATTTCTTAGAGAACAAAGGAGGATATTTTTTAGATGATTCATAGCATAATGGTATTCTATTATTTAAAAGGTTTTGCATAATTTTTTGAAACAGATGTACTGCCTCATTTACATTTGTGGAACAATATATTTGATCCCAATCAGCATACTTGATGTCATAATATAAATTATAATAATCACCAAGTTTATAATTTCTATTTGAAGTTATCATACCCTTATTTAATGATATGTGTTTGACATAAACAAAAAACTCAATTGCTGGATGATGAGAGTCTTCCTTCAATAATGGCTGTACACTATGCCTCACATCTATGTCACTAAAGTTAATTAATATAAAATCTAGAACACATCCATTATTATTTTTTAACTGATTTCTTTGCACTACACCAGTTATATTCATAAATTCTATAATTCTTTGTCCTTTATTTATTTCATTACTGCATAATCCAGTTACTTCATCTGCTGTCATTACATATCGTGCATTAAAGTCACCACAAATCAAAATATTGTGCTTGTAATTAAGTAAATATTTTTCCAATTTCTCCAAATCATTATTTAGTTCAATTATATTAATATAAGGAGGAATATATATATA
>JAQFVV010000360.1:297680-446438 GCA_028023455.1 Epiperipatus broadwayi
ATATATATATATATATATATATATATATATATATTCCCAACCAGAAACATTTGAAATCCTAATATCATTTCAATCCAAATAGAATCAACAAAATTCATTTCTATATTTACTTGCTTGGTTACAATGTTGTTTTTAACTGCCAATAAAACACCTCCACCTCTTGAAAGCTTCGAATTTACACGATCATGTCTATATAGTAAATATCTATGATCCACAATCTGATCAGTAACAAATTGATCATTCAACCATATTTCCGTCAATGCTATTAAATCATATTCTTCTGCAAAAACAGCATGTTTCAATAACTGACATTTAGTTCTTAACCCTCTAACATTTTGCATATAACAACAGAAAATGTTACTTTTATTAATTAACTTCTTATTACCATTATTATGTGAAGAATTTTTATATATTCTTTTACAATCTTTATAAATGCAATAATCCATTATACATTACTAATATTATCCTCAACTACCTGATCCTTTATTTGTTCATTAACAATTAAATCATTATTTAATTTCCCATAAAATGGATATATATAAATGCCTGACGCCCAAAAATTTGAATTAATTATTTCACTCATGTCATTTTCTTTGACAGAAATATAAAATGAGGAATAAAATTTATTTGCAGGTATAAACTTTTGACATACCACTGTTGTATCTAACTTTCCTGTTATATAAGCAATCACATCTTTTGACGTAACTTCTGGATTTAATCTAGTCAAAAAGAATCTTTTATATTTTTGTTTAACAGGAATAGCTTTTAATCGTGTGTCAGCAAGATTTCCTATTATAGCATTTTTGTTAAACGCATTAGATTTTGCATTTCTTTTTTTGTGAGCAACTAATTCAAACCCTTCTAAATCAATGTCTTTTTTTAAATGAAGACCACTGCTATTAACATTTGTATTTTTAAAATATTCTGTTTTAACATTTTTATTTTCTACAGTTAGACCTTGAGTTAAAACATCAGTCCACTTTTTAACACCATTATTAGAAATAATATTTCCCCTTTCAAAATTAGATTGTTGGTGACATGAATTTTCAGCAATTATTTTCTCTGGTTCCGTAGAAGTCACACTTTTCCCAATTTTTCCTTTATTTGATTCATTTTGCAAAGGCAAACTCTTCCTAATATTTATCTTTTTAATACCTTCACTTTTCAGACTTTCATTCACACCTTCTCTTTCAGAAGTAAAAATAGAAATTTGATTTTGACTTCCTTTGTCTTCGGAAGGGGAATCAACATTAATTACACAATATTCTCCGTCTACTTTAGAAAATTTATTTTTTTTAGAAACTAATGGTATATTATCTCCAGAAATTTTTTCGTTTACTTTAAAATCTCTATTAATAAAAATAGATTTCAAATTTTGATTCTCACTAGCGAGAAAATCAATCTTTTTAGGTAAATCAGTTATAATAGACAATAAACCAGAAAACTGGACCTGTAAAGTTTTGCAACAATGATTACACGACTGGCTATTTTCTTGCCCCGAGATAGAACTCTCATTTAACATTGTTTCATAACAAGAAATATTTCCTTCCTGAATAAAATCTTGACAATCAACACACACAAAATTATTGAAATCTTCATCAACTAATAAATTTAAATCTATAGTTTCAAGTTGCATACACTTTAAATGAAAAGATCTATTACATTTTTTTCCGCAAACAATTTTTAACTCATCAGCATTAATCACAGTTAAACATTTTCCACAGACAGTTATTTCTATATCTGAATTTCTAGCAGTTATATTAGATGCTTGTAAACTCTCACATATTTCTAAATGAGCTGGACATACAAAATTATCCTGGCCATTATTACTAAGAATATCCATATTATTAGATATTAAACAATCAATATGAAATTTAAAAGAACAATCCTCCGTTGAGCATTTAACACTTTTTTGGCTTCCGTAAATTAAATCATTACAGATTGGACACGCTTTCCTATAAGGTCCCATAATTTTAAAATTAGAGCAATCCAAGTAAAATAAATTGAATCCAATATAAATTATATACCGAATATAAGTCCTTCACATAAACTACACGGTGTTCCAACCACAATCAAAATTTTTCTTTTAAATTATAATACTTTCTGCTGATTTTTAAAAATTCAATTTAATATTAAATTAATATTAAGCAGATTTATTTCAGTTTAAACTATTTTTAAATTTAATTCCTTTTTTATTTATTTCTGTTATAATTATTAAAGAAAGACGATATTTTTCAAACCGTTATATTATAGAACGATTTTTTTTTAATAATAATAATAATAAAAAAGACTAAAATTAATTAATTGAGAAGAAATAAAAGCAACTATTAAATGTTTCACTTAACATTAAAAGGTTTGAAAAGATTGTAATTATTTTTAAGAAGATATATTGTATTAAAAATTTCATAATGTTTCTACGCATATTCTTTTGTATTATTGAGCCCTGCTTCTATTATTTATATATATTTAGTCGTAGACAGTACTACTATTATGAATAATATAAGATATATTGATGATCCTGAAATATCTCAATCATTGGACTTATTGTGCTTTGTAATCTATGTCAGGGAAAGTGCTTTTTAAATGCCATATTGTGTCACATAATGTAATAATACAGTGGTTGACAGGTGGACAGAGTCAAAAGTTCTTGGATCATGACTATAACTGTCTCTTCCAGCATTCACCTTCCCATAAATCTTGAATAATAAACCATTTGAGTTTTATTTTCCAATAAATCATTTTAGCTATTAGATAAACTATATATTTGAAAGGTATGCATTATGTTTATTATTATATGCTTTAATCTGTGTAGTGCTAGTATTATATATTTATAAACTGTTTAACAAATAATGGTCTAGTATTTAATACATTTCAATCTTGTGTAGCAAATAAATATTATTCATGGATTAATTAATATTGTCCTATTTACTATTTAACTCTCAAATGTTTTAAAAGTATTTAACATTATGAAAGCAGGTTAAAACTCTCCATACAGTAGTGCCACTCAGTGCAAGCCAGAATAATAGTGATCATGTGATGCTTCGTGGTTTAACATTATGAAAGCACTTAGAAAATAAAATACACACACATTATTAATATATAGTGTATACCAATCTTAACATTTTGTATTGAATATATAAGTATCAAAAGTGGTTAAAATATAGACTAGAAAAATATTCATTATTGATATTAATGAAAAGGAAATTTTAAACTTTTTGAAAAGAAGTAAAAATTATAATTGGCATTAGGAATTTTTTTTTTTTAAAAAAAAAAAGAGGGATAAATTATTATTTTGAAGAGTATTCAATATTGTACTTTTTTATGATTGACTGGTAACTTGTCATATTTCTTAAAGTAAAAAAATTGAAAATGATCTGAGGAATGATTTCACTAAAATAAACTCGTGAAGAATTCCCCAGATCAAAGTTCTAATATATATATATATATATATATATATATATATATATATATATATATATATATATATATATATATATATATATATATATATATATATATATATATATATATATATTATGAGAGTGATTGTTGTCAACAATTACGATAATAAATTGACAATTTTTGCTTTTTTGTGGAACAAGATTTTTGATATAGTGCATTTTTGTCAAAGCAAGACTATCCTGAACATTAACATATACATATGTATATCCACACACAGATAAACACAAATCAATCTAGTCATTGATTATAATAGATATTCGGACACTTGCATGTAAATAACTATAACATGATCTAGAGATTGACTATATATGTGAATATGCTCATATCTTAATCAGTGACTAGTTTGATTTGTGTTTATATATATTGTGCCATTACAATTTGGTCACTAGACAAATTTATAGTAATGTGCATGTAAAAAAAAAAGGTAAAACAAAATCATCATCACGATTTTATATAACCATAAAGGAAGTTGTAGGGCATCCAAGTTTAAACCCTACAAGGTCCAATTTCAAAAGCTTTAAACAGAAAGAATGGGACAAGAATTATATGCTTTATTTGTTTGTGTGTTGATAGAAAGGTAATACACACATTTAAACTATTTAATATTTAAATTTTCTGTTAAAAAGCAAAGTTATAATGCATACATATAGGCAATGTATGTGTAAATTATTTATTTGTTTTATATTTCCAATATTAAACATTTTAACTTTCTTTAAAACTATTCTATACTTTTATTTTGCTTTTCTTTAATTATAAGTGGGATTTAAAAGTTACAGATTTAATTAAATAATTGGGTTATAATTACTAAGCTAGCAATTATAGTATTTAAGGTTAGTTTATGAATGATTTGAAAGAATGCAGGATGTGTGTACATTACATACAAAATTTTACATTTCCTAAATATTGAAAGAAAAGGAAGTATTAAATCTGTTAAATTATTTTTTTTGTACAATTTTTTTTTTGTTAAAAGAGGAAATCTGTTTAATCAGATATCGATCTTTGTAGTAAATTTTTTGTAAATGATTGTCACTTTGGAGCTATAATTTTTGAAATTTTCTTATCAAGATCTAAAGAAGGAAGCTCAAAGATTTGAAGTGTTACCTGGATGTTAAAAAGAAAAAAAAAAACAAAAGAAAGGAAATAAGAATTGAGTCTATTTTTTTTTAAAACAAAAGTGTCTGGAAAAAGGATTAAACTTTTCAGTTGAAAAATACTTTGGTTGAAAATAAATTAGAGATCTAATTAAAACAAATTTGTCCAAAAATAGCAAGTGATGCTATCTCTGATTGGTTAAGTTAGCTAAAAATTGGATATAAAAAGCTGTCTTAGATTATTATTGTGATTGATTCAGATTATTAAACTATAATATTGAACGTTGAAAATATAAGAGATGGCGGGCTAGAAAAATTATATGTATATTCCATTTGCCAGACCATCTGGGGAAGCTGCACATCACATAGGAAAGAAAAGATGTGTCTAAAATAATATTCTACACCTTTCAACTGACCAGATAAATAAGATGTTTTAATAGAAGTAAGAAAGCATTCACCTGCATTCAAAGAAGATGAATTAATCTACTGATAAATATTAATCATCAAGTCCAATTAATTGTTACAACAACTGATTTTAAACTCAAGAAAATTTACAAATGGGAAAACAACTGCTGTATTTCATCCACATGCTTGACAGGAAAAGAAGAAAAATTAATATAATGATTTCCAAATTATCCACTAAAGCAAATAACCTCAATAGAGTCACCATCATCAAATAGTTATCCACCTCAAGAAAGAGATTGTTCCCAGTAAAATGGAAATGGTAGCTGAGAAATATAAACATTATACAAGACAAGTTTGAACCCTTGAAAATTCGCCACAAACAAAAAAATCGGTAATATGACTTTTTATATCTATTTTCTTTATGATCTCAATCTTAATAAACATTTTAGCGATAAAGTGGTATATTTTATTTAAAGAACTTTTAAAGACTATTCAGATCGATTAAAACAAGAATGTCTTACTAATAATAACTTTGAGCTTCATAAATGATCTTGAATGTATAAAATGATTTGATTATTAATTTTACAATATTAATATGTAAAACAATTTTTTTTTATTTTTTTTTATGGTATTATGATTTTAGTTTTAACTAATATATTATTATTTTGGTTTTAAATAATATTTTGTTATCATGGGATAAAACACACACATACATAATGATATTTTATATGTGTATAATTGTGAGTGAATGTAAAATAGTGAGTAGTATTAGAATATTAGATTATTTTGTTTCAAGTTAAGTATAGCGTTTTAGAGGTAGAAGAGAGGGGGGAGATAATGATTTAAAACTATTTTCTAAAACTTGCTCTTTTCAATTTTACTAACATTTTTTTTTTACATTCTATTTACATGTTGGATTTTTAAAGTATGTGTGCTAATGAGCAGATAATATTTTTTTTCAATACTTTTCTCATGGAGTGAAAATCATGGTCAATGTGACGTCCAACTTAATACAAAATACATTTGAAGGGAAAGGGGGAAGAACTTAAAATTAATCTGAGGAGTGTTATATAATCAATTATTATTATTATTCATGTCAATTTTCATATTATCTAGAAATTTTTATGTATATGTTAAGAATGTAGTAATAAATATTAGTTTGTTTTATTAAACGAGGCGTATATATTTCATTAAGTATAGTCTTTGTTAAGTGTAATTATTCATCATCATCAATGGTTGAATATTAGTTATTTAAGATATAAGTAAATATGCTAAAATTAAGCAATAATTATGAATTTCTTTATAAAATTTAGTTTTATGTTTAGGCTTAGTCCTAGAGCTGTAGTTGAAACCCTTGTCATTATCGTTATTATTATCATCATCATCATCATCGTCATCAACGTTTTAATTAATGAGCTGTTTAACTGTTTAAAGGCCATCAATAAATATTGATTTCATAATATTTAGTGATTTCTTAGTATTGTTATAACCACATCCCATCATCTATTTCATGCAAGGATGAGTGAATTGCCATCCTAAATTAGTTATATATAATCTGAGCTAGTGAACTTATAAAAATATTGAAACACATTTGTTATGTTAAGATCTGAGAAATGATTTATGTCTAATATACTTCACTTTGGTTTAAAGATGTTTTACTTTTACCTAACTATTAGTGCTTATAGTGATATGGCTCAAAAAGCAAAATCTCTCATTTTTATTAGAAATAAAGTACCAAAAAGGGATTCAAACCCGGTACATGTGAAAGGTTATCAGATATAACCGTGTCTAGATTCAGATAATCTAGTGGCGCCCTGCTAGACCATATTCACTTAGTATTTGTTTAAACATGCACTTAACATCAAACCAAGAAATGAAAGTGGATAAAACCTACTGCCTGTATACCTGAGTTATATATTTATTGAATTACTTGTTATTTTAATTTGAACCTTTACTTATGATCATTCTGTGGACTACTCAGGTATGGTAATATCTATTTGATCTCTTTATTTAGGTTACAATGGACACCCAACGTGGGGCCTGATATTTTACCATATACCTGAAAAAGAGAGTCGATAGAATGATGGGAGATGTGTGGTTAAAAATAGAGAAATTTTTTTTTAGTAAAATTTTTGTTTCAGTAAAATTTTTTTTTGTCTTACAAAATTTTTTTGGCCAAACAGTCTTATTTTAGATGATGATGTTTAATATGATTTAATTTTTCATTGATGATGATAAAAGGGGTACAGCCATAAAACAGCTTGTTTTTTCTTATCAATTTTGAAAATAGAGATGAATATCACAACTTAAGACAAAGGTGAAATAAATAATAGATTTTTTTTTTTTGTGGAACATTAAAATAATTTATTGCCAGATAGGATAGGCATAGTAATAGTGATGAATTATGGAATAGTAGTCTCATGTGTGTTTGGGGAGTTCATTTTGTAAAAAGTCTATGATTTTAGAGGTTTGATTGGATGGTTGATCGTTGGAGTTTGGTTGGTTAGATTGCAGTTTTGATGATGAGTGAGGAGTTTTGTCATTGCCTTGAGAATGCTATGTATTTCGTGTAACTTATGAATGATCAAACCCATTCACTGCTCCAACCCAATTTATATGTTATCTTTATTTTATCATGAAGCAGTTAACAGCAGACCTGCCATGATATCAGCCTATAAGTCTCCAAGAGAGAGAGCATGGCATAGTTTTCCAATCAAGTTTATATGTTATTCTTATTTTATCATGAAGCAGTTAACAGCAGTCCTGCCATGATATCAGCCTATAAGTCTCCAAGAGAGAGAGCAAGGTTTCGTTTTTGTAGTCTATAATAAGCAGGCATTCCTTGATACTTGCCACATAAGACTCCAAGAGAGAGAGCAAGGCATAGTTTATCTATTTTAGCCCCTAAGACTTAATACATCTTTTATTGCAACAGAGTTTGCTTCATTTAATCAAGGGTTGTGGTAGTTAATAGTGATCGAATTGGGATGATCTTCTGAGTGCTCGTGATGCATTGTGTGATTATAGTGCTGTGACTGAATTCTTTTATTTATCTCAGGATTGTGAACTGCTAGTCATTCTGTGGACTGTCAATATCTGTCGGATTTCTGGGAGAATGGATGAATGTATAATTTGGGCTATTACAGACAGACATGTACTATATAGATTGTTGTTGTGTAGTTCATTAAATAAGGATATTAAAATTTTTTTTGTTGTATTTGTAAATGCATAATAAGGTGAAAATCAAATCAGTCAGTTGGTCAGAATAGGTGTCAGACAGGGAGAAGATGTGTGGATTTTTGATGGTCAGGGAAGTACAGATGGGATATATATAGTTTTATAACATGAGTGAACTAAATTATAGTATGGAAGAGGTTATGGAAGAGGAAGGTGCCCCAATACCAGGAATCAGTGATCGTTTTCATACTGAAGAAGAGGATGGGGAGGTTTTCTTAAAAACACAAGAGGAAAGAGAGGAAGTAGAGGAAGATGCCTTTAATGTTAGTAGCAATAATACGGCCTCAAGTGTGGAAGTAGATGAGGAGTCAGAAGTGGGCCAGGCTCAAATAGCAAAGATGGCACCATCAGACATGGACATGATAATGCAGATGCTCAGAAGTATGAGAGAAGATAGTAAGCAAAGTACGGTAAATCTAGAACAAAAGATAGAGAAAAATAATAAAAGTATGGTAAATCTAGAACAAAAGATAGAGAAAAATATAGAAAGTCTAAGAGAAGATAGTAAGCAAAGGATGGTAAATCTAGAACAAAAGATAGAGAAAAATAATAAAAGTATGGTAAATCTAGAACAAAAGATAGAGAAAAATATAGAAAGTCTAAGAGAAGATAGTAAGCAAAGGATGGAAAATCTAGAACAAAAGATAGGTCAATCTATGGAGAAAAGTATAGAAGGTTTAAGGGTAAATCTAGAGAACTCTATTGACAATAACAACCAAATGATCATCGCTTTGGAAAATAGGATAGAAGGGTCCAATATAGAGTGTAAAAATAGGTTTGTGTCATTAGAGGAGAGGATAGAAGGAGTGTGTAGGTCTATGGAAGTCACCAAACAGGAGGGCTGTCAGGGACTACAGTCATTAAAGGCTCAAGTGGAGCAGTCTATCGAAGAAAATAAGAGAGAAATTCAGTTAGTTAGGAATGAGGTCCATGGTTTGGTTTCCCAATCCATATCAGAATGCATAGAAAAAAATGCCGAGATAACTTCTGCAGGAATTCATATTAGATTAGAGGAGGTGGTAGCCAAAGTGGACTCATATAAGGAAGCCACTTTGGGCTGTGTAGACCAAACCCTCACTATGAAAAATAAGTTTAGTGGCTTAGAAAAGGAAATACGAGAAGTTAAGGGAAGCATGGCCAATGAGTGTGTACAAATTGACCAAAATCTTAGGAAAGAATTGGGGAAACAAATGGATAGCTTTAGGGAGGAGATAGTGAAAAGGGACAAGTCAAGTTCTTTAGAAGAGGGACCCAGAATGAATCAACATGAATTGAGTGTTATGTTGGAAAAGGTTGAGGAGAACCAGAAGGCCTATGTTGTGGAATACATAAACCCCAAGATGGATGATCTCTACCAGAAAATAGGGGAATTAAAAGATCGTAATAATGTAAAGCTGCAGTATCGGTCGAACCTAAATTCAGGCCAGAGCGATGGTAGCACCAGTCCAGATGACTGTAGGGATAGTACAGAACAGAGTCAGTCGGAAAAAAGGATGTCTACTTTAGGTAAAAATCCACAAGTTGAAAAATTAGTAGATAGGGCTGACCATCAAGATGAATATAGAGTAGGAGGGTCAATGACCTCAAATTTAATTAAAATTAAGGCCTTTAGTGGGGAGAGCAGGGAGAACTCCTTAGAGTATCTGTATACATTGGAAGAACTCTTTTCTGTGTGTAGGTTAAATGAACGGGAAAAGTTGGCCATTGCCTGTAACCATCTTTATGCCTATGCTAAGGAATGGTGGCGGTCCCTATTTGATAAGCCCACTACCTTTGGGGATTTTCGTTGTGTTATCTTAGCCTGTTTTTGGAGTGAAGATAGGCAGGACCAGGTGCGCTACCAGATTACACAGGAAAAGTATGGGGGTACCAAGGGTAGCTATACACAATTTTTCAGAGGGCAGGCGGTTAAGTTAAAAAGTCTGACTGCATTTCCCCTCTCAGAGCACCAAATCCTGAGAATACTCCGACACAATCTACCCCGAAACATTGAACAAATGCTTATTGCTGCTGATTGTCGCAGTATAGAGGAAGCATCAGAAATCCTGGATGCTCTGGAGATTTCAGAGATAGATTCAGAGACTAGGCCCAAGTTCACCAAGGATAGGTATAGTTATAATGTCTCTAGTCTGAATCTAGGTGATCAGACACGTGATCAGAATTTTGGTAGTTATAGATATAGGAATAATTATAGGGCTAGGCCTCCTAATCAATCCTGGGGAGATTCTGGGGATAGTGTTGTGAAGAAAGTAATTCCTAGAGACAAGCCACCCTCTACCAGTGGTATTACCACAGTGCTGAAAAAGCCAAAATGAAAAAAAATAAAGATCTAAAAAGGGACTGAATGTATGTTTGCAATTTTATGCAGACCACCATATGATTTGAAAAAAAAAAAAAAAAAAAAAGCCATTCCAAATTACCAAGAAAATAGGAGAGAATGCCTTTATGCTTGCTGCTCTTGATGGGAATAAGGGGACCTATAACACTAGGAGTTTGATCCCTTATACTTCAGCAGAATAGCCTGGCAAAGATCTCCAAATAAATTATTTTTAGGTTTTTTTTTAATGAAAAATATATTTACCAGTAGTTAATTTTTTTTTATATATATATTATAAGTGTTTATTATTATTAATGTATTTATTAGTTAGAATTTTTTTTAAAAATATAGTTAAAACAAAAGTGCTGATGATTTTATCCGAAGGGGGAGAAAGTTGTGCCATTACAATTTGGTCACTAGACAAATTTATAGTAATGTGCATGTAAAAAAAAAAGGTAAAACAAAATCATCATCACAATTTTATATAACCATAAAGGAAGTTGTAGGGCATCCAAGTTTAAACCCTACAAGGTCCAATTTCAAAAGCTTTAAACAGAAAGAATGGGACAAGAATTATATGCTTTATTTGTTTGTGTGTTGATAGAAAGGTAATACACACATTTAAACTATTTAATATTTAAATTTTCTGTTAAAAAGCAAAGTTATAATGCATACATATAGGCAATGTATGTGTAAATTATTTATTTGTTTTATATTTCCAATATTAAACATTTTAACTTTCTTTAAAACTAATCTATACTTTTATTTTGCTTTTCTTTAATTATAAGTGGGATTTAAAAGTTACAGATTTAATTAAATAATTGGGTTATAATTACTAAGCTAGCAATTATAGTATTTAAGGTTAGTTTATGAATGATTTGAAAGAATGCAGGATGTGTGTACATTACATACAAAATTTTACATTTCCTAAATATTGAAAGAAAAGGAAGTATTAAATCTGTTAAATTATTTTTTTTTGTACAATTTTTTTTTTTGTTAAAAGAGGAAATCTGTTTAATCAGATATCGATCTTTGTAGTAAATTTTTTGTAAATGATTGTCACTTTGGAGCTATAATTTTTGAAATTTTCTTATCAAGATCTAAAGAAGGAAGCTCAAAGATTTGAAGTGTTACCTGGATGTTAAAAAGAAAAAAAAAAACAAAAGAAAGGAAATAAGAATTGAGTCTATTTTTTTTTTAAAACAAAAGTGTCTGGAAAAAGGATTAAACTTTTCAGTTGAAAAATACTTTGGTTGAAAATAAATTAGAGATCTAATTAAAACAAATTTGTCCAAAAATAGCAAGTGATGCTATCTCTGATTGGTTAAGTTAGCTAAAAATTGGATATAAAAAGCTGTCTTAGATTATTATTGTGATTGATTCAGATTATTAAACTATAATATTGAACGTTGAAAATATAAGAGATGGCGGGCTAGAAAAATTATATGTATATTCCATTTGCCAGACCATCTGGGGAAGCTGCACATCACATAGGAAAGAAAAGATGTGTCTAAAATAATATTCTACACCTTTCAACTGACCAGATAAATAAGATGTTTTTAATAGAAGTAAGAAAGCATTCACCTGCATTCAAAGAAGATGAATTAATCTACTGATAAATATTAATCATCAAGTCCAATTAATTGTTACAACAACTGATTTTAAACTCAAGAAAATTTACAAATGGGAAAACAACTGCTGTATTTCATCCACATGCTTGACAGGAAAAGAAGAAAAATTAATATAATGATTTCCAAATTATCCACTAAAGCAAATAACCTCAATAGAGTCACCATCATCAAATAGTTATCCACCTCAAGAAAGAGATTGTTCCCAGTAAAATGGAAATGGTAGCTGAGAAATATAAACATTATACAAGACAAGTTTGAACCCTTGAAAATTCGCCACAAACAAAAAAATCGGTAATATGACTTTTTATATCTATTTTCTTTATGATCTCAATCTTAATAAACATTTTAGCGATAAAGTGGTATATTTTATTTAAAGAACTTTTAAAGACTATTCAGATCGATTAAAACAAGAATGTCTTACTAATAATAACTTTGAGCTTCATAAATGATCTTGAATGTATAAAATGATTTGATTATTAATTTTACAATATTAATATGTAAAACAATTTTTTTTTTTTTTTTTTTATGGTATTATGATTTTAGTTTTAACTAATATATTATTATTTTGGTTTTAAATAATATTTTGTTATCATGGGATAAAACACACACATACATAATGATATTTTATATGTGTATAATTGTGAGTGAATGTGAAATAATGAGTAGTATTAGAATATTAGATTATTTTGTTTCAAGTTAAGTATAGCGTTTCAGAGGTAGAAGAGAGGGGGGAGATAATGATTTAAAACTATTTTCTAAAACTTGCTCTTTTCAATTTTACTAACATTTTTTTTTTACATTCTATTTACATGTTGGATTTTTAAAGTATGTGTGCTAATGAGCAGATAATATTTTTTTTTAATACTTTTCTCATGGAGTGAAAATCATGGTCAATGTGACGTCCAACTTAATACAAAATACATTTGAAGGGAAAGGGGGAAGAACTTAAAATTAATCTGAGGAGTGTTATATAATCAATTATTATTATTATTCATGTCAATTTTCATATTTATCTAGAAATTTTTATGTATATGTTAAGAATGTAGTAATAAATATTAGTTTGTTTTATTAAACGAGGCGTATATATTTCATTAAGTATAGTCTTTGTTAAGTGTAATTATTCATCATCATCAATGGTTGAATATTAGTTATTTAAGATATAAGTAAATATGCTAAAATTAAGCAATAATTATGAATTTCTTTATAAAATTTAGTTTTATGTTTAGGCTTAGTCCTAGAGCTGTAGTTGAAACCCTTGTCATTATCGTTATTATTATCATCATCATCATCATCGTCATCAACGTTTTAATTAATGAGCTGTTTAACTGTTTAAAGGCCATCAATAAATATTGATTTCATAATATTTAGTGATTTCTTAGTATTATTATAACCACATCCCATCATCTATTTCATGCAAGGATGAGTGAATTGCCATCCTAAATTAGTTATATATAATCTGAGCTAGTGAACTTATAAAAATATTGAAACACATTTGTTATGTTAAGATCTGAGAAATGATTTATGTCTAATATACTTCACTTTGGTTTAAAGATGTTTTACTTTTACCTAACTATTAGTGCTTATAGTGATATGGCTCAAAAAGCAAAATCTCTCATTTTTATTAGAAATAAAGTACCAAAAAGGGATTCAAACCCGGTACATGTGAAAGGTTATCAGATATAACCGTGTCTAGATTCAGATAATCTAGTGGCGCCCTGCTAGACCATATTCACTTAGTATTTGTTTAAACATGCACTTAACATCAAACCAAGAAATGAAAGTGGATAAAACCTACTGCCTGTATACCTGAGTTATATTTTATTGAAATTGATAGTGTTATATATGAACCTTTACTTAGTTATTTCTATTTATCTTTTGAACTCATTTATTTAGGTTACAATATATATATATATATATATATTGTAACCTAAATAAATATATATATATATATATATATATATATATATATATATATTCCAATAGCTTAATGTATATGCTAATGCTTGTTGGTGTCTTGCTTTAAAAAATACTCTGTAATGAAAGCCTAGCTCAGCAAAAAGCAAAACTTGTGAAAATTTACTACCATAATTATTGATGTCTACATATTCTTATAGAATATATTCTTATATATTATCTAAGGTATATAGATATTACATATTTTATTTTATATATATAAATAATATATTAACTAACTAAAAGAAATATAAATAAAAATAAATTATTTCTCTAAACAGGCACTTTAATATTTCAACCAGAAGGCTGGTTTTGAAATACTTCTGGTTGAAATATTAAAGAGGATGTGTAGAGAAATAATTGTATTTGCTATATATATTTTGAGAGTTATATGTCTCATGGCATACAACAACATAGTAGTGTGTATGCATGTATACAGAAAAAGTTGAAAGAAAAAAGTAGAAATAAACATAGTCAAAAATTTTTGTAGATATTTTCTATATTGCACTGACATAACAGTTAAGAATTAAATAATTTTAAATTTAAAAACATTTATAAAGGTATAATTAATATTTTATTAATTCTGATTTTGAAATTAAAACAACTATGTTTTATATATATATAATAGATATTTTGCGGGTTCATCCGTGTTAAAAACTTTTAATATTAATATACTGACATTTCGACTTGGTCACACAAGCCATCCACAGAGTTATAAAAAGTAGAAAGATGGTGTAGAGGCGCTACAATCACTGATTTGAATAAAATGTTAAAATTCCACCAATAGCAAAAAATTTTAAATTTAGGAATGTTTTTTAAAAAAATCTTTCCAAATAGGAGGAAGTTTACATGTATCATCTCACTTATTGATACAATCTGGCCTTTTAAGTATCTCAATGGCTTCTCTAATTTTGCATTGGTAGAGATTATCACATCTGGATATGATCCTGGTACTAGAAAAATCATATATATATATATATACTGATAATTATAATATTCCACTATTTTTTTAATTAAAGAATTTTTTTTAATTAAGGTTTGTATAATATATCTTGATAAAAATCTTTTTTGAAAGGATTAAGGTGAATTGAAAATAGTTTTTTTTTTCAGTCAAGATAAAGAAAACTTGCTTTTAATTAGTATTTAGTTTTTTAAATTCTACCCTGACTGTAAAAAAAGATTGGAAAAAAAAATTAGAGGAAAAGTTTTATTACAGATTATAACAGCATGGTGACTATGAATTTATAACTGAAGGCAAAAGACAAATCAAGTCAGCCACTGCTAGTTCACAATGATAGAATTTTGGATTCACATGAAAGCAAGGCCAAACTTTTATGTGGTTTGTAACCTGTACATATTTATGTATTACAGACAAAAAGTATCTCACTGCAGGCCACCAGTTACCAAATTATACTCTTTCCAAAAATGACAATAAGCCAGTCTATGATTTTAGAAAGAAACAGTTTATCAAAAGAGTTAGTTTATATGGATATGGTTTTATCTAATTGCAGAGAAGCACAGATAAATATACCACATCATATATATATATATATATATTGAAGCTGTGCATATATATCCGATATACCACATCATATATATATATTGATTGAAGCTATGCATATATATATATATATATATATGCTGGCTTCACCATTCACTGTGGACTAACTAAGACCCTAAGTCCAACCACAGTGAATGTATGTTTCTTTTTCAAACTTAATTTATCGTTTTCTCAAATAGTTGCCTAAATTAAAGAAGGAATTGTGTTAAAGAGAAAAGATTTAATAAAATAAAATATAGAAAGTTAAAATTATATTTGCAACTATTTTTAAAATATATTTGGTAGAATTCGATAAGATAAAAATTTTCTTAATTAAATAGAATCCATTAAGAAAGGGAATTAATTAATAAAACATTTTCTGAATTAGATAAAAAAAAATAGATAACAGGAAAATTTGAAACAACGGGCATGATTTTCTACTAATTAGCAGATTAAAAACATAATGGGAAAAAGGGTATAAATAAAGAACTTTTCTTTTGTTCTTGGTCTTATGCTTGCGGGTAACTGGTGCTGAAGGTCAGAGAGAAATCTTAAGAATTTTGTTGGAAGAAATTTTGTTGAAAGATTGGACAATATAGCGAACTCTTGCTTGCTGTACTTACTTCAAGCTGCACTCTATTCTTTCACATATAAATAAAAAAATCCAGAAATGTGTTGCTCTGCAAAAATGCAGGGGTAACTTCTTTGTCTTCGCTCTCCTGAGCTGTTCCTGAGGCCGGAGTCATAATCATGTAAGCCAGCCAGAGAACTAAAGTATTTGCCCTGTGTCTGTGAAAATCTGCCCTCAAAAACATGGAAAAACAAATTTGAAGAACCGAGAAGACCTGCGGGGAAACATCAAATGAACTCATTTTGACTCACCCATCTTTGTAATTTGCAAATTCAATCTATATTTATGCTTTTCTATATATATATATGTTTTTTTTTAATCTATGTATTCGAGTCTTGTAAAATTATATTTCATTAATTGCTTTCTTTTTTTTAAAATACTTTAATGGGTGGTAGGGTTATTACATATAATGGTGGCGGTAATTCTTATTAATTTAATTGAAAAATGCTTCCTTTAACTTTCCACCATTATACTCCAGTAATTAAGTTATTTATTGTATATAAATATTTATTTAGAAAGAAAAGGAAGCAAATCATAGAAAGTGCAAAACTCTATTTTAAAATCAAGATTTAAATTGCTAGATATTCTATTATAAAACTTTCCAAACTTTAACTTAGTTTTATATATATATATATATATATAAACTAAGTTAATATATATATATATATATATATATATATATATAACAAAGAAAGATCCTTATCAAATGCCTGTATATTTTAGTCAATGAAGGGTTACAAATTTAAAGTTATATTTTAAAGAGCGTGAAATAAAACGTTCGCATTTATATTTTAGTACTAAGAGAGAGTACATTTTGACAATATGTATTAAAAATTATTAAATAGCATTGACTCTGGGGTGTGTTGGTTAAACTTCAACTAAATCAATAAAATATCTGCTCTCTTGTTTTAGTGATCTGAATTTTATAAAAGGGAAGTTACTATTTTTTTGCAGCGTTTCAGTGATAGTTGAGCTCTCTTAATATATATATATATTGCAGAGGGCTTCTTTTTTAAATTTAAAGGTCGTTGACTGTATTTATATGGCATCATGCCTCAGGTGATCTACTGGGCTGCTCAGCATATATTACAGTGCTTCTTTTGCCAAGTTTGCTTAGGTTAACATACCTACATTTGGACTTTCTGAAAAACAAATAAATTATTCTGGATCTCATGTCAATCTCAGTCCTTTCAATGTACGTAACTGGACATAAGCAACAAAAACTCCAATCCTGAATCCGGGTCACGCGTTTAGCGAACAGGTTCCATTTTTCTCTCTAACTTAGTTTAGAGATGAGAGCTATTCGGTCTTGTGTTAACCTCTTGGTAACTGTTATGTCTCAAGCTTCACAGCCCACTATATGCTCTCGCCTTTGTGCATGGTCTTGTATATTTATATTTATTAGGAAATCTTTCTCAAAATCTCATAGAAATGTTTCAATTATGGCTGGAAATTCCTGTTGGGGTCACTTTATCATTCTTCTTAAATCATAAGTAGGGCTGTGATTTAAACCTGTCCAAAGTGTTTGGTTGAGTTTGACCACCTATTTATTTCTATGTTCTCCAACCACAGAGTTAATGAATCATCTCCCCCTCTCTCTCTTGATTTATTATACGTAACACTTCCATTGGCGGGAATATTTTAAAGTAGAAATTATAATGTAAAACTTTGTCTGTTCTTATCATTATGATCAATGGATCTTTCATATATGTCTATCCGGTTGCAGTGAAAATAGCTTGCGAAACTATTAATAAAGCATTGTGTGAATTATTTTAATGTCAATAATAAAAATTTCTGTTATCTTTCATTCACTATAAATAAAACCACTTAGTATTGTTTTTCTTTTGTGACATACGTATGTACATCTGATCATTATATATGTAAAAATTCCTTTTCATGGTGTTTTCTCTCCCTGACCACCGGGCATACATTAAGATTAAATTCTAGTGAGGTTCAAGGAGTAAGTCGCTTAGTAGCAATCTAGAGGAGTAGATGAGGTTCAAACCCCTTCTATCTGCATCTCTAGGTTAGGTTAGAGCAGCTCTACTTTTCTTACCGTTACAATATATATATATATAAAGTACAGCTAGTAAGATATTTTAAATAATTTCTTGAAAATGACAGTTGTAATTTTTAAATTACATTTTTTAAAGTAAAGAACTTTATTCAACTAATAGTAAGGTGCATTTCCAGTATATTTTATTAATCTGTTGACTGTTATCTTTATCTCTCAATGAACATGCCTTTAACTCACTCTAAAACTGGCAGTGTTTATGCTATCATAGTGAATTTATGTTTATTTTAAAGCTTAATAAGTACCATAAGATGCTGCCCTCTCTAGAATTATTTTACAAGTAAAAATCAATAATATTTAAATTTAAAGTTTTAACAATGGGAGAAAGTGGGCTGTCCTAGGTGTTGATAGTTTGTTGGTGATATTGACCAAAAGGGAATGCTACTCAACAATTTTCACTGCTCCAACTTCTTTGTTTTGATTTTCAAAATAAAAATTAATGTTTTAGAGTATTTTTTTAGTATTTTTTTTACATATTATAAATTATTTTGATAAAATATGCTGAAAATATAAATATTTTAAAAAAATAGTTAAGATTTTAGTAAAAATTATTTACTTTTACATGAACATAAATTGAGAAAGAAAATCAATGATGTATGCAACATATTTTAATTGGTTACAAATGTTCTTTTTAGATTCTTTTTAGGTTCTCTGCTATAAAATATTTTTATAATTATAAATAGAAATTTATTTTTGAAAAAACTTTTGTTCATTTTAATAATCTGACAAATTATTAATTAAAGAATGAATATATTTTTACTTCTGATTTTGTAATTGACTAATCAAAAGGTTACAGTTTTAAGTCACTTGACCAACTGGAATTTTTGACAGCACAAAGGTTAAAAAAGTAAAATTCCAAAAATCTATATTAAATAAAAGAACTAGCTGGAGTATTTTTAAAAACATTTATAATTAATCAAAAATAACATAAAAAAAAAAAAAACTTTTATTGTTTGTCAAAAAAGTAATATTTTTTAAAGAAAATCATTATTTGCCATAAAAAGTGAGGTTAATTCATAACTTTAATTTCGACTATTTATTATGTATATATATATATATATATGCATTCATATATTATTAAAAACAATTTGATTTTCTTAAGCCTATGACAATTTGAACATGATAATTTTCAAATTATTATACAGCACATCTGAGCGCTTATATATATGTATGAATTTTATGGATGTTTTCAACATGAAATTAATGGTGTATTGAGAAAATATAATATGGTTTATTAGGTTTATATTTTATAAACATCAGTGTGTGTGCACACTTTCGTGTAAACACACATATATGTTTAATCAGTCATTAATTATATTATAAAAATGAATTTCATTTATAGGTTTATGACAATTTAAATATCTTCATCAATTATTATACTGCACCTCTGTGTGCTTATATTTAAGTATGTTTTATATAAACCTATTGTCAGGTATTGGTAAATCATAATGCGATAGTTTATTGTATTAATCAAAATCAGAATGCTGAATTTATATTTATGGCAGACTCAGCAGATCATAATTTCATTTTGTTGTTAATAGTTGAAATATTTAACACATGGAAGAAAATTGTGATTGCTCAATGTCTTGTTCTTCAGTTAGAATCCATATATGAAAACTTTATACAGTAATATCACACAAAAAACCAACACTGCACAAAATTTTCATGTGTCTGGTAATTGAATTCAGTTAGATGCATTCTTTTAGAAAAATTATAATCAAGTATTATCACAAAGTGAATGTGATTTTTATTATTTTAAGAATTACTTACAAAAAATATTATAATAATCATTAGGCATCACTCAACTATCCATCCCATAATATTTATATAAAAAAGTAGGAAAAAATCATAGATCACAAAAAATGGAGAAACAAAATTACATTCTGAACATCTAGTAAATGCTAAAAATAATACTGAATTTCAGAAATCTTACACTTTTCACTTCTCAGCTAAAAAACTTTTATTATTGATTACAGTTTCGACTGTACCATGCAGTCTTCATCAGATCTTATTCTATTCTTTTAACCTTCTCAATCCTCCATCTTACTCTAGTAATTCTAGTAAATGGTCTAAAACTTAGATTATGTAAGATAAATTCCAACCTAATTTGATTTTTGTAAAATAAAGACATATTTTGAAAAGTATTGAGATGGACATGCTCAATTTTTTTAAAAAAAATATAAAATTGGGGCATTTAAAATTGTTAGTGATATACTGTACTGCATGTGGTCATTCAGTGTTAACTTAGTGCAAGGCAAAATTGTGTTCTTACAATCCTCTGTAGAGATGCAGCAAAAAAGAAGGCAATATTCATCAATCATTTATAATGACAAAATGTTAACTTTTGAGTGATTTTCTATCACTCTTTTACTCTATAACTAATACTCATTTGTTAATAATATTAGATGGTTAACTGGATTGACTATGGACTCAACTTTTTTAATATATCCTAAGCATAATTAGAATTTGAAAAAAAAATGTTTATTTGGTTCAGTTGAACATAAGTCAAATCAACATACTACAATTTTTTTTTTAAAAAAAAAGGTAGGAATATCACAAAGTTAAAATCAAAAAATAGAAAATAAAAACGTTGAACAAAAACTGGTATAAAATGAAGTCAGGATTAGTTGGTCAAGAAAATAAACTTTTTTTTTCAATTCAAAACTCAGCAACACTAGAAAATATCTACACTCTGGGTTACAAGATTTGCCTCCTTCGTAGTTTGTTCTATAGTTCTGAAGCAAATCATATATATATCTGGATTAAGAAAATATAATTTCTACTCTTATAAATATATATTAATGGTTAAGGATAAAGTTGCTTAAAAATAACATTTCCTGTAAATGGCTTTAAAAGAGCTTGTAAATTGGTGGTCGAGAGGTCAGCGACGGCTGCTTTACAAGCAGTTGTCCCGGGTTAGCGGGTTCGCTTCCTGGCTGATGCTATGACACATGAGGGAAAAAAAAGAGCTTGTAAATTACACTGATCTATTGGTTATATGGTGAGACTGTTTTTAATGGATTTTTAGATCTAGAAGCACGAACTAAAACAAATGGATATAATCATTCTTCTTTAGACAAAATGGAAAAAGTTAAAAGCGTTTATTTTGCCTAATAATTAAAAAAATCGAGCGTTAATGTTGATTTTTCAAATCGACTTTTATTTTTTAATAACCTAATAAAAAATAATTTTATAATTATTTAAGTAATTGTTATACTCTTTAGATTAGTCAATACAGTATTTTGTTTATAACCAACGGTGTATTCTGTAGAATTAATTTAATCTTTTATCGATTGTTATTTTATTTGCAATTTAATTTAACTAATTACTGCAGCTCTTTATTTTGATAAGAAAAATTGAAGATAAACTTGGAGAAATACAATACTAGCGCGAGTCGGATAAAATAACAAATAGTTGTCATTAAAAAATGATCTAATGAGATTGTATACTTAAAACATACAATATCTAACAAACGAACTGCTATAATGGAAAATCGCATCTCAGTTTCACTAAAGATATTTTATTTCTACCTTGTAAAATTTAATCTTGTTATGAAATTGTTTTCTTTCACTCAATATTATGTCCTCAGTTTCTTACACTTTATTTTCAAATGCACCAATTAAAAGTATTTATCAAGAAAGTTGATAAGCTTTTTGTAATTCTTGTTACTCAAGTCTATGAATAAGAAATGCTGTATATGGTATTAATAGTTGAGAAAACATGGGAGATTAAAGTCCTCGCAGTAAATAAAGTGATAAAAATAACTTAATACGTGGATTATTGTCTAATAATGTTATGCATTTATATCTGAATAAGGTAATGTAAACTTTAAGAAACTTCTCTGAAAAATAAATAAGTAATGCGATATATATATATTAAATAGTATAACTTTGATTTAAATGTGCTTTAATGTGTTTGTAGCCAACACATAATCTTAAACTTTACTCAAGTCAAAAGAATTTCATCGAAATAGAATTAAACCCTTATTATATTCAAATTTTCAATTAAATTCAAGTCAATTTTTTATCTGTAATTACTAATTCATTTTAAAAAATCTTAAGTAACAATTTTAAAAATAGTGCATATTTTTTAACCAAAAAAAAAATGTATATATAGGAAATTGTTGCCCGGGGAATATTGTGCTTTTAATCAAATTATCTTTATAAAATAAAAATAAAATTTATACTTTTTTTAACTGCTAAAATTATGCCTGAGATTTTACAAAACTTCAAAGTATGAACAAAATTTAACAACTACACATTTAATATGTTATCATCATAATCAGTCATCATTTGAATCATATCGATTCACTTCTGAATGAAAATCATTCCATATGTAATCCTGTCTTTAATTCAAACTTCCTTTTTTCTAAAACATTCAGGTCATTCATTTTCCACATAATCTATTTTAGGTCTTTTGTAATCTCTTGAGACCCAAAATAGTATCCAGTTCATCTATATATCGATTTCATAAGAATCAATGATGTCAGCTATAACTGTTTATTTATCTACTTATGTATTTGATTTTTGATTTTCGAACCCCAATATATTTCTGTTCTTAGATAAATGTGTGATTTAAACTTTATGCAAGGCTCTTCTATTAAGCATTAACTCTCCAATTACAAATGTTAAGAACTACAAGCTACATTCATTAAAAATGTTTTCTAACACACAATTATATTTCTTTTTAATATTAATTTACTTTCCACAAAAGTATTCCATCCAAATTTAATTCTATCATTAATTTTAACAGTTTCTATTTGCATTAATAAATTAAGATATTCTAGGTGTTAATTTTTCCAATCATTGTTATTTTTATTTTTTTCATTTTCGAAAAGTCATTGAATATTACTTTAGTCATAGCTTTCATCTGTTAACTTTTATTATATTTCTTGAAGCTGTGAAGCATTATTTTCAAAAATAATTAAATCATTTAAAAATTCAAACTTCTTTGGTAGCCGGGCGGTGGTGCTATTCAAAAACAATCAAATGTAACGTTACCGGGCCATGAATTTTTTCTACTATGTCTTTAAATTTTTTCTTTTTTCTAATATGAATTAATAAATTTTTATTACATTTTATTTGTATTACCTTCTTTTTTTTTTTTTAATAAAATCTTGTTCTGTCTTTTTTTTTTTGTTTGTTTCTTTTTGTTTGGACTAAATTTTTCTTATTACCATTATTAATAAAAACAAAACCCAAATAACTTTTTGCTAACTTTTGTCTCAGTGACTAGAAACTTTTCTAACACCCCCCCCCCCCGGACAAAAAAAATAAGACAAGAACTTTTGACCTTTCCAACTTTTGTTTTTATTTATTGAATTATATCATAGAATCACAACATTTTTTTTGGAAATGTTTTTTTTTCTTTCTACTAACAAATTAGAATAACAAAAACAATACATAAACACATATTTACCACTGATATAGCAAAACAAGTCTTGGTTTCTCTACATTGGCCTTCAATTGTCAGCTGGTCATGACTCTAGTAATATGTGAGCCATAGCCTTTCAACAATGGTATTTTGGAGCTGTGGAACCAAGTGTTGTTGTGAATCAAAGACCGTTTGCAGGAGCTTAACTGACATCAGAATTGTGAGGTTGTTTTGCAAATGCATAGTTTCATGGACTCACTGCAAATCATATTGTTTGGCATCTGGGAGGACATTATTTCCCTGTAAGAATGCCACCATGTCAGCTTCTGTTATCGGCAACTGCCACAATTTGAAAATCTGCTTGTCACTGTGTGCCATTTTATTTGTCTCATATATTTTCTCATAAAAACATGATTTTTCATGTGAGTTCAGCCGAATCATGTTCTGCCAATGTTTGTCACATTCCAAGTTGTGCAGGGGAGGGTGGGGATAGTTGACAATTATTAGTAAGTCAGACTGCATGATTTAAGTAAAAATTAAATTACTCTGTTATGGAGATTTCAAAAGTTGGAGCCACTTGAAATCTGTCCCCCCTCAGATAATATGGTAGCCAACTGTGAATTGTGTGAATTGGCATAAAGTGTCATGAATCACAAATCAGGCCATAATATTTCTGTGCAATGCCATCAAGCAACATGCAATGGCTAAGACAACAGAATTGTTGTATTACCCATAAGTCTGGCCACATAAATGGCATTTTTAGGTGATTTTGCACATAAAGAACACTATCAAGTGGCCATACCCAGATGCCACAACAGAACTGTCGGATTAACTGTAAGTCTGTCCACATAAATGGCATTTTTACATGTTTTGCACATAAAGAACACCATCAAGCAGCCGCCACCAGCTACTAGACATGATCATTATTTGTGTTATATTTTCTTTAATTTTCCATTCAATCTACAAAATAATTTTATTGAAATTTTTGCAAAAATTTTTTAAAATCAATCAGCTTTTTTAAAGTGTCAGCATGTACTCTAATCACTGCTATTGCACAACTTGGTTCACAAAAGTAGTTGCAACTTTCTTAAAAAATTAAAATAGGGTTTAGTTAGCATTTAGTTAGTTTATTTGAGTATTGAAAGGGACTTTAAATTTAGCACCTCTATCATTTTGATCTCCAAAGTGGTACATTCAATGCCTGGAGTTAAAAACCAGTAGCACCACCTAAATTTAATGAAATTAGAGTATTATTTCCCATGTTGTTTCAGTATTGGAATTTAGATTCATATTAGTTGGTAATAATGTAAATTATATATATTTAAAATCATAAGATGTGAGACCTCTATTTGATATTTTAATAGGAATATGGTATAATTTTTGGAACAAGCGATATTTATGAAATGATAATGTATTAGTATGGAATGTGATAAAAAGAGAAATAATCTTTTAACTATTTATATTCATGGCTTTTTGCATTACTTATGAATTATTGTATAATTGTAAAAATGAGAATATTATAAAGCTGCTTAGATATACAAATAATAGTGAAAGTAGGTGATAAAAATATATATAGCTATTAAACATTAGCTAGTGATATTTGATTTTAAATAATTTTAACAGGAAAGTTAGATAATTTTACTTTATAAACATAGTTTTGGGAATATAAGCTTAATTTTCAAAGTTGATAAATAAGTATGATTTTTAAAAGGAAATACTATATTTGAAAATAAATTGAAAATGCTTATATATTTAAAAAAAGAGAAAAAAAACTTTGTAAAAGTTTTATGGTATTATGGTGAAAACAATGAATTAGTTAATTTCTATATAAAAAAATATTAAGTATTATGTTATTTAACTATAATAAATTTGAAGTTATATTATTAAAAATGTTAATGAAAGAAATAAAGATCTAAATGATCAATTTCAGATTTAAGATAACTTGGTGACTATAATTGACAAGATTTGTAAGGGATAAAAAGAACATAGAGATATAGTTGTACTTTATAATACATTGTTAATAAACACTGAGTGAGCTAAACTTTTTGTTAGTCATAATGTTTTAATGCGTTAGTTATTGGAGAACTATAATAAAATAATGGGAATGTATTGAGAAGATGAGGATAAAAGGAGTAAATAGATTTTGCATTGTTTTGATGAGCATACTAATAACATATTTAGAATTCATTAGAATTGAATTATTGAACAATATGTAAAGATGAAAAGAATAGATGTTTGTGTATATTTAGGTAAAGATGATTTGTTGGATTGATTTAAAAATAATAGTAAATCACTGTTGTTAGTTTATAAAAGGGGGGCGGGGTAGTTAAAAAACAGGTGTTGAACATATTTAGTATGTAATAAGATGACAGTTATAATGTTTTTTATGTTTTTTTTGTTTGATTTTTGGGTGGTGAATATGTTAACTTATAAAATATTGAAGTATGTTGCTATGACAACAATTTTAATATAAAATTGTTTATTATTAATTGTATTGTGAGATTGTAAATTGACTTTATTCATTTTAAAAAGGAAAATGAATATGTAAATAATAAAGCATATAGTTTGAATAAAATTATTATTCTTTTGTTATATGTTTGGGTATCATTACTGCATTCACTATAATAAATTATTAACAATAAAAATAAATATCTAATGTTTCAAATATGTTTGGGGTTTTTTTATTATTTTATCATATTATACTAAGGAAATATCTATAAAAATATATTTCCAGTGCAATATATAGAAAATAATGTAGATTATTTAATTTATGTTAAAATGAAAAATAGTATTTGTATATTAAAAATGTAAATACTTATTATATATAATAACTGTGAAATGATTTTTTGTCTTTATTATGTAATATTTTTTTTTATGGAACATTACTGGAAATCAATTAAAGAGTGAATAAAGAGCATTGCTATAGTTACTGTGATGTCAATAAAAAATTATAAATAGTACTGAATAATTTGAACTCATTCTCTTTCTTGTTTTTGCTTTAAATATAAGCATATATGAATTTTTTATATGATTTTCTTGTTTTCCTTTTAAAGTATATAGTTGACTGAACAAAGTGGAGAAGTATTTGCCCTCAATTGGGCAGTATTACTGAGAAATTTCTATGAAAAAATGACAATTTATTGTAAAAGAGCAAAATAATCACAATTGCTTCATTACTTCATCAACCATCAGAATACTTTTATCTTTTAAAATGGATATTATCTATGTTTTAAAGATGGAATATAAATGTCAGAAGGGGTATAAAAACCTGCCTGTGTAATTTTATTAGATTGATTGTTCAAATTTTTTTAAAATATGAATCAGTTTAATTTTTTATCATAACATCTTATATAAAGCTAGCATCTATTCATTTATACTATTTTAAAATAATACTTGCTAATGAAAGGATATCTATTCATATCATCATGAATATAAAATAGTACATATGTGTGTAACATCATATGAACTAAATAATTATTATTTGAAAGAATAAATTGAATGTATAAAACATTGAAATCGATAAAATGTATTTTGAATTTAAATTTTTCATGAGTATATTATATTTTTCTCAGAACAAGGACATGCTATTGATTTGTAGTTTGAAATAGACATCAGAACTGTGATGACATTTTAGAAATACAGTATTTAAAGACTCTCTTTCAGGTTGTTTGTTTATGTTTATCATTATTGTTGTGATATTTTTTGTCTCTTTACATTTAAGTGTGTAGTCTTTACTAATAAATAATATATAATATTAAATTAAATGGTAATCTATTCACACACTAAAATATAAAAGAATTACATTTTCCTGAGTTTAAACTTACATCTTCTAACATAGTAATTATTATTTTAATATTTAAGAATATTCATTTTTTTTATTTATTGATTTTAAAATTAACTTTAGGTATATCACTTTTATTAGAAGTTAAAAAAGATTTTATCACAATAAATATTGATTTTCTTTTGTTCTTTTAATTTTTTTATGAGAACAAATAAGTACTTTCATCCTTATATATATTATTTTTTAATTAATTATATAATAAGATGTATATATAAATTCTCTTACATCTTAGAAAGTATGAATGTTCTGCAACATATTTTGTGTTACATAGACATACATGTTTCATATTTCTATTAAATAATTGAGGATTGATATACAATCACATATTTAAATATGAAATTAATGTTAATTAATGATTTATTATACATTTAATTAGATCATATGTGTACATATTGATTGTTGATGATCCATTCATTATATATATTTATTATTATATAATTTATATTCATTTAATAATATATTTTAATTTAACTTAAATAAACTTGTCTGATTATTGTTAAATTGTACAATATGAATTGATTGATTAATAACATACATGTGAAAGAAAATAAACTGTCCACATCATAAAATTTGTTTGAAATAACTACATCATATAATCCATAAATCAAATCCCAGGATTGATAGGTAAGTATGGTTATATTTTTATATTAAATTCTATAGTTATTATCTGACTAGATATAAATTTTATATGATAATCACAATCAAGCTGATAGTAGTATATTTTCTTCTTTTATAAGACAAAATGATTTTTTTTAATTCTATTTAAATTTAGTTGATATGAATCATAAATCCAATTAACTATTAAATTTTAATATTTATAGATTATTATAATAAATGTGAATAAATATTTTTATAGGTTTTGATTGTAATAATATACAGTTTTAAGAATTTAGTTATGGAAAATTTAAAATAAAATGATATAATTAGTTAATTATACAGAAATCTACTGTTTCTTCTATATACTGGTATCATTGGATATTGTAGATTCAAGATTATCTTGTAAGTTTATTGATATTACATTATTAAGTGTTTTATTTTGTTATAAATCATGTGATTAATAATACTGAATTAATATATCAGTATAGCATAAGTGAGTTAGTATTATTTATCATTTTATTAAACTAGGATTTAAAATTAATTATTGGGTCATGTATTTATTTATATATTATGAATATTGAACATTTATATGATATACTAAAATAGTTATCTCAATCATTCATGAATTATTTTATTTAGATATGAACATCTTTAAATTTTAGCATAAGTTTATGTTATTATAAGCAATGTTTGATTAGTTAGGTATATTAAGATTTGTTTGTTGAATAATTTATCATTATTTTTATTTGATTATAAGTAACAAATATCTTAAGCATACATCATTGTTTTGAGACAGTAATGTGTTTGATTTAATTGCTTTATTTTAATCTATTTTAATTAATTTTTGTGTTTAGGATATTTGAAACAAATCATCATCACTCCAAGTCAATACAAAACCAATAATTTACAAAGTATAATAAGTAATGAGATATTTAGTAATAAAATGAGATTAGAGAATCTCTGAGCGATCATTGAGAGATCAGCTAACAACTAAAAGCAAAACAAATAAATAATTTGTTTGAATCAAATGGTTGAAAGAGAGACAATTTGCTATATATATTTTGTAAAGAAATAATTTTAATATTCATTAAAAGAAGAATAAATAATTTAAATGCAATGCTGATAATTAATCAACAAGTACTTGTCAAAAATTGACTATATTTTTTAAGTAAAAAAAAAAGAAAATTTATAAACTGGTACTAATTTTAAATTATATCTATATTTTTCTGATACACATATATAGGTATGAAATTTATGCATATTTCCAAAGAAATTAATTATGAAAATATAATATTATTGTTGTTAAGTTAAAATATGATGTAAATGTCAGCATGTGCACATACACATACATATATATGTAAATTTTAATCATTTTTTGTTATTATTGAATATCAATTGAAATAGATTAATTGTATAATAGAAATTGCATATCTGTGTGCACATATATGTAAGTCATTGTAATAATTTAAAATTTTGAATGGTGAATATTGTAAAACAATGTAATAACTTTAGTTGTGTATATAATTTTGTATACTTTTTAAAATCAGAGCCTTATCCTATAAGACCTTAAATATCATTTATTTTTCTGTTATTAATAAACTTATATTTAATTATTAAAATTGTTTCCATCATCTCTTGGTTACATACAGTAATAAAGCTTATGTTCTCTGAGCTAGATTCGTGTATGGGAAGAATATATAAATGGGGATGTGTATTTAATGCTTTGGGGCATTTACCAATGATCAATCATCATCCTGGTTAGTGCATAAGATTATATTCTTTAAAGCTCATGCACTATATTTTATTTTAATCTTTTTAAAAATTTAAGTTTATAGTTGGACAGTACATTAATGGTACTTAAGTGGCCAGAGCATTAATGATGAACAGCATGTTAAATGTCCCAGCATTATTGTTTTGATTTCGGATTATTGTGTATTCTAATGGATGGTCACTAAGCTGGTGCATTCAAGTTATGTTTAAATAATTGCCCAAGCTGGCAAAGGCTCAATAGTTAGCCTGGTCTAAAAAATCCCCATTTCCAATCCAGTCACAAGGTTGTCTGCTGATTTTATTCTGATTTATTGTACTGATTTGTTTATTCCCATCAGTGATGATGATGATGGATAGTTATTTCTCTTGAATACATTTACTTTATAATGCTGTTTGATATTTGATGGTTAATTATGCTTTTAATTGCTGGCTGATCTCTCAATGATCTCTCAGAGATTCTCTAATCTCATTTTATTATTAAATATCTCATTACTTATTATACTTTGTAATTTATTGTTTTTGTATTGACTTGGAGTGATGATGATTTGCCATCAGCCAGTTCAAATCTTTTCCTTCCACTTCCTGATCCCCCATCCCATTACAGTATATATATATATATATATATACTGTAATGGGATGGGGGATCAATATATATATATATATATATATATATATATATATATATATTGAGTACAATGTCAAATACTTTCCTCAAAGCTGCTTTTTATTGTACTAAAACATCAGCTATTCAACTATTATATTTTTATTGCAGGGAAGCTCCTGGAAACAAAACTATGAATTCATATATATATATATATATATTATAATTGAAATAATATTTTTAATGGTTTATAAACAATTACAATCTTGCGGATTTTAAGATTGTTTGTAATTGTTTGTAAACCGTTAAAAATATTATTTCAATTATAATTACAATATTGTTTTTAATTAATGGATATTTTATTTATTTTATATATATATAATTTCTTCATTTTATGTTAAAAGCAGATACATTTTCTTCTTTTATTATCTTTTCTCACTTTGATGAGTAATATTTTACATAAATATTTTCTGAACTTAATGCTAAAAGTTTACAAAATTTTAGAACATGGTAAAAGTTGATACAGACTTTTAAAAAAAAATTAAACTAAATATGAAGATCCTAATTCCTTGGTAACAAGACTACTATTGTGTTTTTATAAGTGAAAATGTCATTTAAAAAAAGAATATGGTGCAGAACATACTTAATAATAATGAAAATTAGACATTTCACTAATTATTTTATTTTAAAAGACAAATAGTGGGGTTTTTTTTATTCTTATTACTTCAGTGAATATAGAGTGAATATGCAACTTGTAATATATATATATCCCCTCAATTTATCCTTAATAACTATTTTATTATTATTTTGAAAAATTGTGTTTATACTATAATTTTAATTTATATATGCATACTATACATATAAAAAGTATGTGTTATTTATATGCCATGTTGAAAATGGCTGAGCACTTATAGTTCAATAAATAATATAAATACTATTTTAATCAATGCTTATCAACAAAAAAAATTTGGAACAAAATATAGCATAGTTCACAGCTTCATTCTAAACAGATGAAATGAATATACTACATGTTTTTATAATATTTCTTAATTTTTATTACTTAATTTCAGATCTCTTAACTATTTAAGCTTGAGTCAAATAAGTTCTAAAAATCTAAGAGTTTTATAATGTTACAAAGTTGTTTTTTTAATAAAATTAGCAAGTTGTTTTTATGTTGAATTAAGGAAAGAATTTTTTTTTAAAAAAAGACTAATGGTATATTCTAATGCTAATGTCTTTTGCTATCAAATACATTTATATTGATATGGAAAAAGACAGCCAATTTAATATTGTTTGATTTTGTGCATAATAGTATTGTTAAGAAATGATAGGAAACAAAGAAAGTTAATATTACACTGTTTATTATTTTTCATACTGCTTTTTGTTGATATATATATATAATGCCCGTTAATTAAAACAAAATTGTAATTATAATTGAAGTAATAAATTTAACGGTTTACAAACTATTATAAACAATCCTTTTCAAAAGTACTTTTGGCTAATTTCTTAAACCTGCCACAACTTACCGTTTAAGAAATTAACCAAAAGTACTTCTGCGGATTTAAGGATTGTTTATAATAGTTTGTAAACTGTTAAATATATTATTTCAATTATATATATATAGTAAGAGTATAACATTGTGCTCTCATAACATAATCTAGCCAGATGACATATAGAACATTATATAATCATATTATTGTACAATTTATTCATTTATGTATCCTTTATTAGTATGTAATCACTATTTATTGTTAATAAAATTTTTATTGAAATGAATTATATAATATATATATATATATATATATATATATATATATTATATAATTCATTTCCATCATATATATATATATATATATATATATATATAGTAATGGATAGTCTTTTTCTTCAAAAACCTTTTGGATTTTTTCGATTTATTTTCTATATCAGTCTGTATTCATGATACTTCATCTCTTAATTCTATTTTTAGATTATCTAGTTTTTTGGATAGTTCACCTGACCTATCTACCTTCATGTTATCCATCTTCATAGACATATCTGCTTTTATATCCATTTTCATATCAATTTTTGTGGACATCTGTTGTTGATCTGCTTTTATATCCAATTTCATATTATCCATCTTAATGGACATATCTTTGTTCAAACATGTGAACATCTGTGCATCATTATATCATTTGACTAAGTGATCCATCATTAACCTTCCCTTCATTTTCATTAAGTTTATCTGAAGTATCATTGGCTTCTGGGACTTGGATATTTAATACTGATTTCCCTCCCGATACATCTACATTCTCTTCCTCATCTATACTATCTATAATATTATCTCTTGCATCTTCTCTAACTACTTAAATTTGCATTTCCATTTTGTTTCCCTTATTATTACTAGTTTCTACTTGAAGCATTTTGACTTAACTTTTTGCAATCATTAATTTTATTCACTTTTTTATTTTAATTTATTACTCTGTTGATTATCTTAAGTTTCAAACTATATAAAATTATTTCATATTATGGTTTCAATCATGGAAGCATTGGTCATAGTTATCACTTCTACTATCATGTGAAGCTATGATTTTATATCCATAGGAATTGATGTCCTAATTCGACTCTTTTTTATGAGCTTCCCATTTCAACACAAGTTTAGTTGTTGATGATCATCTATTTTATTTGTATTTTAGATTCTTAGTACATTTCTGTAATTAAATGCAAATCATCATATCCAAATGAATTTTAAGTTATGTTTATGTTGGGATATAAAATTGAACATTTAATAGATAAGCCTATTAACCAATCAATATATTTTATATGTATAATATAGGGTGGTACTGATATACAATTTTCAAGCTTAAGGATTATTAATCTCATATGAAACTCATAAGTGACTAAATGTGTTGAAAATGATCATCTAAATATATATAATGTATTCTCAATGATTATATGTGCCATATGTAATGAGATGGTCTTTTTAGGATATGCACAAACATGAGTGGGTTCCTCCTGATGAGTATAAGAGTGTATCTTTATTGTCTACATTCATGCATACCTACCTACATTAAGCTCATACTTAAGAGAAAAGAGAATAAGATCTAAATAACTACTGATTCTATCCTTAACCTATTGCCTATGTATTGTAGTTTACTCCCACTATTTCGGATTTCAAAGTCAAGGAGATGTTGTATGGTCATCAAGTTCAGGTAATATTTGTATTACCATATTTTTAATACATGTAAAATGAGTTATACCTCTTAATAAGAGTGGGTATAGTATACTGTATACATGCAAATAATAATTGTGATATGTGTGTACGGCTATGGCTTAGCAGAACTTAACCACAGAAAAATAAGCCACGAAACATGTTTTAACATATAAATAAATTTAATGACCATATATATGCATGTATTAGCATTTGGAAAAAAAGATTTAAAACTAAGTTAGAGAAAATTCATTTAGACATCCATGATCATTATTCATTTACACTTGGTTCATACCAATGTTTCCCATTCTGATTCCATAAAGAATAGCCACTAAATGTCCTGATTAACATAAACAATCTTCATATCATATATAACATTATTATATATATAGTAACATAGTTATTTATCTTGATTTTTTTACGACTTTTAGTAATGCCATGATGGTTTAATAGACCCCCTTGTTATGTACAACTTGTGTGGAATGAAGGAGAATTATAAGTTTAAAATGCAAATAATAATAAAAAAGTATGCATAGAAAATATAGTTTTAAGAAAAATATTAATAATTGACACAAACTTTAGGATAAACAATTAATGAAAGTATAGGTGTTGTACATATATGAATGTTGAATTTATATATATATATATATATATGTGTGATTTTTAACTTGTTTTTGTTTTTCATATATATATATATATCCAAATATTTTCACGGATAAAAGATGTCATATTATTATTACTATTTGCGGGATATTCCATGTAGTGAAAAAGCTAAACGCTGACGTTTCAGTACAATATCAAGTACCTTCCTCAGAGCGTCCTCTTTCTCAAATCATATGAATGCATGTGAGATTTAAAATCGTTTTTATCGTTTTCTTTCTCCTCATATTTAAATTCTATTGGGTGAGAAGTTTTAAAATTTATTTTCTCTTCCAATAGCTTCTTCCAAATGTTGTTAATCTTCTTTAATTCACACCTTTCATTTATGCTCTTGGGCCTGTTAAAAATCTCTATAGCTTCTCTTAGCAATCTCTGGTCATATTGTTCAATTTTTGCTAAAATATTTTTTTTTCAAAATTGATATCATGATTTGTTAATTTAATATGAGAATAAATAGCTGATGAATTGGATTTTTCTCTGGCTGCCAGAATGTGTCTTCCTTTCTAATATTTATTCTATGATTAGTCTGTCCTATATATGTATGTGGACAGACCCTACATGGAATTTCATATACACCATGACACTCCAAAGCAATTTTATCTTTAGGAAGTGGAAATATTTCACTAATTTTTTTATAAGTAGTGTAAATTGTGTGAATATTATTATTTTTTAAAATGTTACCAATTCTATCAGTTACTCCTTTTATATATGGCAAAATTGTCTTAATTTTTGATGTATCAAAATCTTTTTTCTTTTGATATGTATAAGCCCTATTAATAATGTTGTAATTAAAACCGTTATGAAGAAGCATTTTATTAGTAGCAAAAAGGTCCTGGTGAAAATGGCTATCATCAGAAAGTCTCTTTGTTCTATCCAATAATGTCTTTGCCACTGAAAATAGTTGTTCAGGATGGTGATGAGAGGAAAAATGCAGATATCTCCCAGTGTGTGTTGGTTTTTTATATATACCATGGGATAAAGAACCATCTTCTCTTCTTTCAATCAAAACATCTAAAAAAGGTAATTGATTATTATTTTCTATTTCCATGGTAAATTTAATATTGTTGTGAAAAGAGTTTAAAAAATTAAAAAAGTCATCAAGAGCATGCTTACCATGAGGCCAGATAACAAAGGTATCATCAACATCCCTCAGCCACATAGATGGTTTTTTAACTGCTAAAGTCAAAATTTTATTTTCCAAATCCTCCATGCTGGAGAAATTAATGAACCCATAGCTAGACCTGATGTTTGTTTATGCATCTGCCCATCAAAAACAAAAAATGTATTCGATAAGCAGTGTTCAATCAAAACCACAGCAAAATTAGGCAACTGAATATTTTTTAAAACTTGAATCACTTCATTTACAGGTACACTAGTAAAAAGTGAAACAATATCAAAACTTACCAAAATATCATTCTTAGTCAATTTAATATCCCGGATAAGCTCAAAAAAATGATTAGCATCTTTTACATATAATGACATTGTTGTTAAATGCGGCTGTAAAAATTTTACACTACTTATAAAAAAATTAGTAAAATATTTCCACTTCCTAAAGATAAAATTGCTTTGGAGTGTCATGGTGTATATGAAATTCCATTAGGGTCTGTCCACATACATATATAGGACTGACTAATCATAGAATAAATATTAAAAAGGAAGAACACATTCTGGCAGTGAGAGAAAAATCCAATTCATCAGCTATTTATTCTCATATAAAATTAACAAATCATGATATCAATTTTGAAAAAACAAATATTTTAGCAAAAATTGAACAATATGACCAGAGATTGCTAAGAGAAGCTATAGAGATTTTTAAAAGGCCCAAGAGCATAAATGAAAGGTGTGAATTAAAGAAGATTAACAACATTTGGAAGAAGCTATTGGAAGAGAAAATAAATTTTAAAACTTCTCAACCAATAGAATTTAAATATGAGAAGAAAGAAAACGATAAAAATGATTTTAAATCTCACATGCATTCTTATGATTTGAGAAAGAGGACGCTCTGAGGAAGGTATTTGATATTGTACTGAAACATCAGCATTTAGCTTTTTCACTACACGGAATATCCTGCAAATAGCAATAATAATATGATATATATATATATAAAATCAAAACTACCCCAAATCCAAAATTCAACCAGACCAGCATAAAAATAATACTAAAACACTACCAAAGGTTTCACTGCTACAAGCAGACTTCTCAAGTGTAAAGAACTACAAAAACTACACAATATATATAATATTAAACATTACCCACAAATCCATTCACTATATATATATAATGTAACCAGTTGGATTACATAGACACACTAATATAGTGTGTGTGCATAAATATATATGTAAAATTGAAAGGAAAACTAGAAATAAACACACACAAAAATTATAGTAGATATTTTCTACATTCATTGAAATAAAAAAATTAATAAATAATAACTCTGACTTAAAATAATATTTTATTGTTTATAAATTAAACTTTTAAAAGGTCTGAATAAATATAAATATTGTATTATTATTATTATTATTTTGATTGTGAAATGTAAAAACACAATATTGTTTTCAAATTTTTTTAATTAATTAAACAGAGTTTTATCTATTAGAAATCCCCTAAGTAAATACATGTATATGTTTTAAAGGGATTAGAGAGCTAAAAATAAAAACTTTGTTTTCAATGAAGGTGTTGTTATCACCTCAGATAATTTTATAAAAAGGCCTGATACAAACTAGCTCCAGTCTGGAGAGTGATTTTAAAGAGAACAGTTTGGCTGGCAGTTCTATAAGAGTTAGCAGAAAAGCTAGCTATAAAGTTGGCTCAAGTATTTTGTGAAGAGTTGGTAACTGTAGCAGAAAATAGCCATAGTAAAGCTCACTGCAAGGATGGCTAGTATAATTATCAAGAGAACTGCCATGAGGATTTAAGAATGCAAAGAAGTGGCTGCTCTACATTTCACTGGAGGAGTTTGAATTTACATGGAGGAAACGGGTCAAGATTCTTTGTAATTCATAGCCTTAAAAGTGTTCTGGAAAACAGCTTGCTGACCTGAAGTTTACAAAATCTAAGTATAAGTGACTACAGAAAGGAAAAAGCCAACCATACCTGGATTATGTACTTTTACCTGATGATGACAATTTCCTGGAATGACAAAAAAAAACAGCTTGCCCAAGAGAGCAACTGAGTAAAGAAATATTTTATACGTATGCTGCTGTGTCTACATATGCAAAGAGAAGCACAGATAAACTTGCATATAAAGTGAGTTGTTTTTTTATAATTTATTTGATGGACATTTTTAAATATATATTTTTAAATTTAAAGACATTGATAATTCGTTAAGAGGTAACCTAATAAAAGCTTTCTAACCTCTGGAAAATTGACTATATATTTTTTGTAAAAGAATAAAAGAAAGCTATAATAGAATTTGTTAAACTGATTTTTTTTTATATATATTGATACACACGTATAAGTGTGAAATTTGTGTTTTCCAAATGAATTAATTATAAAAAAATATAATATTATTGTAACGAGTTGAAATAGATAAAAGTCAGTGTGCGTATATACACGCACATTCATATATGTAAAATTTTAATATTTTTTTGATTAAATGTCAATTCTTTTTTTTTTTTATATTAATTGTATATACCTAAATCGCGCGTCTGTGCGCATATACATGTACAGTTTAACTTCTTTTTTTTATATAATCATTTTATGTTAATTGGAATGTATTCCTTGTATATTATAAAACGCACGTCTGTGTACGGATATATATATGCGTTTATAGAAACTTATTAAGAAATGTTGTAAACCATGTAATAACTTTAGTTGTGTATATAATTTTGTATACCATTCAAAATCAGAACCCTTATAAGACCTTAATCATTTTTTTTTATTGTTATTAATAAACTTATTTAATTGTTAAAAATGGGTTCCATCATCTCTTGTTCACATACAGTAATAGAGCTTTATGTTCTCTGAGCTAGATTTTGGACACGGATAAATGGGGATGTGTTTAGTGCTTTGGGCATCCAGAGATGATCATCATCATCCTGGTTGGCGCAAAAGAGGATACTCTTTAAAGTCCATGCACTATCTTTTATTTTACTTTAGTCTTATTAAAAGTTAAGTTTATAGTTGGCCAGTACATTCATAGTACTTTAGTGGCCAGAGCATTGTTGATGATCAGCATGCTTTAAATGTCTCAGCATTATTGTTCTATTTCTGATTATCATGTATTTTAATGGATGGTCACTAAACTGGTGCATCCAAGTTATGTTTATATAATTGCCCAAGCTGGCAAAGGCTCAATAGTTAGCCTGGTCTACAGAAGACCCATTTTCAATCCAGTCACAAGGTTGACTGTTGATTTATATATTTTATTGTACTAAATTGTGTATTCCCATCAATGATGATGATGGATGGTTATTTCTCTCTAGTATTTACTTATACTGATATTTACTTTATAATGCTGGTTGATAATAATTATGCTTTAGTTGCTCTTTTGAGTTAGCTTTTGATCTCTCGATGTTTACAGAGATTCTCTAATCTCGTTTTATTATTAAATATATTTTACCTTTATTATACTTTATAAATTATTGATTTTGTATTTACTGGGTTTGATGATGTTTTTCCATCACCCAGTTCAAACATGTTTTCCACCCACTTCCTATTCCCCCATCCCGTTACAATATATATATATGATCAATAGATGGAGCTTTACCAAGACCTCCAAACAAGCGTATTTTTGTTTACATAAACGTCAGAGTCAGAATTCACTGTCTTTTTCATTGGCTCCATCTTGCAGAAGCTTTGACTATGTGGTTAAACTGAACTGATATCAGATCCATATAGCTATCTGGCTTGATAAGCTGGGTTTAAAGATATTTACGTGTCTAAAAAATTCATGCTTGCAAACTAATAGGAACTTGTTGCATAAACCCTTGGAGTTAGTGTTTAGGTCTAGTTTCTAACTCCTATCCTTCACTGATGATAGCAAATCAGCTTGAAATCAGCTGATCTGAAGATGAAGCCAATGAAAGAGACAGTGAGTTCTGACTCTGATGTTTATGTAAACAAAAATATGCTTGTTTGGAGGTCTTTGTAAAGCTCCATCTATTGATCATAAATACAAGCGATAGCAAGTTTATGTATATATAACTTGTTTTTGTTTTTCATATATATATATAAGCTAACATCTTATCTTGTTCCATTTATAATGATCGAATTATTTCATAATAAAAATCATATCGCATAGATTTGTGCATCTAGTAATAAAAAAATTATTTTGACTTAATTTCTTAAATTCTAAGTTAAAGCTATTTGGTCCTATATTAAAATGAAGAAAATTAACCTATTACACATAACATACAAACAATTCAATATAAATATAGATGATGTCAACTTTATGACTTGTTCTTATAGTTCATATGAAGTCTTCTTATGGCTTATTCTCATAATCCATGGTAATTCCTTAAAGCATAGCTAGGAATTCAAATATCCAATGGAAGCCTTTGAACTGGAGTTTTGAAGTGAGGAGTAAAAAAAAGAATTCATGATGGATTATTTCAATGTTTATTAATCCAGGTGTAAAGACTTTGGACTATTTCATATTGGTCTTGGTGATTTCTAGCTCTGTGGATGATGACACTTTTTCCACAACATTTCCCTTTACAGTTAGCAATGCATAATTACTTTAGCCAACACTTATATTACTTTTTGCCATTTAAATTGACTGGAGAAATGTCAATATCCCTTCGCTATTACATGTTTTAGATTTGAATCTGAAAATCTACAGCCAGGAATTAATGATCATTTTAGAAAGTCAAATTCTTTATTTTGTTTGTAATTAAAGAATTTTTTGAACTCTTTGTTTAGTTGTTTTAGAGATAAATGTTTCCTTGCTTTTTAAAATCCTTATAAAAAATTTCTTCACCAGTATTATGAGCTTGAATTGGTTGATGTAAGCCTTCAAATTTTTCTTTCAGTTTCTTTGTTCAAGGAATGGAAGATTTTTTTACTCAGATAAAAGGTTTTTTTTTCTTGAACAAAACGCTTTGTTGTTTCTATCCTATATATATTAAGCCAGTTCATTCTTGACTTTTGTACTTTATTGTTGATCTCATCGTTGCTACATATTAACATAAACAACTTGTTAAAAAAAATAAGAAAAGATAAAAAAAAATAAGCATTTAGTTTTTCTATACTTTAATATTATATTAAGTTCATTATATGTTGATATTTTGTGTTTGTAATCACAATGCATATGTTGATTATGGTAATGATCGGTTGTCACCTCCATTTGATCGATTTGGTTTAAATTTTGGTTTAAGTTTTATTTATATTTGCTTTAATGCCCAGATTGTGATGACTGATTGGTTGGTTTATATGCCCTAACATTATCGAATTCTATTACTTAGTAAGTAACCTTAATATCATGGGGCTTGAATTGGGATTGGACCTCATGTTGTGTACTCATTATTGGAAGGTATTGGAGGAATCCATTACAATATATATATATGTGTGTGTGTAATAGTAATAAAATCATATTGTATGTCACATGACATATATAGCTTGCATTTACCAATATGTAATATAAAGAGCATTTTAATAGCTCAAACAAACGTTTTTATATATAAATGGTTGCTTGTCTTATAGCTAAAGATGCCGTTGGATGGCGCTGTTTTCACACTAAAACTATAAAATATGAACATTCATGGGCCGTTGATTTTAATAATTTTTCTGTGCTTTTTTGTAATGCGAAAATAAAAACAAAACAAAATCATCTTTTTTAAATATTATTTTTTATTAATGTATACAATTTAAATGATAGTAATAAATGTAAAATAAAATCAACAAATTACAATTTGATTCGTGTTTTTTATATCGTATACTTTTTAAATTGTGTTACGGCTTTTTTTTTATCAATTTTTTATCGGATATTTTTTTACTTGTGTTATGGCTTTTTTTTTTATCAATTTTCTATCGGATATTTTTTGCTTGTGTTACAACTTTTTTGTTGTTGTTTAACTAAAAAATAATAATCGTAATAAAAGTAAAAGTTGTTACGGTTAGATTTAGGGTTAGTTTTAGGGTTAGTTTAGGGTTAGGTTTAGGATTAGTTTTAGGGTTAGTTTTAGGTTAGTTTAGGGTTAGGTTTAGGGTTAGTTTTAGGGTTAGTGTTCTGTTGTTTGTAATGCTAAAATAAAAAAATTCAAAATTGTAACCGTACTCAGACAAAAGAAAGAAACTCAAACTTTTTTAAACAACAACAAACACATACAAATGTCTTCTTTACTTATTAAACATGTTTATAATATTTGCTTTTTATGAAATGTACAAAAAAACCTGTATATTTGGACTTTTCTTACTGGATATTTTTTTCGTACCACTCTTTTTTACTTCAAAAATATACAGATGGTAGAATCTTCTTTGTTTCATGAAATGTTACTAACAGTACATTACTTGACATGTTACCTAATTGCAACTCAATAAAAACGTAGATATTTAACATTTTCCCAAATAAAAATTCAATACAGTACATTATAAAAAGTTTTATAATTATTGCTTTAAAAAATCTGAACATTACAATAGTTTAAAATAAAATAAAAATCCAATGAAAACAACATTTCAATACAATTCAAATACAAACTCTCTCATTAAGCTGTAATTATTTTATAAATTGTGCGAATTCAAAAAATGTATTTGCTGCTATCGACATACATGCTGTACTGCAACGTGACATAGCAGCCTGCATTCTGTAACACAACAAAAAAGTTGTATTATAGAAAACATAGGTTCAAATGTGTCGGCCGCGGAAACAGCATTTTTATGTGTTTTGGCATGAAAACCGTGCCATAGAGCGCCATCTTTAGCTAAAAAATGAGTACCTATAAATGAATTTAATACTTTCTTTTGTATCATTTAACATAAAAAATAAGTTTGTTTGAGCTACTATGTTTTGAATAATAAAAATAAAGAATGAAACTGAAACTTTCTTAATAAAAATGCATTTTCTTTAAAATATTTTAAAATTAAAATCAATATAAATTTCATAAATAAAATATATATTTAAAATCTGATCAAATATAATCCTTCTCATTTTATATTTAAAAGAATATATTTATATTCTTAAAAAGAATAGCATGGTTTGTAATGTATAAAATGATAATTTTGTTAAAATTAAATCTAAAACATTTTTTATCCAGAATGACAAATCATGGTGCAATCACAAAGCAACATGATAATATTAATTAAGAAGTGATGTATTTAAGGTATATAAAAATATATAAGTAATAAAAAATATTATATAAATAATATATATAAATATGGCAATTAAACATGATAATAGGTTTCATGTTCTACTTAATGCTTAGAACACAACTAAAAAATATTGCAAAATCATTCATGATAATAATTAAGTGTCATATATATGTATACTATAACAGTTTGGGTAGGGACTTAAAATTTGTTGATATAAATTTATAATTAGTTAAAGAATATATAAAAGCTATTCTAAATATTTAAATCATAAAAATATAAGCATAATAAATTAATATTGTATGGTAGGAATAAGTGGCCATACTTACAAGTTAAAAATGTATTGAATATTTTGTTGAATAAACATTTGAAAACTATTAATTTTTAATATAATGTTTAATATTCAAATAAGCTATTAAATTTATCTTTTAAATTATGTTTAAAATTATTCATTAAAGTTTTAATTCTTATAGTGTATTATATGTTTTTAATTTTAGTAATGTTATAAAGTGTCAAAATTTATTATTCCAAATTTTTATTATTTTATTTAATATTTTTTCTTTGATATAATATTCTTGTAATTAAATATTTATTTAGTTGATTTCAGACAGTAAATTCAAAAATTGCAACATTTTTGTCTGAAATTATGGTCATGTGATGCTAGTGTTAGAGTATGCATACATGAATTTAGTGAAAGTTTTTTTTTATTATTTTATAAAATTGTTGCTAAAATTGAGGCATTTGCACATGATAAAAATAAACACAGAATATTATTTAGTTATTTTTAAAAGATATTTTAAATTACTAAAGATAAACTAGAAATGGATACATTTAACTTAAATATTTGTTAAGTTAGTGAAGAATTATTAAAATATGTTATTTTAAAATGTTGGTCAGTTTAAATATAATTATAAAATTAATTGAGAATTAAATATTTCTTATGGTATTAAATAAAAAAGATAACTCATAATTTTATTCTTGATTTTAAAAGTACATAATTGACAAATATGTAAATAAAATTACAATTAGGGGATGAATCAGCCAATCAAAATTGTTTTTGAAGCAGGTATAAAAACTATGGATAATTAAAAATTATTGTGAGTCTGATAAAAAAAGTCTGATAGTTAATCTTGTAGTTAATCTTATGGTTAATCTAATTGTTTGTTTTTTTAAATTATTATTTTTTGAAGTAATTATTCAAGTATTTTTTTTTAAATTTTAAATATAATATTTTTATAAAAGTAAAAAGATTAAATTGATATTTAGTGTAACTAAATATGTGTGAATAATTTAATAAATTTCCTGCCAGTTACTATTTAGAAGCTTAATTTGAATTTACTAATAAATCATGGAACATAAGAGAGGAAAGAACGAAGAATGATTAAAGCACAATTTTACCCAGTGCTGTTATAAAAATTTATGTTAATTTTTGCAGAATATTTTGAAATTGCAGACAGATATTATTTAGAAGCATATGTTATATAGTGAAAATATCTGTAATTATAAATTTTAAGACTTTTGAAAAATATAATTCAATGAAAAACTATCTGAAAAGATTAAAGTATAAGTTACCTGTTAATTTTATGAGCTATTTGAGATGAGGATATAAAATGCATACTCTCTCTATTAAATCTTTTAAATATTTTATTGACATTATTTTTAAAAGAGTCATGATATTTTTAAAGAAGAAAAGTTATTTATTATAAAGGACATATTTTTTTAAAATGAAAATTATATTGAACAAACGAATATTGGATATTCAAAATAAGAGTCATAGATCAATTCATAGATCACATGAAACTATCTCTTAAGCTTGTAAGTTATAAACAGTGAGGATTGCCAATTCCTCAACAAGCTTTATGATAAATGCTTAGCCAGAGCCAGCACTTAAAATATCTCTGTCAGGAACTCCTCCCCAAACCCCTGACCATGTTTTTGTGCTTTGGCACTCCTCAGAGAGGTGTCAGGGTAGGTTTAGACACTAGATCTAAAACTACCAACCCAAAACCAAGCACTTAGCTAAAAGTTATCTATTGAGTGGAAAATCTGAAATTTTCAGACATCTACATGTCTTCAAACCCAGCTATCCAACTCAAATAGCTATATGGGACTGATAGATCTTCAGCCATACCATATATTAGTAGTCATAGCAATATAAAATTGCATAAGACTTTTGGCAGAGACTATAAATAGTCAAAATAAGAGTCAAAGATCAATTCATGGATCACATGACATTATCTCTTAAGCTTGTAAGTTATAAACAGTGAGGATTGCCAATTCCTCTACAAGCTTTATGACAAATGCTTAGCCAGAGCCAGCACTTAAGATATCTCTGTTAGGAACCCCTCCCCAAACCCCTGACCATGGTTTCATGCTTTGGCAAGCTTAAGAGATAGTGTCATGTGATCTATGAATTGATCTATGACTCTTATTTTGACTATTTATAGTCTCTGCCAAAAGTCTTATGCAATTTTATATTACTATGACTACTAATGTATGGTATGGCTGAAGATCTATCAGCCCCATATAGCTATTTGAGTTGGATAGCTGGGTTTGAAGACATGTAGATGTCTGAAAATTTCAGATTTTCCACTCAATAGATAACTTTTAGCTAAGTGCTTGGCTTTGGGTTGGTATTTTTAGATCTAGTGTCTGACTATCCTGACACCTCTCTGAGGAGTGCCAAAGCACGAAACCATAGTCAGTGGTTTGGGGAGGGGTTCCTGGCAGAGATATTTTAAGTGCTGGCTCTGGTTAAGCATTTATCATAAAGCTTGTAGAGGAATTGGCAATCCTCACTTAATATTGGATATATTTTAAAAACCTGCCGTTTAATTATTATCATTATTTTCTTAAAAAAAGAAGAAAAAAATGGATAATAAAATATACGCTATTGTTATATTAGAAATAAGTAACTTTTGTAATAAAATCTGGATTTGTCTATTTACTTATACTTTTCTTATTGAAATATATATGTTGGAAATGGAAAGACATCTGTGTTTTATTCTAAGATTATGTGCTATTAAATCTGACCACAAGTGATCTGTTCTATTCCAGATAAACTAAAACATATGTATGTACATGGAACAAAACAACTTACCTTTTTAAAAATGGATTTTTTTAAAAATAACTATTGGATAAATAATGCTCATTCTTAGAAGGTTTATAGAAAAAAGACTGTTTTTTATATCTTTATTAATTAGACTGACATTATTTTCCAAGATTTCTGCAGATACCAAAAGTCAACTTAACATTTTTTTATTATTGTTGTGTTTTTTTTTTTATGTGCTGGGGAGAGCTAGAAGTAAAAAAGCTTTCAACAGTGTTTACTGCATAGCAACCACAACTCCTTGGTTTATTAACTGAACTTATTATATAGGACATTTATGAAGAGGAATAGTAACCATAAGTTTTATTATTATTTATTTAAAATATACTAACAATTAGAATTAGAATTTAGTTATGTGATATAGGAAATGTTACATTTTTTTTGATATTTTTGAATCCTAACAATACTAATATTATTTTAAAGAAAAGTTTTTAATAATTTTCTTTATTTGTTTTAAATCATTTTAAAGTGCATTAGCTTACGCTGAATGAGTTTGAGTGATTGATTAATTTTTTTATATTTTATGCAAAACTGGATCAAAAGACTTCAAAAGATGTGAATTATAAATAGCAAGATCACATTAAGTAATTTTATTATAATTATTTATACAATGTGTATTTTTTTAAAGTTGCTTGGAGTTATAATAATATTTATATTATGTTACATGAATAAATGAACATATGAATGTGTGAGTTGATAACACATATACATTTTTATTAAGAGATATAAGTTATAAGAAAATATGCACATATATATAACATTAAGTAATTTTATTATAATTATTTATACAATGTGTATTTTTTTAAAGTTGCTTGGAGTTATAATAATATTTATATTATGTTACATGAATAAATGAACATATGAATGTGTGAGTTGATAACACATATACATTTTTATTAAGAGATATAAGTTATAAGAAAATATGCATATATATATATTTATATATATATATATCAAAGTTCGTTACAACTTTATAAAATGATCATAATTTTGATATTATTCTTTGCTAGATAAACCATATGATATTTATTTTCAAGACATGAATATTGAACGAATATTTTAAAATCAAATCTCATTTGTACTTGTAGATAAGATTGTATGTGAAACTTTTTCTTATAGTAGTTATGGTTTGCTAAAGTGATATGTAACTTTGTTTATCATTGGGAAATTGGTTTAATTATTTTACGATGTTAAATGTCTAAATCTATTTGAGATTATTTAAATGGTAGTAACAAAGGAGTAAAATAATAAAACTTGAATGCTTATATAGTAGGGGGGTTTAAGAAGATAGGATAATGAGCCTATATTACATCTGAGAAGTTATTGTGCAAATGCAGATAATGTAGTCCTGTACTTTGTATTTATTTCCATGGACAGTGTTTTTTCAATATTTTATATTTTAATGATCTGTAAGTGCTGAAAGATAGCCAAAACATTATTTTAAACATATTAGATGAAGTTGTACCTGTTGTTTTCTTTTCCTGATTTCCATGAAGTTTATTGAATTATTTTATACTATTCCTTCATGTCCTATGCATTGTATCACTATCTGAATTTTATTTGTAAAACATTGTGTAGACTAGTATTTTTGAAAGATGAATAATGGGTAATTTTAGAAAAGATGATTTGTTTAGAAGAAGGAAAGATAGGTTTTTGATCATCAATAGTAGTCTGTCCAATAGACAGGTCCAGAGAGTAGTCACTACATCAGTTCATCCATTCTTCCATTCCATTCTCTTCCTTGCCCACTTCCTCAATTCCACATAACCCCTTCCATCTCATATATCATCCAATAATGTCAATCTCTTCCGTCCTTTCTTTTTATTTCCACTCACCAAATGATGTTGAATGCATAAGGTTAATGGTGAATATGACAAAAGAATCATAATTTTTCCTAAATATTTTTTGAAATATTTTTGGTGATGAAAAAAATGTAAACTATTCATAATTTATATTTCCAAATATTTTTTGATACTTTTTGATTTTCTTAAATTAACATCGTTTTGATAAAGCAATGCATATTTTACAATAAAACATCAAATGAAGTATTTTACTATATGATGAATGCTTATATTTTATTTAATTATTTTTATATTTGATATTTTTAAAACATAAAATACACATCTTAAAATTAGAATAGTACCGAGCAAAATTTATTATTATTTAATACATTAATGAACATTATTTTAAAATTTATTTTTCATTAACCCTGAATAAGCTAATACAATATTGTAGGATAAATAACAAAATATTTTCAAATGTATTCCTAATTTTAAAATTCATAAGCTGGAGTGAAGTCTTACTCATTTATGATTTTCAAAATTGTAAATCTGTAAATTCTATTTTTTTTTATTCTATTTTGTATATTTTTGTTTTAAAAAATTTTAGTATAATAGTTGTAAGTATTTGTTTTAAGATTGTAAATATATTTTTACCCAATTATTTTTATTTTGTTTAGTATAAAAATAAATTTGTTAAAGTTGTTGTTATAAACTTGTTGCCTGTATTATTATTGATCAACTTACCTCCACAGAATCCAATTTTACAGAATTCAGAACTAAACATATCACATATTTTGCACATTGTGATTATAAATGATATTATTTATTTAAACAACATTAATCATTATTCAGAATATGATACAGCAAAATCATATAAGATAAGATTATTTTTGGTCATAATTTATTATTGAAAATACTGTCATATAATTGAGTATATTTCTTATTGCCACATATTGTTCAGATTATATCATACTTATAATATGCCATATGAGAAATGAAAGATGAGGGATAAGAAATGATAAATAAAAGAATTATATTATTATTATTATTATTATTATTATTATTATTATTATTATTATTATTATTATTATTATTATTATTATTATTATTATTATTATTATTATTATTATTATTATTATTATTATTATTATTATTATTATTATTATTATTATTATTATTATTATTATTATTATTATTATTATTATTATTATTATTATTATTATTATTATTATTAGTGACTAGATTATTGAGTAGTAAATATTATACCAAATGTTAATTGGATTAAGTAGTAATAGTAGTAGTAGCAGTAGCAGCCAGCATCATAATCATCATCATTATCATTACCAATGTTTGTACTTTTTTATAATGTATTTATTACATAACAAAAAAAGGTGGATACTATTTGATATATTATCATTATTTTTTATTTTATGTTTGACAATAGCTAATTTAAAAATAAGTTATGTGAGAGAATTGTGAGTTTGCTTATGATAATTAAAGTTTTGATATAACTATTGTTAATGGAGAGTGAAGTATCAGGGGGGTTAACAGGAATTAGATTATCAACATTTGGAAAAAAATTAATAAGTTTAGTTATTTCATTAATGGCTCTCTAAACATAAAAGTTAGAAATGCAATGTAAAAAGATCTTTAAATTGTATATGCTTTTGCATAGTTCTTAGTTAAGTACTAATGCCTTTTTGTTCGAGATTAGTTTAGTAAAAAATAAAAAATAAAGTTAATGATGGGTAGAAAACAATTGCAGGAAAAATTAAGATCTACTTGGAATATTCTTACAAATAATATTATCCCTTTCAATCTTTACTCTACCTATTGTTTTATAAAAGAAAAGGATAGGTCACATTGGATTATTTTGTTATGACATTACAAACAGGTATCAGGGACAATATCAGAAGAATTAGGAGACAAATTAAACCGAACTAATCTCGTTCTTGAAGAGATGATGAGAGACAGATGAAGTTTTAAAGTGAATCTTAAAGTTTGTAGAAAACTTACAAAGAGATTACCAAATCTGACTATAGATTGATGAAATAAGGAAGTATGCTGGTGTGATATGGAGAAAAAAGTTATGGATCAGAGGAATTAGATTACAGGTGGCAATAACTTTATCCTGCAGTGGATCAATAATGATTGAAAATGACAATGTATATGTGTTTCAGATTGTATATATGAACTTCTGCACTTGATTACTATAAGATAATTAATTCTCAAATATTATGGAATACCGATAAAATTAAATTTTATATCTTATTCTCATTATTTTTATTTCTACATTTAATCGTGTTTTTTCAGTGAGCATTCTAAAAAATGTTTGGCAATTAAAAAGATTGTTTTTATGTATCAAATGCGTTGACCGGGAAGCGAACCCTGGCCAATTGCTTGGAATGCAGCTATGCTAACCACTAGGCCACCAACGCTTGACAATTAAAAAGATTTATGCTAATAATTTATAGTATTTTCGGATTTTTGATATAGAATAAAACAAAACAAAAAAACGCTGCCCCCCCCCTCTATTACGTTTTTTGTAATTATTGCTGCGTAAATAATATATTAGTATATTTAAAATATATAAATATTTTCAGTCATGTCATTTTCTTGGTTATTTACAAAAACTTATTTACGAGAGTAAGAATTAGTTTAGCAACTGGCAACCTTAATAGAAATATTTAAAAGCCAATAAAAATCAATGCTTAAATTGCAAAAATCCGTTTATCCAAATTCTGTTTGTTTGTTTGTTTTTTTTGTTGTTGTTGTTTTTTGTTTCTTTTCTTTTAATGAATAGCTTGGTATGTTTAAAAAAATTAAATAAACAAATTTTATGATCAAATTATAACGTGTATTTAACTTTCTGTAATTAAAAAATTTCCAGCTGAGAAAAAAAATTATCAGAATTAAAACAAAACGATAGCAGTAATTTCCAGTTAAAACTCTTGTCACTTCTCTAAAAGTATTCATAAAACAGAATTTTGAAATTAATTGCAATATTATATATATATAATTATTTTAAATAACTTACAGATGGATGAAAAGATAGATTGGCAGATTGGTTGATAAATAAAAATATGTAAATAAATAAGTAAGAGGTGATGGATGGATGGATGGATGGATGGATGGATAGGTAGGTAGATAGATAGGTAGATAGATAGATAGATAGATAGATAGATAGATAGATAGATAGATAGATAGATAGATAGATAGATAGATAGATAGATAGATAGGTGGACAAATGGATGGACAGATAGATGGACAGATACATGGACAGATACATGGACAGATAGATGGACAGATAGATGGACAGATAGATAGACAGATAGATAGACAGATAGACAAATAGATGGACAGATAGATAGACAGATAGATAGACAGAGAGAGAGAGAGAGATTATTTTTACTTTATAACACTACATGAAACAGTAAATATCACATTGTAAAAAATGAATGTAGATATATAAAGAGATGGATAGATAAATAGACAGATAGATGGATAGATAATAGATAGAAAGATAAATAGATACGATAGATAGATGGATGGATAGATAGATTCATTCAAACATACATACATACATATATACATATAATTGTCTATTCAAACCTGAGAAAATACATATGTAACCCATTAAATGACACATTTTATAGCACCCTCTTTGATTGAAGATCAATCTCTCTCTCTCTCTCTCTCTCTCTCTCTCTCTCTCTCTCTCTCTCTCTCTCTCTCTCTCTCTCTCTCTCAAGATTTTTTTTGGAAAATGTAATGGTTGCTTTGAAAGTTTTTATAGTAGGAAATGTTTTGATATAATAGATTTCAATTAAGGAGTGCACTGTAAAATCTGAAATTTTATTGCATATCAGATATAATACAATAAACAAAAACCTTGAAATAAACTCTACACTATGTAATATACCAATATATAAAAGTAAATAATAGTTATCACCTATTCATGGCATGATTACCATTCTGAAAAGCATTTTACAAAAAAAACATTTTTTTAAAAAAAATCTCATTACATTTCCACATAAATGGACAACTTTCTGTAATGTATATATGTTATCACAATTATATTGTTTATTTTATAAAATATGCCTCTTTGATTTTTCTTTTCCTCAAATTGGTTTTTCACATACAAAATACAAACATTATCAAAGCAAAAATTTCTACTAGAAATAACTGAATGTTCTGCATATATAGATTTTAATCTATCAATAGAATATCGTAAATCTACAATTTCATCTTCATTTGATTTGGTCAAAAAGATTGATAAGTCGATTTTGGATGAAGACAATAGATTATGCACTTTGGATGTTACAAATTATGTATCTATAAAAAAAAAAAGAATCCTTGTGTGATTAATCATTATTTGTAAAATAATATGCATGTTTACACCTTTTTTATTAAAGATGTATTCATATTTATTTATCGAAATTTGATAGTCACATTTAAAAAACAAGTTTATAAAATAAAAGAAGGCTGTTCCATGGGTTCGCTGTTTTCATAGATTATATACAGTTCTATATTCAAAAAATATGAATAGAATATCATTAGAGTTTTTTCAATTAAGTATATACTAAAAGGAAATATACCTATGTGTTTGAAAAGGAAGGTTTTTAATAAATGTGTTTTACCAGTTCTTACTTATGGATCTGAGACTTGGACAATTAATAGAACAGCAATATAGAAACTTCAGATCACTCAATGAAGCATGGAAAGATGTATATTAGGAGTTTATTCCAGAAGTTTTTGTTTATATTTTATGTAAACAAAGTAAAGTGTGGAGCTATATCTTTATAATAATTAAAGATATGTTGAATGATGGTTGTTGCAAAAAAAGTAGCCTAAGGTTATACAACTTTAATCTTTAACACAATAATTAATTAGAAAAAATAAAAGACGATATTTTTAATTTATTACGCAAGTTGTTATACGGATTTAAATCCTGGCAGTTATTTTTATAAGTATGAGGACTTGGAAAACTCACATCTTTTTATGATATCCTGAAAATAATAATTTATCTTTCTCAAAGAGTCATATATGTTAGATTAAATATGTTATTGGATTTTATGATGTAAACAAAATAAATATATACTTAAAACTTTCATTTCACTATACACTCTTGAAACACATGAATGAAGGTATCAAGAAAAAACAATATTTATATATACGCAGATATCTAAACAGGTAGATCAATCCTCCTATTTACAGATACATCATCGTGGTTGTGTGTATAATATATACAAATGATTATATAAATAAAGATTTTGCTTACTTATAGAAGCAATTGTATAAATAGCAATAACATTTATTATCATAATTTCTACACAGACGTTTTAATTGATGTGTGATGTCATTACATAAATATTATAATTTACCGGAAAATTTTGACGATATCCTACTAGTGATAAACAAAGCCAAATTTTTGAGTGAAAATCAAAAGCAAATAAAATGAAAAAAAAAAGTAAAAACAAAAAGAAATCTGAATATCAATATCACAAAAAGAAAAAGATAAAAAGCTTTTATGATATTGGAAAATGTCTAATGTTGGTGTAGTTAAACTTGAAAGAAAAAAAACATTTTAGTTTGTATTCTGATTTTATTCTTTAATATTAAGATGAAGATATTCTTTCAAGTATTTTGTCATTTAATACAAAAGGCAATTCCCAAACTGTCACGAACATTACTGCAATGATAGTTGTAATAAAAACATTCTGACTGGAGAACAATTAAAGTCAATTGAGCATTAATAAAGTAAACATTAAAAAGCAATTTACTACACGATGAACTTTATTGCAAAATTGATTTTAAAATTATATATATATACTACTGACTTTATATTTTTTTTTAAGTGTCATAGCATCGGCCGGGACGCGAACTCGCAACCCGGGCAACTACCTGCAAACGCAAGGCAGTCGCGCTGACCTCTCGACCACCAATGCAATACTACTACTGACTTTATTGGCAACAAAAAATGCTATTAACTGAAAAAAAACCTTAGAATCTTCTTTAAGCTTTAATTTAAAAGAACAAAGCAGAGTAAATTTTTAATATCCACTTTTAATGTTGGTCATTGAAGTGTCATTGTGTAAATATTCATTTGATGAATGAATGTGGATAAGCTTCTTATGTTAACTCTGCTGATACTTATATTGGCTTTTGATCGTAAGATTCACTGTGTGAAAATATATCTGAATGCTTGTTTTATATATACATTTACAATCATGATTGATAAAAATGATTTACAGTTACCAGATAGTGGGTGCTGTAAAAGCATTTACTAAAGTAGCTTTGGAACAGAGGGCTGAGAATGATTTAAATGAATGGTTGAATATCTACACTGCTAATGATTAAGTTTTATTTAGATGACTACAATTATAGATCACTTTTAATGGTGACATACATGGTATTTTCCACTAAAATAATGGCTTGAGTTTCTCTCAAAGCTGTCTGCAATCATCTTTGAATCAATGAATGTATTAAGTACCAACATAGCTTATTTATTCACTGCAAAACTTTTAAGGCACTGGCATGTCTGACTTATGAATTGTAGTATGAAATATGAGTCTGTTTTATGAGTTAATATGTTCTATCATAATCACAGCAATACTACACAGTTTGTTGTTTTGAAGGTTGTAATGGTGTTATAACTATATCTTTTCTTTGTTATTTTGAGCTTATCTATAACTTTAGATTATTTCAGTTTTATTTTGCCATCAAAATAATTTCAAAATTATTAGTTTAAAAAAATCTGAAGATGTCAGCATCAATAGGCCTTTAGAAAATTACAATAAGTAATTTGCATAACAAAGAAGCCAGATATAACTCATTTTGATAAATAGAAATGGTAATTTCTGATTGGTGGAGTATTTCATCACAGATGAAATTTTCAATTCTTTATCTTTAAAAACTTTTTTTAATTTATAGTAATTTGTTTACAAGATTTTATTTGAATACATTTATTTTTAAAAAGATAACTCTTAAAAAGTTTGTTATGTGAAAACAGAATCAGTTTTTACTGGGTAAATAGGATGACTTTTCATCAATACCAGTAAAAAAAAATTTTTAATTTTAACTAACAATAAATTTAATGTTTACTTTTAACATATATATATATATTTAGTGATAACTAATTCTTTTTTTAAAAAAAAATGAATTCAAATATCTAATATTTTATGCTAATAACTTTTTGAATCGATAAAGTACATCCAATAACATCAAGTTGCCATTGTTATAGTTACAAACTTCATTTAGTATTTTATTTTTTTATTTCATGCAATCCAAATATTAACTATTAGAATGTCAATTATTTGAAAGCCTACTTTTGTAATAAAAAATGTAAATATTATCAATATATGATATAGAAAAATGATTTAATTGTAAAAATGAAATATTCAACCATAGAAGAAATTCTCACTAAGACGTATTTAGATGATAAAGAAGAAGATGGATCTTGGTCAGGTTAATCCATGATAGAATAAAAATGCACTATCATTAAATTTTATTTTATTTTAAATCAAAAAAAAAACTTACAGAAATATTTGAAATGATTCCAACTGTATATGACAATGAAACTATGTTTGTCTCATTTTATAGCATAACTCTTGATCCAGAAATATTAATACTTTAATTTTTTGTGGCAAATAACTAAACTATATACCTGTGTAATACAGACATTAATTAAGAAATAATATTGTAGACTCCATAAAGATTTATCTTTTTATTAGAACATACTAATGTAAGTATATATAATTATGAATTTGCACAGAAAACTACCAAAAGAATTAAAGTCTCAAAGGAAAATGCAAGATCTTGATATTTAAAAATATGTTTCTGTAATAAAAAGAATGCATTAGTGCTAAGAAGAGTAAAATAATTGACAAAAATTTATGTAATAATAAGGACAAAAAGCAGTAGTTTTGCAATTACACCATCTTTAATAATTTTAATATTTTATTTAAAAACTTATAATTATATTTATGGAAAATAGGTAAACTCCACAAAGTGATGGAATTATTGCGAATATTTCAAAAAGGCAGATGAAAGAATAATGGAAATTACTGGAAAGAATATATATTATATATTTAAATAATAAAGGTGCATGAGTTTATTGGAAAAAGCAGTAGTAAAGTTGATATTTCAAAAAGTGAAAATTATATTGCTACATATTATATTGTAACGGTCAGAATCATCTATCTCGCTAGCACACTGCAGAATTCAAACCCCAGACATGAAACTGAACATTCTAGGAGGGGTTGCCTTCTAGATATACTAAGTTCGAATCTAAAGTCCAAATTTCACAGTGCCATCTACATGATAATGCATCTGATGCCACTACTAGTATAACCTTTGACCGGTGCCTGGTGGTCAGGGAGAAACAAAAGACTCTATACTAAAAGAAGTTTGGGTGGCTAATTAACGTCTATGGATTTACAAAAGAAATGCAGAAAATATATATATAGACTGAGACAGTGATAGGAATCAAATAAAATAAGAGATCAAATTTAGTTTTAAATAATTTCACACAATTTATTTATATAAATATATATATAATGCCACTGTCTGCTTATATGAGACAGGGACGCGTATTAAATAATTGTTGGCATTTATATTTCAATAAAGACAAAAGGTTTTAAAACAGAGTGATATATTCTATTCCTCGGGCTAATAGTATTACGATAATGTGCTTGACAAGATAGGAACATGTGTGAGGTGCTTTGAGTAAATAGACAAGTTTAAGACAATATTCGAAATTAAATGTTCTAAAATATTTATTGATTTCGAGAATAGTATGGACTAAAGCTTACTAACCAAACGTGGGAATGGGATCAAAGCATTTATTTGAGAATAATAATAATAGATTTGTATTGGGAGGTCAGTATTGCTGATAGTGAATTTATAAAGTTGGAGGCTGTGACTCGTTTAAGTCACGGATGCTTTGTAAAATAAATATAAAATGAAACAATATTGAAGATCCGGAATAATTACGGAGGGCATCTCACTGCTAACCCGTAGGAAAGTATTTTGACGAACAGCCGAAACTTAGCGACTGTGTGACGATTGCGTTTAATTCCCAGGGGTGTCATTTGGGACACCCTCTGCCTGGAAACTGCAAGCGTGGAGAGAACGGCCTTAGCCGTGTAAAGAATCCTTGGAAAAATAAAACAAAGTGGTCTCAACAACCAATTCATGTACCAGCAATATGAGACTAGTGTATATAAAAACATACTAAATGGGTTTTACTCAGATTAAGAGAAATTCCCAATCAAATTCCCCCAAAATTCATTTTAAGAGGGTCTGCACATTCTCGACGTCAATGATGAACTTTATAATGAAAGTAGAACACGGTAATTAAAATAGGAAAAAGCATGCTTGCGGGTTTGAAAAGTAAGTATAGATTTATATACGCAATCATGCATTTGGGGACACATTTAAATCACTGACTTCACACATACTCTTATATTAGATTAAAATCAATAGCATGTAGATTTTAAACTATGTGATTATATTACATTAAAGAAAAGAATTGCCCTCGAACGAGTGATTTGCAAGATAGTAAAATTGGAAAATTATAAATTTAAAATATGCCTTAATAGCAGCGTCTTACTTTCAATAGAGGGAATAGTTCACTCGGTCAAAGACGATTCTGACATTATCATAATAAAATAAAAGAAAGCTTTATAAATAGAAAATATTAACCCAAGGATAGAGAGAAAAATGTTGAGTATATTTAAATACATGAAAGAAATACATAATGAAGTTGTGAAATATAAGAAAACAATGTTAAATAGCTATAGCATGTTAGTTAGGAATCACAAGAGCTCTTGGGTTAATTTGGGTTACCTCTGGAAACGCATTTGCAGGTAGATGTTCGGCAGGTTTTATAATTCAGCAGCAAAATCTGGAATGTTCATATTTTGGCAGTGGCAGCAGCAGTTCCGGGGTCTGTGTGATAACTTCTGATGGTATGGAGCAGCAGCTGGCTATTCCGAGGGGACATAGCCATCTTAACGCCTCTACTCGGACATGTCAAGGTTAGCAAATTATTAGAATCTTAGAACAACTCAGAAACCTTTAGACAACTCAGAATTCTTTAAAATCTTAGAATGGAGAACAAAAGAAAACCATCCTTTTTATAGTAAAATTTAACAATAGACTTGCCCTGGAGCATACAAAATTATTGGACTTATCTGCTGTAATTAAATCTATCCAAATGTCTAAAGGAATTCAACATTAATTAATTTCTTTTGTTAACTTCCCGTCTACATTCGAATTACAAACTAGATTTAATTAAAATTACTGCTACTAATTAAAGAAAACTTAAGTGGACAGCTGCTGTTTTTAGATAAACTTATATAATTAAACTATTGTCCCTCATTTATTTTAACAGAAATATTTGGGATGATTTTTATTAAATAAAACGAAAATTATTTTATTTTAAATTGTAATATTTGAATCTATCTACTAAACGAATATTTACTAAATGAATTTTATTTTAAATCAAAATATATTACGATGGTAATATATTTGTAAATAGATCCAAACAAAATAACTAACAATTTATAATTTTGATATGTTTTAAAATGGATATCATAGTGTGTGCGCAATTACGACTTATATAACTTACTTTTTAATAAATGTAAATTATGTGAACAAATACATAATTCATAATATTTTATTTTATTTGGGAATAAGTTATATATATAATACGAGCATTGTGCTCGTGGTTTAAAATTAGGCAGGATTTTCGGTATATAAATGTATTGCAGACACACTATGATAGATTGGGGTTCAAACTAAGGTATGAGGGTATGAAGTAGGTGAGAAAAGGTGAAACGAAGATCTGCAAAGCAGACCTTACTGTTTCAATATATATATATATCAGTGATGAAGCGTGACTTTTTTCGGAACAGAAGTGCCCTACATCTTTTTTTTAATAATGTTTTTATTTTACTTGCCAGAACAATTTTCACATATTTAAAGGATCGTGTATAATTTAAAATGTGATTTCATTCAAATTATAAATCAATTTTATACTTTATTTTGCTTAGATCACATATATACAGGTATATTAATTTTGATGGAGCTAAGGTTGTCTTCTTTGAGAGAAATGAAGTCAAAAGAAGAATTAAAGAATTTTTATTATTGAAAATTTATTATTCTAAAGCAATTAACTTATTTAAGAGTTCTTTTAATATTAAGGGTGGGTGGGAAGTGAATGGATTTGTGGGTAATTTTAATATTATATATATTGTGTAGTTTTTGTAGTTCTTTACACTTGAGAAGTCTGCTTGTAGCAGTGAAACCTTTGGTTGTGTTTTAATATTATTTTTTGGCTGGTCTGATTGAATTTTAGATTTTGGGATAACCAGCTACTACCATCATATATACATATAGCATCTTATTATTTGGTCGTTTGCTATTTTTTAAATTATTTTAAAATAATCTGCAAAAATTATTTCACGCCACATCTGTGTTTAATAAGGCGTGATGATGAAATCAAAATTTTATTAAAAACAATAAATGTTTATCGAAATATATTTTAAATTGTAAACAAGATTTTAGCATTGCATGAACTTCTTATAATCAACTAATAATGCACTGGTCAAACTTATTCCATTCAATAAAAAAAATGTTTGAATAGTTCATTGGTTTTTTTTTAATGTTTTGCAAAATAGCTTATATACACTAACATATTTATTATTCTCACTATACTATTGTATGTCAACTTGTTGGATCGATTTTGTGAGGTTGAATATGTGCATATTTTAGTGAATTTTTTAAACTGAGTTTTAATTAAAGCTTTTGTAAGTTTTAATGAATTTTTCTACGGAAGCACTCATTCCGTTCAATACATAAATGATTTGTCCCTGACACATATATATATATATATATGTCCTTTTGAAATTTCATATATAACAAATTTGTATAACGTAATTATTAACACTAAGTAAATTTTTTTTTTTTTTTAAATGTTTTTTGTTTTTTGAGGAAGTTTACTGATATGTAACGATATATAAATATGTCGTTACATTAATTTAAAATAAAAACTTAAAAGTTCGCAAATAAAAGGAAAAAACTAAACGCTAAAATTAAAACATTGTTAAACGTGTATACATTCGCACAGATGTTGAACTTTAAAAATATTTTTTTTTCATAAACAAAAAAAAAAAAGTATTTGAATGTATTTTTTTTAAATAAAAAAATACAAGATTGAAATATAAAAATATTTTAATAAAAAAAATAACGTAAGTTAAAATAAAAACAGGTATTAATTAATTCCTGTAATCTATAAAAGGAAATGATTGTTTATTAATTATCTAAAAGCTGTTTAATTAAAAAGTCAGATGGAAAGTTAGATAAGAGAAGAAAGAGATTTTAGCTTGACAAATGGAAGCACTAATCCTTGGCCCGGACCATAACGAAAAAACAGATTGGTGACGTTTTGTTGTTTGAATCCGTGTGGATAATATAAAAAGGAGAAATATTGAGTATTGGGCAGTTCCAGCTGTTTGTTTTGAGAGTGGTGATAGAGACGCAATATCACACACTCTCTCTCTATTTTAAAAAATGAACTGATTGTGATACCGAAAGGAACCAGCTAATGCTACCTCCGGAACATCTGACCGGGTTTCAAATTAAGGACTCCGTGGAAAAACAAGAACCTGGACTCTTCTTCCGTAAGCTGTTAACAATGAACTTAAAAATTTTTTTAAATAATTAAGAACTTTCGTGAAAGCAATTTAAATGTTAAAATGGAGTTTCTATTTGACCTTTAAGTTTAAAATCAATTGATGTTTAATTTTATATGTTTGTTATTGATAAAAAAAATCATTTCCATTTATTTTAATTGTATAAATTATTTATTGTTAAATTTTAAATGTATGAAATTTAAGTTGTTTATAGACGCTTGCATGGATTCGTTTGCGGTTAATTATATTTTGGTTTTCATATTTGATCAAAATATATAGACATTCGATAAATAATGATACCTTACGGTGAGTATCTAAAATGTATTTATTCGGATGTCTTTTAAGTTATTGGTGACAACGCAAGTATCTTATGGTGAATACTATTGGGTTACTTATAAGTTTCCCTCTGCGATTGTCGGTATCAATAATTTTGTATTTTGATCGTTTATGTTTATTTTGAAATGTTTTTGACCGTGGAATCTATGTAATCGATCTATACCCAACATTTTAAAACAAGCTTCTATAATCCCATCTGTGCGAACTTAATTAAAATGTAAAATTAGAATATAATAGTAATTAAATGTAAATTAAAGTCAAAAATCAAAGTTAAAAAGAATGTTAAAAATTAAAATGTAAAACTAATACTAAAATAATTTTAAATCTTATATATATGTGCATAAATAAATGTTTGTATGTTAATTACTGGCAGTGGCTTATTTTATTCCTTTTTTTATATATACTCTTAGATTATCTTATTAAATCTCTGCTATTCCACTGAGCTAGTGACATGGGCTAACGACCAGAATCAAAATTTAAAAAAAAAAATTTTTTTTTTTTTTGACTTACGTATCTGCCTACTTTATAAATTTTTCTAGGTTCAAATGCCTAGATGGCGCCCCGTAGTGCAGATTACGTTAAGGCTATTCTCCGGATCGTTACAATATATTGTAAGGTGTGTCCCTTACATCCTCCAATATCAATTACACACTTTGTGATCTCATTCAAATCTAAGACCCAATACAGTAGTAGCATTTTTTATTAATCATTACATTAATAAAAATAAAGCACGTCAAGCATTGTTAGCTGCCTTGCAAGCAAGTAGTTGGTTGCAGACGGTTGTGGGTTCGCCTCCCGGTCAATGATATGACATATAAATAAAAATAATAATAAAGCACTATAATTGACAAACCATTAATTGCAATACACATTTAAACTCCAACTTAATCATACTATAAATTCCTATCTCAATGAAATTATAAAACACATACCCAACAACTAATCTTTACTAATTATCTTGTTAAGTGTAATATAACTCCAACACATTGCAACAATACGTGAGAAATAAGATCAGGTGACAATTTATATTAAAGAAATAGCAAATAAAATTTTTATTGTTAACACATATATAATAATAATCACTAATAATGATGCCAACAATGGACCTAAATGATAATCACAAACTTGATATTTTAGCAATGAGCCTCTTCTCCAAAGAGAGATAAAATTTTTCATCTGCTAAATAATCAGTGAAAATTTAAGCAAATAATTCAAATTTCCATTTCAAATAAGAACACTAGCCACTTTAAGTTGAAGTAATATTAAAACCAATAACTAAATATCCAAGTCAGCAAGGACAAGCATATAGAATTAAAGCTAACCAACTGAGGAATTCGAAACTGAAATCTTCGAAATTAAAGTCACATTTCCAATGTGCCTATGATTCTAAATCATAGATCAAAGTATCTAGACTTGAGGATCTCTAATAGTACAAAGAATATTGCTGTTAATACACTCAAAATAATTTAGTAAAGTAATATATAAATAATCATACAAACAAACATGCATGGCTAAGTGCAAAGTGACATTAGGGAAAAAAACTCATCACTCATGAATCTATGATTATCAGCACTGGGAGAAAATTGACCAAGCATTTAACATCTGTGTCATGAAACATCAAGTTTATTATTAAGAAATGGATAGGATAACTTCACACTTCAAAACAAAAGTTCCAAGGATACAAAGGATAGTGATTTAATGGATGTTCTAGAATGCTCAGGATTTACCATTTATGCTCAAAATGGATTAATGAGGATTACTGGAATGATTCACTAAGATCCTTTTCCTTCTGAACATTAAAACTACATTTAAGTTGACATAGCAAATTTTATTTATTTATATATTTTGTAAATAAATCATTTTTATATAGCATGATGTTTGTAAACTGTAATATTTAAAACAGCATTACGCTGTTGCACAAGCGCTTTGAAGATCTTAACTATAAATGAACGAATACTAACACTCAACCACATGATCTTTTCCAAAGACTTTATCATGTGGTTGAGTGTTAGTATTCATTCATTTATAGTTAAAATCTTCAAAGCGCATGTGCAACAGCGTAATGCTGTTTTATATATTTTGTATAAGTGTTTTTGTTCGTATCTTTACTTTAATATGTAACTATTGTTTAATAATATAAGAATGATGACTTATTGTGATAAAGTGAGAAAAAAGTTTACTAAATAATTACTGAGTAAAAAAAATATTCTAGTCAATAGTGTTTTGCTTTTCTTTTTTAATATATTTTTATATGTATGTTTTATATGGAACTAATTACTACTATGTATAATATGTAAAATGTTTTTCTATATTTACTATACATAATAATAATTTATTATATGCAAAATATATAACTAAATTTAAAGCTATGTCATTATATTTTTTATCATAATTAAAAAAAATTGCAAAGAAATAATGAAAGAAATGGTACTGATTATGTAAGTAGAATTCATTTTTAATAAAAACTTTTGGATACATATTTACTTATCAATAATTAGGAAGATAATGCATTAGTTATAAAATCAAATTCTATCTAGATTTAAACTCACATTTATATATTTGCATTGGTCAAATAATCTAGTAAAGTAGGGTGCTAAAATGTGTTTGTTGGTCAAGATTGGAGATTAGTGTAAAAATGAATTTAAATGTAATCATCTTTATATTTTAGTGATGTCTTTGAAAATAATTATCTTTTATTTAAAAAAAAAAATTATCAGAATTTTAAAAATTAAATCTTCATTTATTAAATAATATATTAAATTTATTATTTAAATATGTTTTAACTAAAATATATGTCTTAATTAAAATAAAATAAAATGCACAATTATTATTTTTACAGCATTTTAATTAAAATTGTTTACATTGTTAATTTACTAAGACTTTCTATTTAAAACTCCTTTTACTCGTTAGCAGCAATAAACAAATATTTTTTTTATTCAAATAATTTTCAAGTACTACTTTAAAATATTTTAAATTTTAATTTTTATTATTTTAATTAATAACTTTTACATGTATTTAAATGAAAATATTCAATTAAAGTTCTTTATATTAAAAACGAAGAAAACTATGTAGTAATTTAATTGTTAAAAAGTTAGTATTATTTTATTAGAATTTAGCAAGTTAAATAATTCAAGCATTATTTTTTTTAGAAAAAAAAAATACTTATTTAAATTTTTTTTATTAAGTATGTTATTTAAATACAATTTATTAATTTATAAATAACTTTGCAACTGTACAAACAAGAAGAGAAAATTTAAAGAGACTTTGTTTATGACCAACCATAATCCTGTCATTAATAAGAAAGAAAATAGCAGTCAACTTTCAAATAAGTGTAATATTTAAAACCTAATTTAAATAATAATCATAATTATTTCTCACTATATATAGCATCACATCTACCCAATCCTAGTGTCTCATACTGAAAATGTGCTCAGCTGTATCTAAATATCACAGGATCACCATCTCTTATACTAGCACTTAATTGTTATTAAACAAGGCAAAACTCTCCATACAGTAGTGCCACCCTGTGCCAACCAGAGTAATCAATGCACAAACCTTCTGGCATCCATTGATTACTCTGATTGGCACAGGGTGGCACTGCTGTATGGAGAGTTTTACCTTGTTCTGTATCTAAATAGTAAATAATAAAATATTTTCAGTTGTGGACATAAAAATATTTTGTTAATTTATTACACAGCAATGATAATTAGTTACAAAAAGTATACTAATGCAAAAAACTATATCATTTTAAAGCATTTTACTAAAAACAATAATCACTCAAACTATTTAAAAAGTTATATAAATTTAGAAATACTGCCGAAATCAAAACATAACATTGGAAAACATCATGGAATTATCATAGAAACACATTAGTTAAATGGATAAAAACAGAGTTTTTGCAATCAGAATATGTGCTTATCATGACACAAAAATCAGAACATCATGTTTTCATCATGATAAAGTGATTAAAATATAAGCATTTGTTGTAAAACCTATGATTACACAATATTTTATCTAATTCCATGCTTTTTCACTATCATGGGCCAATAAAAAAGTTACTTTTATGAATTATCCAATAAAGTTTTATGCATGTTCAATAATAAGAGTTCTAGAAATTCATTGATGCAATTTTAAAAGATATTATTGGTGCCACATTCACAAAGCTTATTCTATCATAACAAATAGGCAGCTCATCTAGCCAATCAGTGAGAGTTATGATTCTGGTGTATCACAAGGTAAATAATTAAAATCTTTATATTGTCAGATGTTTAAAACATCTTGCCAATTTATAACAGTATATATTGTAAAGCTTTCTATTAAGTCATACAAATGACAGAATTGTTTAAGTTTGAGTAAAGAATAATAAGATCTAGCCTCATGTAGCATAAAATATTGGCTCATTTAGTCTGCTTCTAATAATCTATTATATTTTCTTTCACTATTGTTACCTTTTGTTTTACTGTCCCCAATCCATTTAGTCTAGTATAGAGCACAACAATCTTTAGTCACTCATCCTGCTCTAAAAAATAACAATTACGTTATTGCAATAGTAGAATATGAATAGAGTCACAATTTTTTCCATGTCATTTATCTTCTTGCTTTCTGCTTATCCAACCACTAAAGACTTTTGATTTATTTAGAGAAAATGTTAATTAAAATTCACAGATTTTTATGTAAAAAGATTATGAGCAGAAAATGACATCATACTTAAACAAATCATATAGTCAGAGAAATGCAGCATTAACTTCATTACTAACCTGTATGTTTATATAATAAAATTCATATTGACAAAAAAAAAAAAACATTATTCTTTTCAATGTGGATGTACACCTGTATAATAAGAGTCTTTATTTTTTTATTCTTCCCAATGTAAAGGCAAAGCGGAGACAATTTATGAAGACAAAATTGTTAGATTTTGTTCGCTATTATTTGAATAATTTTTTAGATATTTTGTTCATGGGCAATTATGAATAATAAAAAAAAGACCTAAAAGTAATTTTATGTAGTATTGATAAATTAATTGAATTTCAAAATAACTCAGAAAAATGAAGAAGTTAAAATGATGTAAACTGATAATATATTGATAGAAATCAGAAATTTTACCAAATGTTTGTGTCAAGTATAACCCTTGATCAAGTTAGTAAGATGCTTTTATGTTTCATTTTGATCCTGTTAAAATAATCAGTTCTTATTCAATAATTAAATGATTAGTTACTAGGAAGATTTAGGTGATGTTTAAGCATCTGAAATAATAGATTGAGCATTGATTCAGAAATATTTAGCTCTCAAGTTTGAACTTCTATTACTGTCCCAAACCATGTAAGTCAATCGATATGATTAATAGTCAGTAAAAAAAATTCAAATCTAAAAGCTAACCACTGCTTTAATTTTGAGATCCATAATTACAACTGTATCATTAAATTTCTACTATATAAGTTTATATTTTATGTTTTCTACAAGATAAAAACATCTTATTTGTGCCATATATATATATATATTATGCGAGACATAAATATAAATGCATACAATCTACCTTTTTAATAATCAATAAGTATAAAAGAATTTGTTATTAATATAAAACATTTTTGTAATTTGTAATATGAAACTTAAAAATTTTATATGTGAATTCAAAAGACAAACAGTAATATACACATAATTTTTGTAGTTGAAATTACAAATTAATTTATAAAAAAAAAAAATTACATAAACTTTTCAATATTTTTTATTTTCAAAAATAAAATTGTTAATTACTGAGGCTGGATTTATAAATGATGTATATATATATCTTTAATATTATTTATTACAAATCCGAATAAGTTAGTCTTATAGAAAAAGTTTTCCCTCCATTTCTGTGAATATTATATATTTATATGGTGATTGGTAAATTAAAAAAAGAGGATTATTTTTCAAAAAATAAAATAAATAAATAGGTAAACCACATAATTGGATTCACATTTGGAAATTAAGTTCATTAATCTATATACAAACTCTTTTACAGTCCAATAAACATATAGTTTATATCTGTCGCATCTAATAATTAAAAAAAGCGTTCAATATCGCTACCAATTTTTGAGGGTTGTCTGATGAAATAGGATATGAATGCGTATGAGTTTTGATCACTTACGTATTTTAAATATGCTTATTTCATTAAATATATTTCCTTATATTAATACTTAAATATAGTCATAATAAATTTGGAGGAAAAAATAAATAAAATTATATTTAGAAGCAATTGTTTTTGATGAGTAAGTATAAAATATTTTATTTTTACAAAAATGATATCAAAATTATATTTGGGAAAAAAATATTAAATTTATATTTGATTATATTGCTTTAATAAGTCTAATTTATTTTTTTTAAAAAAAGATAAAAGGGAATCTGAGAATGAATACGGAGTTCGAAATAAGAAAAAATGTGTTTGTGTGTGTTTATTAATTTAGTTACGTATATACACAAAAATATAAAATGCCTGGCTAAACAAATTATAAAATCCGATATTGTTAAGACCCCTACAATTTTATCAAAACTCGTCTATCATAGGGAATGAACCTTAAAAGAAATATAAGTAGTTTTAAAAAAATAATTGTAATGTTTTATATTTTGTTGTATTAATAGAAGTGTATTTACATTGATAGAATATCTGATGAGTTTAAGCAATGGCTAAAACATATGTAATGTGGAAGCTCGGTCCATTATTTTTAATGATATAAAATTAAGCTGTTTTTAATATTTTAACCAGAGTACTGGTTTTCGTCAAAAAAAATCAGTTAACTTCTAACGATCGTTTCGGTAGTAAGGTTGTTTCCGTTCGTCAGTTAAACAAGGAATTGTGTTTTTATATGTGTGATAGGGATTTGAACACAGACTTTCAAGCTCTCTCCAGGCATCAACTCTATTTTATACAAGTGATACACATGACCACAGACATGTAAAAAATGTAAATGATCCCCAATACATGTATTTCATGATGAACCAGCACTCAGTTTGCCCAGATCATCATCTCCCATATATATATAATCAGTGCTCGTTTAATATTTTTTTATATTAAGATAGCAAATCTTTACACTTTAATGGACAGGTTAAAATATGACTGACGAATATGGATTGAATTTGGATTAGATTAAGCTTAAATAACTTGGTGGAGGGTGGAGTAGATTGAAGCCTGTCCATTAAATTGTGAAGATTTACTATCTTAATATAAACCAAGCACTGATTGTATCTATATGTGTGGGAGATGATAACCTGGATCAACTGATGAGTGCTGGTTCAGCACGAAATCCATTTATTGGAAATCATTTATCTTTTTTACATATGTGTAAGCATGTCTATAGGTTGTATGAGATAGAATGGATGGCTGAAGGAAGCTTAAATGTCTGTGTTCAAATCCCTATATTACAGATAGATTCCAGATACATAAAATATACTACTTGTTGGGATTAACAAGAAGAGATCGAAAACGTAATATACGGGTAAGAAAACAAACAAGTTTTACTGACCTCATTAAAAAAATTAAAAGACTGAAGTGGATTTGGACTGGACATATTGTTACAAAAGATGATAATAGATTGACAATTAAAATCTTAAACCAGATTCCAAGAGATTGTAAAAGACCCAGAAAGAGACCGCATGTGAGATGGATGGATGAAATAAGAAAGTGTGCAGGGGTGATGTGGAGAAGAGAAGCTAAAGATCAGAGAAGATGGATTGAACTTGGAAAGACCTTCATCCTGTAGTGGATTGATAATGTTTGATGATGATGATGACTTGTATTTAATACATGATTTTATAGGACAGATTGTTTTGTTTCAGACCCTGATTTTTTTTTTCTGTATAAATTTCAGTTGATTTTTTATCAGTAAAAATATACTTATTTGCACTTATATATTATTCTACTATGAAAACAAATTAATCTGTCATACTATATATATATATATATATATATATGTGTGTGTGTGTGTGTGAATAAGATTTAGTATTCTTTAATTCATGCACATATAATTTCTGTGAATGTGATTATTGATTATGGATGCATGTTATAAAAATATTATATATAAAAATAAACACACATATAAATAATATTTATAAAATAATCTAATTTTAACTTATATTTTTCAAACATACAAATGTATTTAAAGATCCTTTCAGCGACTTAAATTTTGTCATGTTTCATATATAATTTGAAAATCAAGATGCTGTCATTTTCCAATTGAGCTTTTTCTGAGTGATAAAAATTCTTATATTCCATTTGATAAAGTTTTTACCTGACCCATTGCTCAGCTCTGTGTTGATGCACTTGTTATCAGAAAGAAAGGAAAAACATTTTATTGATTTCCAAAAATTGTTATTTGAATTGAAAATAAACAGGTGAGACGTGAAAGATGCCTAATGAGTAATAAGTTTTAAAAAAAGTTTCGAAACTTGGTGACATCAAACATACTGACAGTCTGAGAGCATTTCATATTTGTATTAAATAAAGATGAAGTAAATAAAAAATGTGATAAAATGGTGTTACTTATAAAAATGACAAAAATCATTAATAGAAATTACATAAAGACATAGAAACACTCAAACATATAAAAGTTATATAAACAATTTTAAAAAATAGTGGTTGAACACATAAATACCTATATTTACAATATAATAAATGAAGCGTTGTTTTAGCTGTTATATGTAATTTCACATCTTGACAATCGAAACTAATTACTGTTGAAAAACATTTAGATTTCCTGATTAAGGTCAACCTCGGGGCTTTGCCAACTGCGGCTTGCTTGCATTATCAAAGAAGATATCAGATAGATCATATTTGCACTTTATGCAAAAAAGAAAAAGAATCAATGCAACATATACTTGAAAAATGCTATGGACGAATTTACATAATATTTTCAAATCCTTAATGAAAAATAGAGAACCTGGCTGTGTTCATTTAATCAAAGCTTTCAAAAAAGGCCATTTTGGAAAAATTAGAACGGCAACTTTCACCAATTTTTGCATATGGATTCTCAGAAATAAAACATTATTTGAGTATGGCAAAGACTATGATGCAGTAAAAACTGTGCATTTTGTTACATGAAATCAAAGAGATTGATTTAAAAAATTATAATAAATAGCTTGTGGACCTAACCTGGTCACTAATTGATCTTAAGCAAATATCCCCTGACTAGAATAAAGACTACAATTTAATAAAGAGTTGCCTGGATAAGTATAAATGACAATTTGCAGCTAAAATTATATGGAGTAGAATAATAAGACCATATATTGGAAAAAGTGAGATAAAGCTGGAGATGCCATCGATGTTAACTTAATGACTTTCAGGAGTAAATAATATGAATTTTATTGTAATTTAAATATTAACGGATAAATTGTATGCATTTAGAATAATGTTATATCAATGTATAACTAATTGAATTTCAAACCATGTAAATTTGAATTCAATGTAAATGCTGGATAATCCTAATGGTAATTTATACATGACATGTATGTTCATTGATAAAGTGTATGCTTTCTGCAAAATTCTGTATCTAAGTTAAATTAATTATATTCCCTTTTTATGTTCCACTTTTAACTTTGCTAGCTTTGAATTTAAAGTATATTATTGATAATTTTAATGCAAACTAGAATTCGATGTATATCTTTTGATAATAGACAAGGCGAGTGAATAGTTATATTTTGAAAGATAAATTGCCTGGTCTTGACATAAAAACCAAACGCTATTGGAAAACATTTTGAAACTAAGAAAAAATGAATTATGAAAAGGTATATGAAACTGTATATAAATCATCATCATCATCATTTTAACCATTATTGATCCACTGTAATATTATATTTCTCTCAAGCTCTCTTCTCAACAGCATACCAACAAGCTTCCTTATTTTATCTATCCATCTCATATATGCTTCTTTTCTTGTTCTTTTCAATCTCTTGAGATCCAGTTTAAAACTTCAACTATCCATCTATTATCATCTTTTCTTGTAATATTTTCATCTGTTTTATTCCACTCTTTTCTATTATCAGTGGTACCTGTTTGTTCTCACACCCATATATTTCTTTTAGAATCACTTTTTGTTACTTTTAACATATATCTTCTTTTACTTCATTGAATGTTTGAAATCTCAGTATTAATCTTCTGTTAAGTGTCCATGTTTCAAATCCATAAGTAAGTACCTGCAAATACATCTATTAAAATTCTTCCTTTTCAAAAATATAGAATATTTTCTTTTAATATTAAGCTTTTTCTACCAAATGCAATTCACCCAAATTTAATTCTACCATTAGTTCCATTTATTATGTTCCCATCTATATTAATAATTAATCAAGATAGTTGTAATTGTTAACTTTTTCTAATTTATGATTATCAATTTTTATAAATGGCCCAAGGTAAACATGAAAGCAATAACTTTCAAATTTTATTTTATTCTCCTTTACCATCTTATGTATACTTTAGTAATAAATAGATAGTAGAAGTATCTATTGATTACTAAAGCTTATTCAAGAAAGCAAAAGAGTAGGAGAATAAACTAATTTGCTATTAAATAGTTATATGTATAAACTAAGAGCATGTGATGTTTTGATAGTCATGTGATGTATTAACTTCCTGAATTTTTAATATAAAAAAAGCATTTAAAATGTTAAAAGTATGTGAATAAATAATTCTATTGTTAAATTATTATAACTTTAGAAAGGCAAATAGCTCAATGAAGACAACAAATAGGACAACCGAATATCTTTTTGAATTATTTCACTTATCTGATAATCTTTTTGCATCTTACTTTATCACTCTTTATGCCAAGACTATAGAATGAGAAAGTACGCTATACATAATTTTCAGGAATGAAAATACATTACTCAAAATATTGTATGTTAATTTATATTTATTTTGATTATGTGGATATTAAGGTAGTAAGCTCAAGGTGGGTATTAAATAATAGCATCAGACTTCTTACTTTTAAACTAGTTACTTTATTAATACAATTATCTTTTCACTCATTTTTGCTAACATATTTTTAACAGTTCTTAGCAACTATTTGAGTTATATTTTTAATTTTTTATTTTTAAAAAAAATCATTGTTATATTTTCTTAATTTTGAAGTTATTTTTTTTTAGAAATAGAAATTTGAAAAGAACGATTTTTAAAATTACTATTTCAACTTTGCAAATATAGAAAAAAAAATAATAAAAGTGAAATATATAACTTAAAGCAATAATTTTTGTTATTTGCTGATAAAAATGTAATTGAAAAAAAAAAAAAATTTATTTCAAATCCACTTCTAAAACCCAAATTAATTTTTATCAAGAACATAGAAGTAATGGAATTAAAATTTTACAATTTAAAATTCAACTTGTAATTATTTAAAAATAACAAAAAGTAACATTTATTTCAACTCCACTTCTAAGACCCAAGTCAATTTTTGTTAAAAACTTATAAGGCTATAAAATTATGTTTTAAAATTTAATTTGTAATTATTTACAAATGACAAAAATTATAGCAGCTCAAGTGGGTATAAAAGTATTTATTTTTCAAACAATCACAACTTCCTGCTTTACATTTTTCTTAATTTATATTTTTTTTATTAACAAATATTTTTGAATAAAATCTGTGTCTCATCATAATATTCTTGTCAAAAAATAAGTAATTTATAAATATTTTATAAAAATTATCAGACATACATTAAAAAAGTATGGAAAATGTTTGTTTTTTATTTTCAAGATTTAAATAAAAGATGTGCTCTCATAGTAAATCTAGAAGTAGTGATTAATTTAAGAACAAACTACAAATCATGACTGTTTGAATGTTTTCCTGAATGTTTGTGGTGATGGTGTTCTAGTTGTATTTTTATATTGGACTATTTTTTAGTTTTTTTATTTTAAATTCTTTGTATGATATGATAACTTGAGATGTTTTGTGTGAATAGATCAATATATATTTTAATTACAGATTTGACCATCAAATGAACATCATTAGATGAACACAAAACCAGCAAAAATCCATTACATATAGCTGCAAAGACTAAATTTAATCCAAATTATTGCAGCATTATTAGACTGCATTTTAGAAATACCATAAACAGAAAACTGGTCATATAATTAATACTTTTTAACCAATCAAATAATTAATTTTTATTTTAACCATTATAAGAAAGAAAATATATGCTTTCATAACTATATTCCATTTTGATCATTAGAATAAAGGTTAATAATTATGTATATGCTGAGTATGGGATCAGATGTAAAACACATCTGTCAAATAAATATATTTAATTTCTTATATAACAATAATAATGATGATGATGATAATAGTAATAATAATAATAGTAATAAAACACATCTAAAAAAATTAAGGAAATGAAAACCATATTTTTGTCATATTAATGTTTATTTACTGGAATGTTTTAGTTAATATAAAACAACAATCATCACTTCTAATATAAAATGAATGCAGAATTGGAAATAGCAGCATTTTTGTTATAATTATTGTGAGATTTGTTGTTTTTCTATAAAGAATGAAATCCTTTTATTTCTGGACATGAAGGAGATATCTCATGATTTCATTAGAAAAATAGGATGTGAGAAGTGGAGATATAAGATGATATTTGCCGCTTATATATTTGAGAAATTGAATGAACTGAATGTGATATTGCAATGTGACACTGCAGGGAAAGGGGTTATTTGCGCATGATATGTGTAAGCATGCAAAATCCTTCAAAGCAAAACTATATCTATTTACAAGACAAGCAGGTGAAAGCAATTTTTGTCATTTCTTTTTATTAAAAAAACATAAGGTGCCTGCAAGCATTTCTGCTTAGATTAGGAATCATTTGCAGAGTTTGGAGGATGACATCACAAGATTTCATGACTTTTAGTAAATTGAGTCTAAATTCAATTTGTTCTCTTACCCATCATTGCTGATATTGACACAGCACCTGAGAAGCTGCAGTCAGATCATGCTGTGAAAGAAATGTTTAATGCTGTGACATTAGTTGACTTTTACAAATCTTTGTCTCCCGAAAAATTTCCATGTATGAAGAAATTTTCTGGAAACAATTTCTCTATATTTGGGTCTACATATATTTGTGAGCAAAGTTTTCCTGCTTGAAGATCAACAAGAGTAAATATAGATGCTCTTTGACAGACATTAACTTGCAGGCTGTGGTGAGAATCTCAACAAGCAATCTCACTCTTTATTTCAAAAAAATTGGGGGGAAATGTTATAGGTACATTTATCTCATTAAACTGATTCTAAAATTAAATGTGCTTGCAGCTATAGATGATATGAAATTAGCACATTAAATAAATTGAATAAAACTGACACTATTTCAGTTAATTTATATTTATTGATTTTTATGGTACAATTTATACTCTTTCTGAAATGCAAAGTTAACTACTGAATGCAATCATTTTAAAAGGTGTGGCCCTCTGCTAACCCCTGCTTCTCTACAAAGTATCCCCTGAGTCAAAACAATTGCCCCCCTCCCGATCTAACTTATATTTACTATGAAAATACCATCATCACAAACTTTCAGACAACAATTAGATGTTCCCTAAAGGTTTGCGATAATGGTATTTTAATTGTATTTATATATTGGACTATTTCCATTATCTAGTATTGAGTATTTAATGTCTTTAGAAAAATTAAACTTTATTTAAATTTTCAAAGTACATTCACCTGCACATAGGTTAATATATGGCAACAATTTGAGAGAGATTATTTTCCTCTCTTCTTCAGGTTTAGCTGGCCTGACCAGTGATAGTATTAGCATGTAAATCAAATCAAGACCTTTAGATATTTGAAAATTGAATTTTAAGGTAATGCTCATTTTTTTAAAGCATTATCTTAAAAGTGAATATTCAAGAATTCACATGTTACTACTGTCACTGCTCAGGCCAGCACACCTAAAGAAGAGAGGAGAGTAATACCTCTCAAAATGTTGTGCATATATCAACCTGTGTGCTATTATTAACAGTTGAATGTACTTTGAAATTTCAAATAAAGTTAATTTTTTCTAAAGACATTCAATGATCAGTATTAGATAATGGAAATAGTCCAATATATAAATACAACAATTAGATATCTTTACTGATACTTATAATTTAAACTATGGTTAATTATTAATCTATTTTGGCTATGAATTTGAGGGGAAACCTCGAAAGTACTAGGCCTAGTATAATGTAATTTAATTGTTTTTGTTACTACTGATAGCTTCTTCTTCAGTGTGTTAAAGCGCTTATATATATTATTAAGTATATTTTTAGAAATAATTAACTAAAACTATTCTTAATTTAAACAGTAAAAAATGTAGTTGCTGGTGTTGTTGTTGTTTTTGTTTATTATTATTTTTATTTTTATTATTATTATTATTATTATTATTATTATTATTATTATTATTATTATTATTATTATTATTATTATTATTATTATTATTATTATTATTATTATTATTATTATTATTATTATTATGTGTTTAGTATGGGTATTACAAGATTTATCTATATTTTATTAAAGTTTTTGGATGTCTTTTTATTATATATTTTTGATAAAAAAATTATAGTTGTATACATTTTTATGTATATTAAAATATTGATTATTTTTTATTTAAGGAAGTAGTTTATTGTATTTTTAAGGGTATTTATTAAAAAATTAATATAAAAAAATTTAATTAGAAGTTATTGTATACAAATTAAAAAATTAAAACCACTACTAGTATAAAACATTTATTATATTTAATTACTACCTTTTTTGGTTCAAATTTATAAAATTTACAGTTTTAATGGATATTTTATACCATTAACTTGAATTCGTACTGATTTAATATGTACTTATATATAAAGGTTTACAGTTTTGAATGCAAAAACTAATTGCCATTACTAAATAACCAAAGTATAAAGCTACTATTCTGTGTTGCTGGATGAATATAATAAGATCATATTGGAAACATATACTTTTAAATAGAAAACTTTGTGCACCATGTGTCTCAATGAAAAAGTGAATATTCTCTCACCAAGTTACCTGCACTACCCTATTTGAATCAACATATGTTAATTAGTTATATAGTTTAGCTATTCACCATAAAAACTGTAAGGTATTAGCATGTCTGGATCAAGTTTTGATGTGCAATGTGTCAGTATATTGTATACCTTCATAGGTCATATTCAATGTTTTCCCTGCCATCATGAAATCTTGAAAATCATTTGAAAACATTCATGTAACTTGTTGCTTTATTTCCGTACACTGTTTGAATTATATTTTAAAAATCATTTTCTGTGCATGCTTATTTTATTTCTCATTTTTTTATTTTCATTTTGTATATATATGCATGCATAAGTAAGCACAGACATGTTATTTCACAAAATGTAATTGCAATGTAACTTTGGCATTGTTACAACAATAGCTACTATATATATATATATATCAATTACACCATTGGTTTTTACACAACAAAAGTTCGGATAAACATTACTGCTTTGACAAAGTTTTAAAAATTTCATCCTCTGAGAAAGTTTAATAAATCATTTATAATTCCTTTGCCATTCAGTCAATAACCATGGAATCATATCTGAACTTATATATTGTGCCCTTATATATATATATATATATATTTATATATATCAAGAAGTAAGGGTACAATATATATATAATGTTTTTGGAACGACAATATTTAATAGAATAAAATAAAAGTAAAATAATATTTTGACAAATTAATAATTGCCCTTAACTTAGTAAAAATAATAATCATGTGGTTGTTGCTGAAATAATTGTTGAACAGTTTGGCATACATTTGGGTGGTGTTTTTTATATTCATTTGCATGAGGAAAGTCTTCCATATGGATGGTAATTTTATTGTTCTGTCATGTTCATTAATGCAGTTTGATCTTTTTAAAGTGTCAATAGTTATTTTAAGTACTCCTTGATGAAAATTGTTGTATGTAGATATGATTTTAGTATTTAAGATATTGGCCTATATCTAAAACATGTCAAATAAGTGCTGAGGATGTAGCTTTTTTCCACATTAATGTCCTTGTCTCTTCTAGAACTTACATGACAATTTCTCTTATCTATTTATGTGCTTTGGCACATGCTATAAAGGATCTCATAAAAAGCTTGACCTTCAAGAAATATTTAATATTTTGTGTTTGGTTAGAATAATATCAATCTTTTTTTCAGTAAAGAATGTCCTTTTTATATCATTGCAACACAACATCTTATCAATTTTATCTGCATTTTTAATAAGAAATACCTACTCTAGCAGAAGCATTTGCATTTTTTGTCCTTTTTTGGTGTTTGGATTTGGTACCCTATATATAATGATGGGATTGTAATCATTCATTAATAAGATATCGGGTATGTGTTTAATCTATTTTCTTAATATAAACTTATTTGGGAGTAAGAATGCTTTGTGAAAACTGATTTAGCCATGAAAAGGATTTGGACTGAATGATAATGAGATAATGCCTTCAGGTATATATAAAGAAGTATCATCACAACATCAAGAAAAGTGAGTTTTCAATTATTTATTTCCATCGTGAATTTAATTTGGGTGATATACACTATTAATATAAATTAACCTTTTCCTTGAAAAAATGTTTTTTTAATTTTTATTGGCCAAGGGAATTAAAGTTTTACAACTTTTGGTTGGTCAATTAACAAACTCAACCGTAAAAATATATTCATCTTTTAACATTATATTTGTTTTAGTTTCATTTGTCAAAAGTATATTAATCATTTGTCAGATTATGAAAGTGTAACAAAAGTATTTTCAAAAATAAATTTCTATTTATAATTATAAAAATATTCAATAGCAGAAGACCTAAAAAGAAAGTCTGTAACAAATTAGAAAGTGCTGTGGACATCATTGATTTCTTTCTTAATTTACATTAGTATAAAAGTAAAGAATTTTTTTACTAAAATCTTACTATTTTTCTAAAATAATTATATTTTCAGCATATTTTACCAAAATACATTACAATATGTAAATAAATGCCAGCAAAATACTCTAAATTGTTCATTTTTGTTTGAAAATAAAAAAAGAGCTTCAGGTGATGAAAATTGTTGACAGATGTCAAAATTGTTGTTAGAAACTGGTTTCTTATTCAATTTAGGCTCATATAAAAGTATATATTTTTTTACTGAAATCTTACTATTTTTTTAAAATAATTATATTTTCAGCATATCTTATGAGAATAATTTATAATATGTACGCTTAATAATAAAAAAAAATTCTAAAACATTAATTTTCATTTTCAAAGTCAAAACAGAAGTTGGAGTGGTGAAAAATATTGACTGATGCTCTTCTATTGTCCAAAATGTGAATTAACCAATCAGCATCTAGGAAAGCCTGCCTTCTTCCTTTGTTACAGCTTCTTATATCAATATTATTGATTTTTTACTTGTAAAATAATTCTAGAGATGGCAGTATCTTACGGAACATTTTAAGCTTTAAAAAAAGTGTAAAAACACTACCGTAGCTCAAACATTGATGGTTTTCAAGCAACCTGAAGCCATGAATGTTTATCCACAGTAGTTTCTCAGAAAAGGTTAAGAAGTCATTCAATTTTTCTTTACCATGTAAACAAACAATAAGTGTGTCATTAATGTACCTGAACCAGATAAATGGATAGTATAATACTGAGTTTAAACAAATTCCTCACTGAATAAATTAGTTAAAACATTGGAGATATAAGATTTTATTGGGATTCCAATTACTTGTTTCTAATATTGTTCATTATAAATAAAAAATGAATTAGAAAATCAATATGTAATTTTATAAATTGTGGTATTTAGAAGCTATACTAATGTCCTATTAATTGTAAAGTTAGTAAATAATGGAACAACTTTAAACCTGTTATCAAAACATAAGTGTTTTATTTTTTTATTGAGCATGTTTTCTCCCAAAAAACATGATTTATAAAACATGTTCCTTGCAATATATATATATATATACATGTGTGTGTCTAAATACATGAAAGCAATCCGCACATAACTAATATTACTATCAGTAACAATCGGATAAATAAACATATTTTAACACACCTAGTGTATAACTGAATTTATGAATTATAGTCCATAAACAAATTAAGATTATAAATAAAAATAATTTTAAAAAAATAAAATCATATAGAGTGCACATGTATTTTTATATACAGAATTTATTGCAATAGAATAGAATGCTACTTAATCCACTGAAAAATTATAACATAAAATTTTCATAAAAGTATATATATATATATTGTATCCACCCGGTGTGCGTGAGCATGCTCCCGCTCACTCAATATCTTCACTATTACGAATATGCTGTGTTCTTGTGTCCAGGGGATTACATAATGTTCTGTGAAGATAATTTCAAACACATATACACGTACGCTTTATTTATTTTATACGTAAATTCGGATTGAATCCAAGTAATAGGCGCCAGGAGAACTTTTATAAGAGTCCGCCACGTATGTGCATAAGCTCACTCAACTATATCACAAAACATGCCCGTGCATCACTCCAGTCGGAAGCAAGAAACGAACACAGCCAATATTACCCTTCAAATTACATCGAATCTGTGATCTTTCACTCACGATCAATTACTTATTATATGAGGGCCCGCCCTATATCCCACAGAACAAATTAATCAAACTTAATTTAATCTAAGAGAACATAACAAACATAAGCATAAATAAAATAAAATCCCAACACCAAAAATATCAAATGCATTCATTCATATACAAACAAATTTGATCGCTCTAGCACTCATTCCTATTATATAAATTTATGTTGAAATTCCAAGCAATTAATAACAAAAAATACTAGTTAAATAAATGTTTTATTTAATCTGTTTACTAACAATTAATGCAGGTATATGATCGGCAAGCCGAGATAATTAAATATAGATTTCAAGGTGACTTCGCACATATTTTAAAGAATGTTAATCTGTAGGCAAACTTATTTGGTTAGATTCTCGAATCGTTCATTAATGGTCAAGAGTAACTTTATCATTTTAGCTTAATGTTTTTTAATAGTTCTGGTTATTAAAGTTATTTTATTTTGGTGCATAAGTGAATACGACAATTTAAAGATAGCTACCTGTGGAACGTAGAAAGACTGTAATGGGATCCTGAGCGATGGTTTCTTCTTTAACGAAGCATTCCGGCAATTTGCAAGGTCTCAAAAGCATGTGTGGTCCTTATGTGAAGTTTCTCCGGTGTTACGAGCATCCTATTAGCAATCAGCGGAGCTGGACGTGGAGGTCCGGCGGTCAAGCCGCGAATTTTATGTTCAGCAACGCATCTCTGTTAGATTTCAATAGTCTAATAATAATCAATAATAGTCTAATTCAATAATAATAATCTGAAAAGTGCTGTCCGGCCTTTTTGATCTCTTCCTTCCCGCCCTCACACCTTGAATTTTTCTCACCCAATCACTCCCATGCACCTGTGAGTCCCTTCATCTTATAAGTCCATCGAGTGTTAACTCAATTCCATGATTTCTGGGATCGTTTACACCACCTTGGAATTTCGCTCAATTTGACCATTTTTTTCAGGTATTGTTTCGCTGGAGACAGAAGTCTGAGTTGTACAATAGCAGTGTACACTTTTTCTCACCTCTGTTTCTAAATTTGGCTTATTTTATCTAGGCGTACCAGCACATATCCTGCCTATTGTTTCAATTTCTCTAATTTTACATTTACTAATTACCCCTATTTAAAATAATTTTAGATCGCTTGGAATTTCAGAACATATTGCAAATTAATTTATTCATTTTTCCCTTTTGTTCAAAATGATTCAAATGATTTAATAAAAGTTAAACTTGCGTTCAATCATTCCTCTCTCTTTAATTAATTAAAAATGAAAAAAAAAACTACAACTAATGATTATAGATTTATTCTTAACAAACAAACACAAAATAATAAAAAAAACTCTTTTACTTTTTTATTTCAATAAATTTGACAGGTACTCTTATATAGCTGCGATCATGCTTTAGAAACGGCTGTTTCTCGTTTATTATTAAAGCAAGACCGCTTTTTTAAAAGTTTTGTTCCTGTCATTCATTTCGTCAATTGATTATAGTTTAATATAACCTCATATGCCTGGGTTCAAATCCCATGTAACGCTATTCCGTTACATATCTCCCCGCCCGGTGTAGAGTAAAATCCGAGGTTGCGGGTTTTAGCTCTGAGAAGGAGCCAAGTTATTCGGCCCTCTTCAGTGCCCTTGCATTGAAAGTCCCCTTAATCATTTTTCCTCGTGCCAGTACAAAGGCATTATTCCCGTATGCCCTGACGATCTCGTAGGGGCCATCGTAGAGGTCAAGGAACTTCTTAAATATGTTCTGGTCTGGCCGACTGACCGGATTTGATCTTACCATAACTCTGTCTCCCACAGTGAAGGTGTTTTGGGTTGGCCTATCGGTCCACCTTCGCTTTTCCCCCATATGTTCTAACCTCCGTAATGCTACCTGGTTATCATGTTTTCGGTCCACTCTCCCTGTCCGGATCGCAGGTCTATCATCGTAAGGATACGGTATCGGGCATCCGTAATGAAGTCGACTTGGTTCCAGCCCAGTGGACTCATTTTTTGAGGTATTGATCATATCAACGATCCGGGGAATTTCCCGAACCCATTTCCGATGATCTCCCGCAGTATACACACGGAATAGCCGCCCCAACTCACGCATAACCCGCTCGCATGGGTTGCTTTGCGGATTCCGGATAGACGTCATATGATGTTTGACCCCAATTCGGTTCACCCATTGTCTCCACATCTTTGATACAAAGGGCGTACCATGATCTGATAAAATGCACTTAGGCTTCCCGATGATGGGAAACTGTTTGGTTTCCAACAGTTTGATGGTCTGGTTCGCATTTGCCCGGGCCATAGGGTACGCCGCGACCATTTTGGAGCACAAATCATAAGTAACCAGTAAATATCTCTTCCCCCCAAACATTGGCAATGGGCCGTAGTAATCAATAGCCAAAGTGTGGTTTGGCTCCTGGACGATAATCGGTATCAGCGATCCTTCATTTGATCGGTTTAATGGTTTTGTCCTCGCACAGACCTCACACTTCCGGAGTCTTCTGGCAATGTCTTGGGACATCCCTGGCCAATAAAACCAATTACTAAGGTACCCCTCAGTCTTGCTGGTTCCGTAATGGCCACGTTCCTGATGTGTCTTATCCACCAGTTGATCCCGCATTCCCTTCGGTATTACGATACGGGTTTGTTTCCCATTCCCGGTTTTCCTTTGGACTATCCCTTCCAGCATGATGCATCGGTCCCGATACTTCCATAACTGACCCCCAGTCTCTTCCTTTTTTTGACCTACCCCCGCATTTCGCTTCCTTTCACGTATGTATCGGATTATTTGTTGACACTCTTCGTCCCCTTCCTGGCCCCTCCGAATGTTGTTCGCACTAAACTCACCCTCTTTGCTTCGCCGGGTAGTAGCGGCAATGTACGCAAATTCCTCAGCCTCAACATTTGGCTGTTGTCCCACAGGGTAACGGCTCAGCGCATCCGCAACCACATTATCCTTCCCTTTGCAATATTCCACTTCGTACTGGAACTCCTGCAGGGCTAGGCTCCACCTCTCTAATCTATTGTTTGTCAAAAAACTTTTATTAAGGAATTCGAGGCTCCGATGGTCGGTGATTACTTTCACTTTGGATCCGACCAGGTATTGTCTGAATTTTTTGAAAGCCCATACTATGGCGAGGGCTTCCCGTTCTGTGACCGTGTATCTCCGTTCAGGGTCCTTGAGTAGTCGGCTGATGAAGGCCAACACCCTTTGTTCACCCTCCAGTCCCTTTTGGTACAAAGTTGCTCCTAACCCGATGTCGCTACTGTCGGTCTGTACCCAAAATGTCTGGTCGAAGTCCGGGTACGCTAACATGGTCTGTTTTAAAAATCCTTCTTTCACCCTCTGGAAGCTCCGTTCTCTTTTCTCATCCCATACCCACACTTGCTCCTTTCTTAATAATTGTAGTAGGGGTTCCATATCGTGGGAGAAGTTTTCATAAAATTTGTTGTAGAACGTGCACATCCCGAGGAATGCTTTAATATCTTTTCTCTTTTTCGGAACTGGAAATTCTTGGATGGCCTGAATCTTCTCGGGGTTAGGCCGTATCCCATCCTGGCTTATGATGTGTCCCAAGAACTTAACTTCCTGGGTCACAAAGTGGCTTTTCTTTAGGTTTATTTTTATTCCCTTCTGTTCGCATTCATGGAGCAACATTTCTAAGTGCTGACAATGCTCCTCTATGTCTCCAGATGCTATAATGATATCATCTACGTACATGGTGACAAATTTCTTGACTTCATCTGATAGGGTTTGGTCCATGCACTGCACTAAACCTGCCCCACTATTCCTTAATCCGAAAGGCACGCGATTGAACTGGTACGCCCGTCCGTTATATTTGAATGCAGTGTATTTCCGATCATCCGGATGGAGGCTCATTTGCCAGTAACTATTTGTCAAATCCACAGTGGAAAAAATTCTCTTGTTCTGAAATCTAGTCATCAGTTCGCTCATGATGGGCGGAGCGTTTGTATCCGGAATTGTCACCTTGTTCAGTTGCCTCGCATCGAGGCACAATCGGATCGATCCGTCACCTTTTTTTACGGCTAAGATTGGGTTGTTGTATGGTGAAGTACACTTTGAAATAACCCCCCACTCTATCATCTGCTCCAGCTGAGTTTCGATCTCCTTCCGGTATTGGAAAGGTATTGGATACGTTCTCGTTTGATATGGGTTGTTGGTGTTCAACCGGATCCGGTGTTCGTACCCATTGATTACTCCCGGCTTGTCCGAGAAAACACTCTCGTAGGTCTCCAGTATTCCTTGAATCTTCTCTCTTTGCCCTTTACTTGGTCCCGTCATTTCATCAACTCTTTTCTCGATCACCCCCTTTACCATGATGCACTGCAGTTTCTTCTGCCCTTCTGGCTCTCTATTCATGGTTCCCCCAAAGGGCACGGTGACTCTCCCAATTCTTGCTTGTCCGGTCCCGTAATCGATGCTACATTTTGCCATCCTCATGAAGTCAGACCCTAACACCAAGTCATGTATCAGCCCCTCAAGTATTAGCACAATCTGGGTGAATTCCTGCCCTGCGATAACTATGTTCGCCCACACCTGTTTGGTCTGTATCTTTGCTCTTTTCCCATTGGCCAGTATGATCTGGGTCCCTTTCAACGGTAGGATTTTCATTTCTGTTGGCCCTTGGGCAATCCTGTCGAAGGTTTCCTGAGCCATTACAGTCACCTGACTCCCTGTATCCAGCAGCGCCCTTGCATGAACCCCTTGGATTGATACCTCGATCTTTGGGCACTCTTGTTTTCCCCGAGGCCCTTCCCCCCTTTCATCCTGTGTTATATTAGCTATCCTAATTTCATCATTCCCTTCTTTGACAAAGTAGTCATCATTTTCGGCCGCATCCAACACCTCCAATATTCGTTTTATTTCAGTTTCCCCCTCAATAATTCGTCTGATCTCCCTGGGCAGGTTGCGCCCTGCTATCCTAATTTTCCGCTCTTCCGGTACTTGGTATTCGTTTATTTTTCTTAATCTCGCCATCTGTCGCTGTATGAAAGTACTGTACGTCTCATCCTCATCCCTTTTGCTTTGTTCGATTGCCCACTTTTCCCTTTCTTGTTGGGCTAGTCCCCAATATCTTCCCATTATGGCTCTTTGGTATTCTTCGAATGTTTCCGGTTTCTCTTTCATCGCCTCCCACCATTCCATTGCTTCCCCTTGGATGTGGCTGCATGCAATAGCTATCTTCGATTCTTCGCTAAACTGCCCGCATGAGAACAACCTCTTCAGACTTTCCACATGTCGACATGGGCTTTCGTCTGCCTTCCCTTCGAACTGTTCGAGTTTAATCCACTTTCCCTCCATTCTGTTTGATGCCCAATTTGTAATTAATTATAATAATCCGCGGCTCGATACCTACTACTCCGCGGGTCCCACTGACTGTCTTATCCTATCCTTAGATGCTCCTTGCCCTTCAAAATTCCCACAGCTCCTGTCCTTCCTCCAATTTGGTTTCTATCGCTCATACTATCCCAGGTCCCTCTGTTCCCTCCATTTCTATTCAGCAGCTATCGATTATATGTGCGGCTATATCTATTATATGGTTATATGCGTCCTTATACATATACGCTATGTTGACCTCTTTCTTTAGCCCCCTTCTCTTTTTTAAGTAAAACACAAAACTCCTAACAAGATCCCAGTTACAGTACTTCCTTTGTGCAAGAATATAAATACGTCTTTTAACGATGTATATATATATTTTTTTATTTGCGCTTAAATTATTTACATTTAATTTTAACATAGAAATTAATTTTTTAATTTGCTTCCTTTTAATATACGATCTTTCTTCCACGGAATCCCGCTATTCCACAGCCTTCTACAACTATTAAGTATATTCGGACGCTTGATTATTTTAGTGCTAATAAGAGAACTAAATCCCTTTCCCACTCCCTTAAGCAACGTTTAATGATTTTATTTTATGGTGATTCCGAAAATTTCCCCCCGCTTTAATAGATAATTTATTCTGTTATTTCGAGCGCCCTCTCTTTTAGATTTGCTTTCGTTGTTAGAAACGTCAGCTGTATCCACGTCGGTCCCACCACTTGAAACAATAGTTTCGGGCCACGTTGACGCGCCAAATGTATCCGCCCGGTGTGCGTGCGTGATGAGCGCGCTACCGCTCACTCAATAACGTCACTATTACGAATCTGCTGTGTTCTTGCGTCCGGGGGATTACATAATGTTCTGTGAAGATAATTTCAAACACATATACACGTACGCTTTATTTATTTTATACGTAAATTCGGATTGAATCCAAGTAATAGGCGCCAGGAGAACTTTTATAAGAGTCCGCCACGTATGTGCATAAGCTCACTCAACTATATCACAAAACATGCCCGTGCATCACTCCAGTCGGAAGCAAGAAACGAACACAGCCAATATTACCCTTCAAATTACATCGAATCTGTGATCTTTCACTCACGATCAATTACTTATTATATGAGGGCCCGCCCTATATCCCACAGAACAAATTAATCAAACTTAATTTAATCTAAGAGAACATAACAAACATAAGCATAAATAAAATAAAATCCCAACACCAAAAATATCAAATGCATTCATTCATATACAAACAAATTTGATCGCTCTAGCACTCATTCCTATTATATAAATTTATGTTGAAATTCCAAGCAATTAATAACAAAAAATACTAGTTAAATAAATGTTTTATTTAATCTGTTTACTAACAATTAATGCAGGTATATGATCGGCAAGCCGAGATAATTAAATATAGATTTCAAGGTGACTTCGCACATATTTTAAAGAATGTTAATCTGTAGGCAAACTTATTTGGTTAGATTCTCGAATCGTTCATTAATGGTCAAGAGTAACTTTATCATTTTAGCTTAATGTTTTTTAATAGTTCTGGTTATTAAAGTTATTTTATTTTGGTGCATAAGTGAATACGACAATTTAAAGATAGCTACCTGTGGAACGTAGAAAGACTGTAATGGGATCCTGAGCGATGGTTTCTTCTTTAACGAAGCATTCCGGCAATTTGCAAGGTCTCAAAAGCGTGTGTGGTCCTTATGTGAAGTTTCTCCGGTGTTACGAGCATCCTATTGGCAATCAGCGGAGCTGGACGCGGAGGTCCGGCGGTCAAGCCGCGAATTTTATGTTCAGCAACGCATCTCTGTTAGATTTCAATAGTCTAATAATAATCAATAATAGTCTAATTCAATAATAATCCTCTGAAAAGTGCTGTCCGGCCTTTTTGATCTCTTCCTTCCCGCCCTCACACCTTGAATTTTTCTCACCCAATCACTCCCATGCACCTGTGAGTCCCTTCATCTTATAAGTCCATCGAGTGTTAACTCAATTCCATGATTTCTGGGATCGTTTACACCACCTTGGAATTTCACTCAATTTGACCATTTTTTTCAGGTATTGTTTCGCTGGAGACAGAAGTCTGAGTTGTACAATAGCAGTGTACACTTTTTCTCACCTCTGTTTCTAAATTTGGCTTATTTTATCTAGGCGTACCAGCACATATCCTGCCTATTGTTTCAATTTCTCTAATTTTACATTTACTAATTACCCCTATTTAAAATAATTTTAGATCGCTTGGAATTTCAGAACATATTGCAAATTAATTTATTCATTTTTCCCCTTTTGTTCAAAATGATTCAAATGATTTAATAAAAGTTAAACTTGCGCTCAATCATTCCTCTCTCTTTAATTAATTAAAAATGAAAAAAAAACTACAACTAATGATTATAGATTTATTCTTAACAAACAAACACAAAATAATAAAAAAAACTCTTTTACTTTTTTATTTCAATAAATTTGACAGGTACTCTTATATAGCTGCGATCATGCTTTAGAAACGGCTGTTTCTCGTTTATTATTAAAGCAAGACCGCTTTTTTAAAAGTTTTGTTCCTGTCATTCATTTCGTCAATTGATTATAGTTTAATATAACCTCATATGCCTGGGTTCAAATCCCATGTAATGCTATTCCGTTACAATATATATATATTGAAGCAGTCAATCTTAGCTTAAGATTGTGCTTCATGTTTTTACCTACTAACCCATGTTCAAACCCCTATTTCCCATCCTGCTCTTTTTTGTCGTGTATATATTTTTATGTATATGTTTAAGATGCACACCTAAATTATAAAATTTAATGTTTCAATAACATGTTTTAAAATTATTATTAATTCTTTTTATTAATTATTAGTTTTTTATCAAAGTATTATAGATGCGGCTCAAATATATACATAGGAGCAAAACTTACTAACAAAATATTGATGTTTTAAATATTTATTATATGTCATTTTTAACTTTTTCTTTTTAAATTGCTTATTTTTCTATTAAACTATATATTTTTTTACAAAATCCAATATGGAAGATGCAAGTGTTGTTAATTGTCTAAAAATAATTAGGGGTTGGAAGCACTATTGTTTCAATCTGGGGAAGGTATTTTTTTAATTAAAGTTTTACTTAAAATAAATGGGATTAAGTAGATTAAAGATTTACTTGTGTTAAAAACATGTTGTCAAATCTATTTCTAATCTGGAAATAGATTTGAATTTATTTTTGGACATTATCTTACAATTGCATCTTCAAAAACAACTGATAAAAGAAAAAGTATAAAATGACTGAATTTTGAATCATAGAAGAGATTAGCTACTATTGAGAGAAGTGAATGCTACTAGACACTATGCTGTTTTTAAATCTCAAGATGATCTAGTAAAAGCTTTTCCTGATCCTTGTGGGTCGTCTTCCGTGGCCATAATATTCTGCTACCCTGAGGTGAAGTAAAGGCCCGGTGGAGAACTTTAAAAATGCTAATAGAGAAGCTTGCCGTCACCAAGAAGAATTCATTTTGGATCCTCAATTTGCTATGCATGAGCAGTACTTTGAAAATAGACCTATTAAATTTGTGCAAGGTAAACTTTTATGCTACTATTTGAAAATGAATCTGGCCTCACTAATCTCAAATTCTACTAATCAAGATTTCTCATGTATTATTTAACTTTGTTTTTTTATATAAATCTGTGAATGTAAATTTGCTCTCAAATGATTTCGTTATTTCTAATCTATTTCATATGCTCTAACTTTCTTTAATTTTGATGTGGTTAGTTGTTTATTACTTGATTTTATATGTATACTCGTATTATTATTAAATTGCCAATTTCACAACCTGGCGAGCTTAATTTCTAAAAATCTTTTTCTTTCATTTTTTCTTCTAAACCTTCATGAAAAGGATATTAACGTCCCTTTAAATATACATATATAATACATTATAAATTAATATGTTCGCCAGTTTGTTTTTACGAATCAACATTTTATGTTGGTTTATTATAAAAATATATTTGTTTATCACTGGAGTTTCTACCGGGGAAAATCCAGAACTCAAGCTAATTAACACTTTGAAATCTTATAAAATATTATTTATTTAATTCTAAAAAAAGGTGACTTAATTGTTTTATATATATATATATATATATATATATATATATATATATATATGCTAGTTATTTTTTATACTCTTAAAATATATGCTATGTATTCCAGTTATTGTAAAATCCACGAAGGTGAGATTAAATTATTTTAAATAGTAGGAATGGGAAGGGGGTGAATCTTAATGTTTCTTTTACTAAATCAAATCTTAACGCTTTGACTGCCTGACTTGTCAAAAAATGAGAAGATTTGACATCACACTCTAAATCGGCTACTTTTTATTCCATGTATACATATTATACATCATTCGAAAGAAAATCAAAAGTTCTGTAAGATGGTGCCCTCTTCAGAATTATTTTACAAGTAAAAAATCAATAAAAATGACCATATATGTCAAACAAAACCAAAGCACCGCCTTCTCACCACCTTTTCTTGAATCTTATTGGCTGTCCAACTTCTGTCAAAAAGGTAAATGGCTGCCAAAAAGTAAAAAGTTACATTCGTTTTGATTTTTATTACGAAAATGATAAATGAATGTTTACAACATTTTAAACAATATTTGAATTGAATTACAAATTATTATTGATAAAATAATACTAAAAATCAAATTATTTTAGAAAAATAGTTAAGATATTACCAAGAATTATTTATTTATTGCTACATATTTATCATAACGTTAAAGTGAAAAAAAAAAGATTGCTGATGCAATCTTTTTTGGTTGGTTGAATAGCGGTTACTTTTATTTCACCGCAATTGAATATTTTTTAAATTATAAATCAAATTTTATTTTTGAAAAGACTTTCGTTTACTTTTGTAATCTGACAATTTAGTAATATACTTTTTACAAACGAAACTAACGTATTTATATTATTATAAATGAATCTATTTTAACAATAGATTTTGTTAAAGTTGTGAGTTGGCCAATTAAAAGTTTTGATTTTTAACTCATTCGGCCAATTAAATAATAATGGTTGAAAGGGTTAACATATATTTTATTAATTCAAAATCTAAATCTTAATGTTTCTTTTGCTAAATAAAATTTTCAAGTATATTTTAGTAAATGGAATCTAAATTCCTTTACATATATTATAATTGCATGGCATATTATAGTATTCAAACAAGGGTCATTTATTTTAAAGCTGTAAAATTTATTCAATGTTGTTAGTGACATTCATTCGTACTGCGTTTCTGTCATATAGCCTATCTTCATTCTATATATTACATGCTTCTACTCTGGGGGTTGCGACAAATTCGAACCCATAGATTTCTTCTCAAGTCTTCGTATAAAAATGCCTCTGGCGGTGACCCGTAAGTTTGGCACATGCTATGCATATTCTTTCTTCATATAAAAGGCCACTGGCGGTGATCCCCTAAGTCTGACACACGCTATGCCCATCCATTTCTTCATATAAAAAGGCCTCTGGTGGTGACCCATAAGTTTGTCACATGTTATGCCCATCCATTTCGTTTTTCATCCAGAAGCATGACCTTTTCCTCTTAGTTATTTTAGGCTATTATGTCAGCACCACAAACTTCTTCATATTTATTATTCATTTTGCTTCATGACCCAGTTTTAATGCTCTAATATTAAAATTAAGCTTTGCTTAAAAGATATATAGAAATGCTAATTACTTCTATTTTATTAATTAAGTTCATTTCAATCATATACAATCCTACCTTCATAAATTATATATCTATATTTAAGAATATCTATGTGCCTTGGGAAAAATAAAGCATTCGTCTTACTATTGTTAAATGATTTTCATTAAATATTTTGTCGTAGTTTCAAATATGTTTTCAAATGTATTTTGTTTATTTTCATGACCTCAATGGTGTGGAAATAATTTATATCATATATATAATGAATTTCAGAATGCTCCTAGTAATATATATGTTAGTCACCACGTTTCTGAACCGTAAATCAAAGCGTTAATAGCAATTTTGTGTAACTTCTTTCTAATATTGATTGGCATCTTAATATTAGACCCACCAAAGATGTGTGTTTATTTGTAATATATTATTTAGCTAATAAAGAGCATATGAGAGATAATCACATGAATGACACTATGTAATTATCTACTGCTTGCTCATTCATGCACATACTACTGTACTTAATTTATAAATGTATAATAATTTGTCAGTATATTAACATATATTTTATTGTCTAACTTATCTGAGTAGTTCAAATTCCTTCTTTTTCTCCACTTTCAAATGTACAGCCTAGTTGATATATATGTTAGTTTAGTCATAGTCAATAGATGTCTCATTGTCTTCTCCGCTCTCCTAGTCGGCCGGATTTAAAATTAATTCTCATGTGCCATCACTATTATGTTATTCATTAGGTGTTTGATCTGGAGCTTATGAAGTGGGTTCGAATCCAGGTTGGTCCCTGACCTAAAATCTTGGGCTTGACTGGGTTTGAAGTACATTTTGTGAGTTCCAGCTCATGTTAAATGGATAAACATATTTTGACCAGCACAATATATATATATATAAGCCTGTGTTTCGATTATTATACAGTAGAGAAGTCTGCCCATTCCTTGTATATGTATTTAAATGGATTATGTCCTATACATGAGGGGTCAGATTGACCTTAGGTTAACATGAGTGTGACAAGAATCTCAGCCTCAGGGTGTCCTTTGAGTTTTCCATCATCAGATTTTCAATTGGATGGACGGTTGAAGAGTTGGAGTGGTGAGTGGATTGAAGCCTGTTCATTAAAGTATGAAGATTGGCTATTTTAATATATATCTAAGAACTTTTAGCATATATGTGTGGAGATGGTAATCTGGACCAGCTGATGATTGCTGGTTTAGTGTGAAATACGTATATTGGTGATTATTTATCTTTTCGACATATATGTGTGTAAGTGTATCAGTGTTATGAGATAGAGTGGTGTGAAAGTCTGTGCTCATTTACAACTTATAGAAATAACTTTATGAATTCTTCTCTGTTTAATAGAATTTCTATGATCACTAGTATTTCACTTTAAAGCTATTTAAATGTTTAAAAAATGTGAATAAAAAACCCACATACATTGCTTTAAAAGAGAGTGTGTGATATTTGAGTAGGCTACTTAGAGAATTCACTGCAATCGAATAAAATGCTAGATGCCCCACTGGAAAATTATGACATAAAATTTTTCATCTTTTTAATTAATCTATGGATTTTAATGTTTTGATTTCTGTTTATCATTTCTATTGATTAGCAGTTGAGTGAAACATTGAATGTGTAACAATGGATGTGGCTGTTATACTCTATTAATTTCAAAGTGTTGTGCACTTTATACTTTGTGTTATTAACAATTATATATATATACAATATATTTTTATAAAAAGTATTAATTTTTTTTCATGTGTCAAAGCATCGGCCGGGAAGCTAACCAGAAAATCCGGGTCAACTGCTTGTATGCATAAAATTAAAATAAATACAATATTAAAATAAGTGCTCTTTTTTGCTGATTTTTTTAACGGAAAAAAAGATGTGACTTAAATATATGTTTTTATTGGTCCTTATTTAATATTAAATAAATAAAAATTATTATATCTATAATTTGTTTTTTGAAATGTAAATTAAGACAAAAACTGACACAGAGAGTAGTGGGTCGTGTGAAAGTCTGAGTTCGAATTCTGCATATATTGCATATATAAATACAGATTTAAGCCTGTACAATGTATTAATTTAAACTTAAAAGTAAATTATTTTCAGGTATTATTTAACAGCTAAAATATATATATACAATTTTGAAAATAAAAATTACCTTTGTGATTAAAAAGAATTTGATTTTAAGAAAATTAAACTTTTATTCTTTGTTTAAATTTTAGTTTTGCTAAAAATTGATCTAATATGCTTTTTTCTTAATTTTATATATATATTATTAAAATTTTGATGTTTTTCTTCTTTTCTAATTTCAGAAGAAAATTGAATTATATTAAAATTATTTTTATTTTTTTATGATTGAATATTTTATTCGATAATTTATCAAATTATATTTTTTTATGAAATACCACCGAAGGCAACACAGCCGAATGATTGCAAATATTTTTGTTGAACGTAAAGAAAATTGATTCAAATTTAATTTAATTTTTATTTAATTTAAACCTAAATGAAATCATATAAAAATGTAGTTTGTAGGTTTCATTGCTCAAAGATAGAGATAATAAAAGAGGAAATATTTACTTTAATAATAATTCATTTAGAGATAAATGAAATTACACAGTATTTAAATAGTATATAAAAATCGATCGATGGAAACTATCCATATTGGTAATTTTACTACAGCTATATTAATAGTAATTAAAATCTCTTTTAAAATGTTAAAAATGTTCTGACATCCATTTATTGGATTATTTACTTTACTGCTTTGCATAGTTTAGAGCGCTCATAAAATAAAAGACTTTAGAGCTTGAGGTCAAAGTTCATGGATTACAGCTCAATTCTGTCATTTACAGTTATCATGTAGATCTTTACCACAATTGCCAAAATACATAATTTGAATATAATTAGTATCATCATAATCATCATTATTATTACTATTATTATTTACAATATCTTATCATACAAATGGTGATAGAAATAAAAATCATTATATTCCTAAAATGTTAAATGATTTACCTGAAAATTTGCAAAATTTAGAGACATTTAGAGAACTTAGAAAAATACTGAAAAACTATTTTATTATGGAATATCTTGTTCCCCTCTTTTTTTAATGCTTATACTTTGTCTTTTCTTCTTTTTTTTCCATATGTCAAAGCATCGGCCGGTAAGCGAATCCGCGACAACTGTCTGCAAGCAACTGCTTGCTTGCAAGGCGGCTGCGCTGACCTCTCGGCTACTAACGCTTGACGTCTTTTCTTCTTTTCTAATATGTTTTTATTTTGAATCTTCTATTATACTTATTTATTCTATCTACATTGATTAACTTTATCTATATAATTGTAATCGATATAAGTGCTATAAATGCTGAGTAAGAAAGGCTTAAAATAACAGTTTTATTATATTATGCTGAACAGCTTCGATATCTTAATCCTGATATCATAATCATAGTAATGACTTGTAAACAAAAGAGTTGTGGGTAAAAGATATTATATAAATTTTATGTAAATATATACAAATGACTTGTATGTCCCACTTTTTAGAGAGAAAGAAATAGGATTCCTTTTTATTTAATGAGTTAACATTGTTGTCAATATTCCAAGTCTTTTTTATATTGTGTTTAGAATCATATCTTATACAACAATGCTAGCTGGTGTAAGCTCAAATGTATGGCCAAGTTTGTTTTCATGCTCTTGAAATTTCAGGTCATGGGCCTTATGGATGTGAACACTAACTACTGCATTGTGGGGAATTTTACTTCTACGAGTACTTAATTTTATCCATTCTAATTACTGAAACTATCAGCTACTTATAGTTTAAAGTTCATTTTGGACAGCAAATGTTACTATACAAGTGCATCAAAATGGGGGAATTTTTATTTTGCTTAATTAATAAATGTATGTATACTCTCTAATATTATAAAAAACTGAATAATGAACGTATAAAAATATGTTAAACACTTTGCCTAAAAACAGATTAAGAATCTTCCACAATAGAGCTTTTTTTTTCATGTGTCATACCATCAGCCGGAAATGAACCCACTACCCCCGGGAAACCGCTTGTAAAGCATCCATCACTGACCTCTCGACCACCAATGCTTGACCAAAATAGAGCTTTATGCACAAACAGTAGTACTTAAGTATAAATTGTGTGAACTAGCACCAGTTTCTAGAATAACTCAACTTTGTCATTTTTACAGCTCCAATTTTATTTGAACTTTTGATCAACATCCCATTTAGTTATTTATTGCCTTGTGAGTATTAGTTTTTTTTATTATTTGTTATCACTTAGTATGATTTATTACAGCATTCTTTAGGTTATATTATAAAATTTAATGTGGTTTTACTGCTTATAAATTTGTGACATTTTTAATGTGCTTTCTGTAAGTCAACATATTAAACTGTACTTGAATGAATTTTATTCTTCAGCAGCTTTTATTAAAAACTTAATTTATATAAAAATTTATAATTGCATAATAATAATTGATACTTCTAGTTATAATTTACTACAATATGTTTTTTGTATATAATATTGGCATATACTTAACCAAGTCAACATTTGATAACTGGCTATATTGTTTTTTATTGTTTTATTGTTTTAAGCCAGTATGTATTTTAAATACTTTTATTATTTTGGTGAAAAACTGTACTTTATTAATAAATATGAATGATTGAATGTATTATTGCTCAATGATTCATAAAAGAATTGGAGCACAAAAGTAACACAACTGGACTGTAATTCATGAACCTTATGCTCCAAAATCTTTATTGTACCACTGCATCAAATCACAGTGGGCATAAAATAATTGAATTGTGTATTCTATGGGAGTTTATAAAAGGTTCAAACATTGGAAGAGACAATACTGGACTATGATTCGAGGACTTTAAGATCCAGTTTGCCATTCTATTACTGTACCAATCCATGCAGGGTACTTTATTAATGATAACTGTAAATAAATAAATATTAAAATATATGCAAATAACATATTTAAAGTAATTAAATAAATTTCTTCATTACTATTCTTATTACCTATTACCAAAATGGTGGGACTCTATTCTAACTTTTAAAAAAAATAAATAATGGGAAATACAAAACAAAACATTTAAAATTAGTTTTGTGATATACATTTATAAATGCATGTGTGAACTCATATTAGAGATTAATTAGAATTATACCTTTATTAGCCCAGGGTTTTCATTATCCATTTTGTGAGTATTAGAAATCAATCATGGATAAAATCTCTAAAGGAATACCATAAAAAGTCTGATCCTCAAATATTATTTGATTGTATATATTTTACCTACTGAAGTTTGAGATAAATTTCAGTATGTGGTAAAATGTCATCAATATTTTTTTTTTCTTGTTTAATTTTGATGGTGGATATTTGACATATAAGGCATTGAACTGTGTTGCTATGATAATGATAATATTGATATTAAAAAATTGTTTATTATTAATTGTATTGTATATGATTGTGAATTAACCTTATTCATTTTAAAATGGATATGTGAATAATAAAACATGTAGTTTGTATAAAATTATTGTTTGTTTGTTATTATACATATTTTTGTTACTGCATTCACAATAATAAATTATAAACAATACAACTAAATATTTAATGTCTCAAATATATGTTATTTTATTTGTATAATATTACAATAGTCAATAATATGTTTAAAAATACATATATACAAGCAACAAAGATTACAAATTATAAAATTATCATAGAAAGGCCTTTGTGGCAATTATGTTTTTTGCCCTTTTCAATATGTCTCCAGAATATCATGATTTAAAGTACATACTATGACATCTATATCAATATGTGAGAGAATACAGATAAAGAAATGGATATCCAATACAATCTATTATGTGATATCCACTTGTTTATCTATCTTCTCTCTGTATTGATATAGATGTCACTGTATGTATTTTAAATCATGGTATTCTGGGGACATATTGAAAAAGGCAAAAAACATAATTTGCCGAAAAAGGCTTTTCTATGATAATTTTATAATTTGTAATCTTTGTTGCTTGTATATATGTATTTTTAAACATATTATTGACTATTGTATGCTTGAAGTGCAACATAAAAAAAGAATTGTTTTTAATTCTTTTTTTTTTTCTGTATTGTATAATATTATAATGAAAATATATATATATGTGAAAATAGTATAGTGAGAATGTATTATAAATTGCTTAATTTGTGTTAAAATAAAAGAATGGTATTTTTATTAAGCCTACCAATTTTCACTATTTTCTAACAGCTTTCTTTGTTCTCTCCAGATTTAAGCTTTCAACTTTCATTTTGTTATTAAATCTTTATTATATACCAGAATATAATAAATTTGACTTCATTCGATAGATATTTTTGTTTAGAAATTAAATAAATTTTTAAAAATCACATTTGATTTCTGTAATTATTTTAAAAACTATATTTATTCAAAACAAAACATAATCACATCATCAAATTTTAGATAGAGCCGATTCAATTTCTAAAACAAACGAAATCTTCCTTGTTTCAATTTTGATTTACAAATCTAAATGAATTTTTTTTAATAATTACTAAATCTATCAAATTATGCTTTAAAAGTTTACAATTTTTTTATAATTTTTATGATATTGCTAACTATAATACCAATCACATGAATGACCTCATTTTGTCAACAGCAGTTTTCCCATGATTATAATCTCTATAGTAACAATATTTAGAAGAAAATATTTTTCTTTATTTAAAAGTAAAACATTTCTGTCAAAAATAAATATATAAATACACTTATTTTTCATTTTTAATCATTATTACATAATTAGGTTACCAATATAATCATAAACTTTCCAAAAATGAAGTTTTTACACCACCATAATATTTTCTCAAAGTGAACATGCAAAGTTTGAGATTGTGAAATATATCATGGTTATCCATAAGCACCAGAACTTGTGATCATTTGTTGACTGCCTGTTGGATTTCCAAGCCATCTATTGACTTTTTTTGTATTTAAAATATTAAAAAATAAATATACATGAATTTTAAAGCTGTAAAAACAAAAAGCTTCACAAAATTTTCAGCAGAGGGCAAAAAACACAAATCTCAAATTTAAAAAACTGAAGCATGTCTCTAATGCTCCAAAATTAAATAAGGTTAAAAATGTAAATGTTTGTTAGCTGTAATAATTGTGATTTTTTTGTCATTATTGTGTAATAAGATTTTTGTATGGAAAACTGGCTTGAATTTGTTGAAGAGTGAATAAAATGTATTGCTATAGTTACTATGATGTAAATGAGAAAAGTTATAAATGGAACTGGAGAGAAAAAATTCTCTCTCTCTCTTGCTTTAGCTTCAATAAAAGAACATCTAATTTTTTTACATGAGTTTCTTTTTAATATATAGTTTACTAAATGAAATGATGGAATGAAAAGCAACAATACTTGCTGAGAATTGTAAAGGGTGTTGAGGATTTGTGAAAAGTGGCAATTTATTATAAAAATGAAAAGTAATCAAAATTAATTCTAGCATTTCAAAATCATTCAAATGTTTCTTCATTTTAAAAAATAGATATTACCTGCTTTTCAATGATAAGATCTCAATTTTAAAATGTACACAAAGATTATGTTTACCTACTGATATAATTTTATAAGCTTCATGTATTACTTATACATGGAATAAAAATTGTTTGTTTTTATAGTATTGTAATGGAAGAAACTAGCATTTGTTTATTTGTAATGCTTTATGAATTGATTATTTGCTAAATGAATACATACCTACATTACATCATCATGCATATAAATTAGTGTTTGCACACTTATAACCTTATATAAATCAAATATCTTCTAAATTAAAAGATAATTTGGATACATGGAAAATATTGAAATCAAATAAAATTTGCTTTAAATCTGATAGCTTTTTGTGACATTTCTATTTTCTCTGAAATAATGAAATATCATGTGATCACAATTTTTAAAAAATAAGCACTAGAACTGTGACACTATTTTAAAAAGGCTGTATCTAATGAGTATTACTCTGGTCATTTGCTTATATTTATGATTATTATTGCTATTTTTTCTTTTCATATCAAATGTGTAGTAATATTGACATAAATAGTTGGATAATTATAGTTTAAGTAATAATCTATTTATATACCTAAATGTAATAGATTTATGTTTTCCTAACTATGAATTTATACCTTGTAGCATAATAATTATTATTTTAATTTAAAATGTTCATTTTTATTTATTGATTATAAATTAACTTCAAGTATATCACTTACATCAGCAGTTCAAAAAATTATATAATAATAATAGCTGAAATACACAGGCTTATATATACCTGTGTCTATATTTCATTGTGTTCTACTTTTTATTACTCAGTGGATGACTTGTGTTACCAAGTCAAAACATCAATACTTTAAAATATTTTAACATGGATGAACCCACAAAATATGTCTTTTATATATATTATATCTAATATCTTCATGGATAAAAGATGTCATATTATTATTACTATTTGTGGGATATTCCATGTAGTTAAAAAGCTAAATGCTGATGTTTCAGTACAATATCAAGTACCTTCCTCAGAGCATTCTCTTTCTCAAATTATAATAAGAATGCACGTGAGATTTAAAATCGTTTTTATTGTTTTCTTTCTCCTCATATATTGGTTGGGAAGTTTTAAAATTTATTTTCTCTTCCAAAGCTTCTTCCAAATGTTGTGAATCTTCTTTAATTCACATCTTTAATTTATGCTCGTGGGCCTTTTAAAAATCTCTATAGCTTCTCTTAGCAATCTTTGGTCATATTGTTCAATTTTTGCTAAAATATTTGTTTTTTCAATATTGATATCATGATTTGTTAATTTTATATGAGAATAGATAGCTGATGAATTGGATGTTTCTCTGACTGCCAGAATGTGTTCTTTCTTTCTAATATTTATTCTATGATTAGTCTGGCCAATATGCATATGTGAACAGACTCTACATGGAATTTCATATACACCATGACACTCCAAAGCAATTTTATCTTTAGGAAGTGGAAATATTTCACTAATTTTTTTATAAGTAGTGTAAATTGTGTGAATATTATTATTTTTTAAAATGTTACCAATTCTATCAGTTACTCCTTTTATATATGGCAAATTTATCTTAATTTTTGATGTATCAAAATCTTTTTTCTTTTTATATGTATAAGCCCTATTAATAATGTTGTAATTAAAACCGTTATGAAGAAGCATTTTATTAGTAGCAGAAAGGTCCCGGTGAAAATGACTATCATCAGAAAGTCTCTTTGTTCTTTCCAATAATGTCTTTGCCACTGAAAATAGTTGTGCATTCTTATTATAATTTGAGAAAGAGAATGCTCTGAGAAAGGTATTTGATATTGTACTGAAACATCAGCATTTAGCTTTTAACTACACAGAATATCCTGCAAATAGTAATAATAATATGAGATATATATATATGAAAAACAAAAAACAAGTTATAACTTGCTAACACTTGTATTTATGTCAACAGATGGCGTTCTACCAAAAACACTGTCAAGCGTATGTTTACATAAATGTCAGAGCATGCATTCACTATCTCTAACTTTAACTCCACTTTCAGATCATGATTTCAAGCTATTTGCTATCATCAGTGAAAGACAGGAATTTTCTAAAATTCCTTCCTGTCTTTCACTGATGATAGCAAATAGCTTGAAATCATGATCTGAAAGTGGAATTAAAGTTAGAGATAGTGAATGCATTCTCTGACATTTATGTAAACATACGCTTGATGGTGTTTTTGGTAGAACGCCATCTGTTGACATATATATATATATTGGTTAACTATATTTTTATAAGAAATATAAAAAGAAGATATATTTTGAACTCCCATATTTTGAAAAGTATGAATGTTCCACAAATTTTTTTGTTACATAAACATAAGTGTTTATATTCAATATCCAATAAGTGGAGATTGACATGTAATCACCTATTTAAATATGAAGTTATTGTCAATTGAAATGGGTTTATTCGAGCAGGAGCCATGCATGTGTGTGTCTCTCAGCCATTTTGGCCACAAAATTGTCATTTTATGCTTATTTTGTAGAAAATCACATATTAAAAATTTTACTTCCAAAAAAATCCCCATTTGATACTAATTTTTGAAAAAAAATCAGGTTTTTATTGCTGTCTATTTTTATATAGTCCAACCTTTCCAGATTTGGCTATTGTTACTAGGCTTGACTTACTGCCACATTCAGAAATCAAACAAAAATGTTTTATGAATATTTTATGCTTCCACAATAGATTTTGAAATTAAATATTGTTTTCTTTAATAATTTTTGTCTCTCTAGTTTCACATTAACACATATCTTACATCTTACTAATTTATGATCACTTCCTGTGTTAAATTTATTAAAAACATTACAATATTGAAATATGTATTTTCTGGTAGTCAAAATATAATCCAATTCTGCTGTACCTTCATTTGGATGCTTCCATGGCCATTTCCTTTTAACTTTTTCTCAAAAAAAAGAATTCATAATAAAAAGTTTTTCTTTCTCTGCAAACTCCATAAGTCTATGACTTCTCTTATTTTTATTACCATAATAAAAATTACATACAGCACTTTCATTTGTTTACCAATTCTCACATTAAAGTCTCTCATAACAATTTTCAAATGTTGTTTACTCTGATCAAAAGTTTTTTCTATATCCACATAAAAATCTTCTACTTCTTCATCACTATGAGAACTTGTTGGGGCACAAACCTGAATCATTTAAATTTGGTATCTGCTATTAAATTGTATAACTAATCTTGTCACTTTGTCCGATATACCATCAATCTCCACAATGTTCCACTTTTTATTTATAATGAATCCTACTCCACTTGTATTTCCAATATTTATGCCTTTATAGTAGAGTACATGTTCACTTTTTAAGTTAACTGTCTATTCAGCTTTTCTTCTAACATCACAAAGCCCAATAATGTCCCATTTAATATAAGACAGCTCCAATTCTTGCAATATTCTTTCACTTGAAAGTGATCTGCAGTTTTAAGTATTTAAATAAAAAGTCATCATCAAATGATAGCCTGGGTTCACAATCAGGGGATTCTTAACACCCTCTGCCTTTGGCCACCAACCACTGCCTTGGTTGGTGACTTTACTTCCTTATAAGGGCTGATTTATTTTTTCCTGTCATGATTGTATATATTAGGAAAATATTTAACATTTAATGATATATATTATCATTATAATGTACAATGAAATATTATTTTTATTTCAGAATAAAAAAAAAACATTATTAATTATTCAGTAATTAGGTATTGCGATAAAACTCTGTGTGAGTGCTCTAATAAGAGCAACTGAGTAACATTTGTACAAACCAAATGTTAAAATAACTCATTAATCTTAGCTGAATTTGAAAGTAAATGTAATCAAAAATTACTCTTTTTTTTTTTTGCTTTACTTACTCTGGGTGTATATTTTTTATTTTTTTAATCAAAATGAAAATTCACTAAAGCATATTTTTTGTGATTAAATCATAGGTTATGTGAAAGATGATGGAATATTCAGAAACTCATGGATCTTCAGCTTTCAAGTCCATTATTCTACCACTAGTCTAAAGCTATGCATGACATACAAATGGTTTAATGCTCAGGAGTAGAAGTTCCCAAATGACAGAGATGAGCTTCAATATGTGGGTGTTACATTATAGAACCACTACATAAAATCACAATAATCCAAATGATATTTTAATAAATGTAGTTTGAAAGCAAAATATTAAAAGAATCAATGTACTCCATTTAAAATTCTTTATTTATAAATAAATAAATATTTTTTTAATTATAACAATTATTTATTTATTTTAATCTAAGCAATTTAGAAGTTATCAGAGATGACTAAAAAGTAAATTAAAGTTGCATTAACAAAATAATTTAGTTGTAAATAAATAAATTAAATTAAATATTAGAATTAACATTAAATTATTTGTTTGTAACTAATATTCAAAAATTTTTAATTTGTTAAAACTTATTAAAATGAAAAATTTCAATGCTTTCTACTTATTAATCTACATTTAGAATGTCATAGTAGATAAGACAAGCAATTTGATAATGTACAAATTTATATATATATATATATATATATATATATTATAATTCGATGTTTGTATTTCTTCAAATTAATATATGTAATTTTATAATTGAGTATTTATAAATAGAGTAATTGGATATGTGTAAAGTATAATTTTAAAAAATTTTACCCACTTAGGAGCGCTTTTGATTATCCTCGTAGTCTTTGTCAACTAACACTACTAACCTTTCCACAATTCCGTGATCTAAAGATTTGCTGCCAGTCTGTTAATTAAGTTTTGTTTGTATTTGTATATTAGCATAGCTTTCTTTATTTTCCTTTTGTTGTTATTTTTTTTAATAATGTAAAAATATTGCAAATTGAAAAAAAATAACAAAACGAAAATAAAGGAAGCTATGCTAATATACAGATACAAATAAGACTTAATTAACAGATAGGCAGCAAATGTTAAGATCACAGAATTGTGGGAAGGCTAGCCTTTCAAAGTGTTAGTTGACAAAGACTATGAGGATAGTCAAATGCACTCCTAAGTGGATAAAAAATTTTAAAGTTATACCTTACATATATCTAATTACTGTTTCAATTATAAAACGGACAATTTTCACTCTCTAAAAGCAATCTAAATCATACACTATATTAATAAAAATAATTTGGATTCACAATTGCAAAAGAGTTAACTAAAATTATTGATTTATTTTTTAAGTCTGTAAATTATTTATTATTTATTTATCATTTACATATTATTTATGTTCAAATGAAATACAAAATGTTGAGACATTTTGTGATTTAATCATAAAATGCTTACAAAATTCAATTTTTTGTTACTCTGCTTTTTATTTTTTAAATAATTATTTATTTTTATATGAAGCTAATTTTATTATTTTATATACACCTACCCATATTATTGTTTGTTTGTTATTAATAAATTTTAATTTAGCATTTAAAAGCAAATCTAATAAGTTTAGCTAATTATCACATAAAAAATAGATCAACAAAATAAAATTATTTTATAAATACTATTACATAATTACATAATTGGCAGAAAACATTATTGAAAGATGATCATATTCTATTTTTCTCTCAACAATTTGTGATAAATTATAAGTAATTATAAAAATAACAATGGAAGAAGCTTTAATTTATCAACCACATGATCTTCCAATATTTTGTTGAATTTAAAAATGGCTAAAGATTATTTTAATTGTAGTTATATAAACTCCTGGCATTTTTTACCTTTTTTTACCATTTTTACATTTATTTCCAAGCTAAAAACAGTTTATATTAATATAGTTTTATGTACACCTATTACTGATGCTGTTGCAAGTGAGTATAATGTATCTTAATAGCGCAAATTTATTTCAATCAGTTGGCAGTGCATATTTTAATTTGAAAAAGCTGTGTGAGATTTTAACTGGTATTACCAATAACATTTTACTTCTAAGCAAAGCATCTAGATACTAGCAGCTAGTGGCAATTCAAAAACAATGCACTTCAAAGTGAGTACTCACCATGTACAAATATAACTCTCATATTCATTGAGTACTGTTGGATGTTTTCTTCAGAAAATTCATGGTAGTTTCATTGCTTTAGATTGCTGTTTTACCATTATTGTAACTGGTTTTATCATAGACTTTTTTTATAATATGCATTCTGTAATGCCGTTTTTATTGATTTTTTAACTGAAAACAAATATGAAAATGTCATATAATATCAATAGTTTTTATTCTATTGTTCTTAAAAGCAAAATTTATTTGGAGAGTCTTACTTCTTTTTTGATCATGCTCTATATGGATCTCATCATGTCAAAATTGACAAAATGTTAGAATTTTTCAACTATTTTAATAATTATAATGCAAATATTAGATTTTAAAGTAGAATATTATAGACTTTTTAAAAAACCACATTTATTCATTAGCATTTAAAATCAAAGTTAAAATGAAATAGAACTCAATCATTTTCTAAAAGAGTGATTACAGTAACATAATTGGCAACATTTAACATGAGACTTTGTTTACAATGTAAAAATAAATAAGATTTTATTTATGTTTACTACTTTATTACTTAGTTATTATAAAAATTATGATATATTTATTTTTTAATGCATTAAGTAATTCAATGTGACAGATTCATGGGCCTTTTTGTTTATTTTTTTTTAATTGTATTTATAATGATTAAAAAAATCTTTATTTTATGTTTATTTTGTTGGCAAATTTTATTACAAACATAAATACAAAATATAATCTCAAAACAAAATATTAACTTTGCAAATAAAAAAAAGTAATAAATGGACATGATAAACAAAATTAAAGATTTTATTTTAGACTTCAGGCCAAAATAATATATATAATGAAAAAAATGTGCTGTCCTTCTAATCTATATATTTAAAAAAAAAATTATTAAAACATGAGTTAAAGTTCTATATAGAGCTTGTAGATAAGCTCTTACCAAGCTTTGCAGAATTGAAACCACTTTTTGAAATATTAAAAATCAACTCATAATTACAAAAAAATAATGAGTAAATTATTGAGATTTAATGTAAGTAAATTTTTATTGGCCACATTTTTATTAAAAAACAAATATTTTTAAATAGAAACTAAAGATAAATATTAAATATTTATTAGAAAACAAATATTTAATCATTTTATAAGAGCAGATCATTACAGAGAAAGAATATTTTTCCATTGTTATTTCTTTTGGTCTTTTTTTGGACTATAAACAATGGCTAAATCTAGATAGTTTAGGTAGAATTAAAATCTAAATCTGTTAAATATATTTTAATGATGAAATCACTTGAAGTTCTTTTTAAGTTAAATATTTTATTGCTAAAATGTTAACAATAAATTTCTGCTATTTGGGTTCACATTGAAATTTCCGAACCAATAAAAGTTTTTCATGGATTTCACACAAATTATTTATCTGAACATATTATCTTTCTGGCAGAAAATTAATCACTTAAAAATTTACTGATGTTCAATAGTAAATGCCTATTATCAAAACATTACTATTTTTGTTTTTGTAGTTTTGTGTAAGTAAAAGTTACATTTTAATATTTCAAAAAATGTTTCTTGTTATTTGAACTTATGCTTTAATAAAATTTGTTTTAGATATAAAACAATTTTCAGAGAATATTTTTTATTTAATTAATTATTTAGCTTGAAAGCTCAAATGAAGACTTTTGTTAGGATTACTTATTTTTAATTTATTATGTTTTTGATGTTCAAAATTGACATTTTATAACGATTAATTTATTTTTTTGAATTTATTCTTTTAAAAACATATTTTAAAAAAATAAAGATAAAATTTAAGAAATACATTTTTTTTTCATTAATCTTTTCACAGAAGATTAAACATAATTAAGATGAGACTTAAAATATTAGTTTTCATTTTGTATATGTATGGCATTCAATTAAATTCCAATTTAGGGTTGAATTTATTATTAAAGTTAATAAATGTATTTAAAAAATGAAATAATTTATTAAATCATTAATTTATATTGAGAAATATAAAAATTTATGTTAGAGCCTCCAATTCATGTTTTCCCCCCTTATTATTTGGGTTGTTTTAATCTTTAAAAAATATTATTTATATATAAAAATTAAATGTATTTTATTTTTATTAGTGAAAATATTATTAAAATAAATTAAATAATTTAATGATATTTCTGTATATCGAATGAAATTTTTTATAATGCTAGTTATCACTGTTACTTTATCTAACTTAACTATTTCTTATGTTATTGACATTCATTTAATCAAAAACTGAATCTTAAATAATATCAATTTATTAATTTGAAAAAAATCTCAAGATGTCATTATTATAATCCTTCTTCAAATTAGTCAGCAACCATTCTAAAATGTTGATGACTGGTAGTTTCTTTTTCTCTCCACATGAGAATTTTTGTAAGGTATTTGATATTATTTCTTTTATTTTTGATTTGTTAAATAAAAATATATATTTTCTATAGTTTGTTTTTATATTGGTAATTTTTTCATAAAATATTTGTATTACATTTATTATATTAGAAAAATAATGTGATTAGATTCAGATTTTATTTCAAAATATTTTCTTTTTAACAGACAAGCCAAGAAAAATCAATCACATATAATCACAATTTGTATTTTGCTGAACAAGAAAATATTCATATCAATCATAAAAAAATTATTTTTATCAGTTTTTAAAATTATAAATGGAATTTAAAATTTAAATATGATTTCATTAGCTTTGAATAATCTTAAAAGTAATTTATCTGGATTTTTTTAAATGCATTAAAGCAAATGTACTTTTTATAATTTAATATTATTATCAATGTTTTCAGTAATCATCAAATAAAAAAAATATTGTTCATATTAATCTTAGTATTTATTTACTATTTTTTACCTATATGTGTAAAGTTGAAATAATATTTTTAGGAATAATTTTCATTTATAGACATATTTTGAATAAATATTTTGAAAATTCTGTGACTATGATAAAGAATAAAAGTATTTTTTTTATAAAATAAAAAGTTGAAAATTTAATCCAACAACAAAAACAAAATGTGGTAAAAAAATTTATGTGAAATGCAAAAAGTAAGCTTTCACAAACTTATCTTATTTTAACAGGCTTAACAAAAAAATTCTCTTTGCATCATGTCAAATCTGAGGTAATTAAAATTTTACTTTTTCCCTAATTAGATCTACATCTATGTACAGAAATAAAAACTATAATATAGATAACTGTTTTAAAAAATAAATGGTTACACAATTGAAAACCACATTACACAAGTCATTATTACTAAAGAAACATTACAACATATTAATAGTAAAAGGAAGAAAATGGAACGGGCAATACATTTGTGGTTAGCATTCAGATTTTAAAAACAAATTAATATATGATAGAAGACAAAACACATAAAAAAGATTAATTATGATCTAGAAGTGTCTCAAATAATGGTGCTTAAAAGGTTACTAGCATATCTCTTTAGCATAATTGCAAAGTGAAATTAAAAGATTTGTCTGCATTAAGATATACATATTTTATGATTTATATTTGCATTTTGGGTAATCTTAGATAAAATTTCAAATTAAAAAATGTTTTTAATTTGCACAAAAGTAGATAATTAAAGAAAGTGAATTTGCTTTTGTATTGATGAACATATAGTTTTTGAAATGAAACAATATTTTTGATATAATTGTATGTTCTAAATTTAGTGTTTTGTAATTAAATAAAATTGAACTATTTTAGAAATAATTAAAAATTTATATTTTTATATTTTTTTTTTAATTTTTGCATTTACAAATGGATTAATAAATTGGGATTGTTTTCATGTCAGATGTTTTGTCATTATAAGAAAAACTGTTTCTAAATACAGATTTAAATAACAATTTTGAACGAGCATTTGTTTTGGCTATTTTCTGGATTTATAAAACAAAAGTTCTTAGACTAACACATAAAAAATTTCATATATTGCTACAAATCTTTATTTCGTGTAAGCACACTTTTTTTAATATATATATATATTGCATTCTTTAAATAATTTTTTTAAATTAAATTAAATTTTTAATTACTTATTAAATTTAGAATCAAGTAAATTGTCATTTTATACAATAGAAAATATTGTTCAACTTTATATTACAATATTTAGAAATTTAACAAGATCTCTTTTGTGTGATGAATTTTTAATATTATTTTAAATGTTTTTAAAATCATTTTGTCCCAGAATAATAATTATTCTATAAATGATTGATTTTTTTTGTCGTGAATGTTTTAAATAAAATGATATGTTTTAACTCTTAATGTTTTTCTAGAAAATGTATAGAAAATTGTTTGAATAAAGTATACTTTCTTATTGAATTCACTCAAAGGTAACGTTTATTTTGAAACAATATTTCTTTTTAATAATATACACCTCTATATATATATATAATAGATTAAATTTGTTATAAAATAAAAAAATAATCTTTTTACATACAATAGAAATGACAAAAAATATTCTAATTAAAACAAACGAGTTTGTATATATATATATATAATGAACTCATTTAGTCTTGAAGCATAATTTCTATGAAATCAATATTTAAAACTAAGCAAATAACAAAAAACCTTTCTTTTCTGCCAACACTAAGATGTTAAATGACCATAATTCATGATAGTGTAGATAAGCAGCCTACAAATACAAGCACGCAAAGGTATTAACAACATATAAAAGAAAACCTACATTTTAAATTTACAAGAAAAGATTTAATCATCCTTTTTAAATTTTTAACCTAAACTAATTATATAAAAAATTAAATCAATAGCTAATGATACAATAAAAATTAAATTAAAAAATATAAGCTCATCTAACATTAATTATTCTAACAGCACTACCTGAATAAAAACGTCGCTCAAGCTAACAGCCAGAAATAAACCACTAAATTATATATTGGAATACATTTCTTATATTAAATATTGAATGTCCTAAATTCAAACTTCGTTTAAACTTTTGCTGATATATTCATCTGTTAGTAATATCATGCAAATTTCTATATAATACAACATTTTGAGTGATATTATTGTCCTCTCTTCTTCATGTGTTCTTGGTCTGACAAATGACAGTACTATCATAAGAATATCCCCTGGACCTTTAGATTCAGGAATATTGAATTTAAGATATACTCTAATTAACTGAATTATTCTGCCATAGGCCATTACCTTGAATTCAATATTCATGAATCTAAAGATCCAAGTCTGAATTTTATGCTAGTAATATCACTACTCGGATCAACAATCCCTGAAGAAGAGAGAGGAACACATCAGTTGAAACATGGTGTTATGTTCTAATCTGTATGATATTACTAAGATTAACAACCTTAAAAGACATGAACGGCCACTCTTATCTTTGACCTACTTTCTAATTATATAGCTGAATCTAAAGCATTTTGATTTGAGAGTGTGAAGCTATTAACTACTTCCCTGATTAAGTCGACAATTTCTATACAAGCTAACATATGCAAAATCTTTTGATTTACAGTGAATCAGTATAAAGCTGTTATAATTAGAAATCTTTTAAGACAATTTAAAGTTGTAATTAATAATCTGTTAAGAACATACTCATTATCTAAGTAATATATATTAAAACTATAACCATAAGACTATGTGCCTAGATGTAACAGTAAGAACCTCTACAAATCTTAACACAAGATTAATGACATTAAAAGACAAGAGTGACCATTCTCAATTAATAATCTGTTAAGAACATACTCATTATCTAAGTAATATATATTAAGACTATAACCTTAAGACTATGTGCCTAGATGTGACAGGACCTCTACAAATCTTAACACAAGATTAATGACTTTAAAAGACAAGAGTAACCATTCTTATCTTCAACCTACTTTTTAATTATATAGGCACATCTAAAGCATTTTGATTTGAGAGCGTGAAGCTGTCAAATTATTATCAATTATAATTTACATTTTTATTCTTTTATTGAAAACATTATAGCCTATAATTGTCATTCAAGTAACTGGATTACTTAAATATCATTTTTAATATTTGAAGTTGTATTCCTCTAATAATCATCTGCATTCATAGATATTCACAAAAGCCACACCCATATTTTTATCATTATGATATAAAAGTATACGAGTATAATAAAAATATAATAAAACTCACTTTATTAAATTTATGATGTTGATTTTAAGATATATCTAAGAATAATAAGATCATTTTATTTTGTTTTGTATTAAGATTATAAGATTATTTTAGTTTTGTATAAAATTAAAAGGGAACCAGTTAGTGTGATATGTGGATAGCAACAAAATTCATTTCTTACTTATAATATCACAAATGCAATACTAATATGCTAAAATTATTTTAACTTAAAAATTTTCATGACTGGTTGTAATAATTAATAATTATTCGATATATTGAGAAATCATCTTAAAGATAAGATTATATCTTATTATTGTTGTTGTCACTAGGATTACATTCATTGTTTGTACAATAACCTTAAAGCAAGAATAAGATTGTATTAGATTATTAAAAAATTTATTATAACAAGAACCCTGAGATATGAATTATTTTAAAAAAGGTTTTGCTTAAAAATTTGAATTATTTTAAGTAAGATTTATTTTATGAGATTTGATTGATTTAAAAAAAACTTATTTTGCTCATAAGACCTAATTAACTTAAAATGATTTATTTGATTCTAAATATTGAAATAACATAACTTTTGTGTAGTTTTTGTGCAAAAGATTTATATTTGTTTAGAGAATATTCGAACTTTTCTGATTGATCTCTTATTTTATTAGGTTACAATTTTTATATTTATTATTGTTAGTGGATGATCAATCCAGTAATTGTTGATCCTGCTTACCTTCTTTGGTTAATATATATATATTATAACAATCCAAAAGAAAGTGAGGATCGAATCTAACCGCAATCTGCACTAAAGGGCGCCATCTAAACATTTGAGCCTAGAAAAATTTATAAAGTAGGCAGATACGAGCTGTTAAGATTCCACTTTATTTAAATATTTAGATCATTAGCCCAATGTCACTAACTCAAAGAGTAGCAGAGATAATGAAATATAACATTATATCTTAAATATAAAAAAATAAAAGCCACTGCCAGAAATCAACACATAAAAATATTTATTTACGCACATATAAATTTTGAATCATTTTAAATTTTGAGGAATAGATTTAACATTTAGATTTTTATATTAACTTTTAATTTTACATTTAAATAGATTGCAATGAATTTAATATTTTATTTAGAGGGTCAAGTATAAATATACTACATAGATCTGCATTTGAAAAGAAAATATTCTATCCCTTATTTAACCTTAGGCCAAAAGTTTGCAGTCAAACCAGCATCAATCCATCTGATACATTTATGTATTCAATGTAGCATGAAATACAACAGCACAAATATACTATACTGTCAGGAATGGACATCTGAACAGTATAGTTAGAGAAGACTTTGACTCTTGACCAATACAGGAATGTTACATCTGTATGGCAAGAAGAACAATAAAATAAAAACTCCATAAGAAGGGACCACGGTCCTTTTTGCCGACTTACAATCCCATCCATAGGCAAGGGGTTGGTGCAGTGTATACAGCGATTCTGCACATAGTGAAATTCATACTACATCTGCTAATTACACAAATACATCCAATCCATTGACCTAATTCAATTACGAAACGAATAATCTAAGATTACCCTCCCTTAATATAACTTTACAAAACTATATAGCCATTCACGCCCGACTTAAATTTAACATTTAGATACGTTCGCACAAATGAATTTTATAAAATTTGTTTTATAATGTTGAGTATAGATCAGCTGCATAGATTCCATGGTTAAAAACATTCCAAAATAAACATAACCGATCAAAATACAAAGTCATCGATAATGTCAATTGCAGAGGGAATACAAGAAAACCCAATAGCATTCATCATAAGATGCCACAGTGACATCGATGACCTATATATTCTAATCGAATATGAAAACCACAACATAATTAACCGCTAACGAATCCATGCAATGTCCATACCCAACTTAAAAAACATCATTTAAAATTTAAACAATAAATATTAATACAAATAAAATTAATAAAATGGAAATGATTTTTTCTTTTATCAAGCAAATATGTAAAACTTAAACATTTATAATTAATTTGAAACATAAGACAGATATATATAATTTAAATATTAATTGTCAATTTGAAAATCGGATAAGAGTTGTTTTTTTTTTAAATTTAGTTTAGCTGAATCTTAAAAGTTTGAACGAAAGTTCTTAATTATTTTTTTAAATTGTAAAGTTCATAGCTCACAGTAGAAGAGTCCAGGTTCCTGTTTTTAATTCCCACGATGTCTCCATTGGAAGACCATTCTGATGTTCTGGAGGTGGCATTAGCTATTTCCATTCTGGTATCACAGTCTTTTCATTTTTTAAAATAAGTGAGAGATAATGACAAGTCTATCTTATCGTTCATCTCACCAAAACAAGCTGGAAACTGTCAGGAAAACTGTATTTCTTTTTTTATAGTATCCACACAGATTCAACCAACAAAATGTCACTAATCCATCCTTTTCATTCGGGTCCAGGCTGAGACTTGGTGCTTCCATTGGTCAAGCTAATTTCTCTTTTTTCTCTTATCTAACTTTCATCTGACTTTTTAATTACACAAGAGTCCCAAGGCTAGCTTGCTTTTCAATTAATAAACAATCATTTTCATTTACAGATTACAGGAATTAATTAATACCTGTTTCTATTTTTACTTATGTTATTTCTTTATTAAAATATTTTTATATTTAAATCTTGTATTTTTTTTATAAAAAAAATACGTTCAAATACTTTTTTTTATTTATAAAAAAAAATATTGTTAAAGTTTTGCATCTGTGCGAATATATATACGTTTAACAAACATTTTAGCTTTTAGTTTTTTTAATAGTTTTTATTTTTAATACATTTATTTTTATTTGCGAACTTTAAGATTTTATTTTAAATTAATGTAATGGCATATTTATATACCATTACATATCAGTAAACTTCCTCAAAAAAAAAAAAACATTAAAAAAAAAAGAATTTACTTAGTGTTAGTAATTATGTTACACAAATTGATTATAAGAAAATTTCAAAAAGACAAAACTTTTTTTTTTAAAAGACAAAACAGTAATTACACCCAAATGTAATGATAAAAAAAAATGTTGACTGTTGATTCCTTACTACCAGATAAATTTCTGCCCCCTCCCTTCCAAATTTCTTTTCTTCTACTTTTAACTATTACTTACGCAAGTTGAACGATTAGATTTTAATTTAACAAGACTTTTTAAAAAAAAAATTATGATTTATATTTATTATTATGTTTTATTCCTCGCATTTATTTTTACATATGTGCAATTTTTCTTACTGGCAGTACCTTTAAAACAAAATTCAAAGTATAACTTTACGTTAATACAAAAAATATATTTATATTTTAGAAAAAATATTATGGGCATGATTTATCTTTAAAATTCTCAGGGCACTCGGTGGTTTGTGAAAGATCGGCTCATGTTGGGTAGCCAGTTATAACGATCTAAAAGAAAGTGAGGATAGAATCTAACCGCAATATGCACTACAAGGGCGCCATCTAGGCATTTGAACCTAGAAAAATTTATAAAGTAGACAGATACACACTGTTAAGATTCCACTTCATTTAAATATTTAGATCGTTAGTCCAATGTCACTAGCTCAGGGAGTAGCAGAGATAATAAAATATAACTTTATATCTTAAATATAAAAAAATAAAAGCCACTGCCAGAAATTAACACATAAAAATATTTATTTATGCACATATAAATTTTGAATCATTTTAAATTTTGAGGAATAGATTTAACATTTAGATTTTTATATTAACTTTTAATTTTACATTTAAATAGATTGCAATGAATTTAATATTTTATTTAGAGGGTCGAGTATGAATAGACTACATAGATCTGCATTTGAAAAGAAAATATTCTATCCCTTATTTAACCTTAGGCCAAAAGTTCGCAGTCAAACTGGCATCAATCCATCTGATACATTTATGTATTCAATGTAGCATGAAATACAACAGCACAAATATACTATACTGTCAGGAATGGACATCTGAACAGTATAATTAGAGAAGACATTGATTCTTGACCAATACAGGAATGTTACATCTGTATGGCAAGAAGAACAATAAAATAAAAACTCCCTAGGAAGGAACCACGGTCCTTTTTGCTGACTTACAATTCCATCCATAGGCAAAGGGTTGGTATGGTGTATACAGCGATTCTGCACATAGCGAAACTCATACTACATCTACTAATTACACAAATATATCCAATCCATTGACCTTATTCAACTACAAAATTAATAACCTAAGATTACCCTCCCTTAATATAACTTTACAAAACTATATAGCCATTCACACCCAACTTAAATTTAACATTTAGATACGTTTGCACAGATGAATTTTATAAAATTTGTTTTATAATGTTGAGTATAGATCGGCTGCATAGATTCCATGGTTAAAAACATTCCAAAATAAACATAACTGATCAAAATACAAAGTCATTGATAACGTCAATTGCAGAGGGAATACAAGAAAACCCAATAGCATTCATCATAAAATGCCGCAGTGACATCGATGACCTATATATTATAATCGAATATGAAAACCACAACATAATTAACTGCTAACGAATCCATGCAACATCCATACCCAACTTAAATTTCATCATTTAAAATTTAAACAATAAATATTAATACAAATAAAATTAATAAAATGGAAATGATTTTTTCTTTTATCAAGCAAATATGTAAAACTTAAACATTTATAATTAATTTGAAACATAAGTCAGATATATATAATTTAAATATTAATTGTCAATTTGAAAATCAGATAAGAGTTTTTTTTTAAATTTAAGTTAGCTGAATCTTAAAAGTTTGAATGAAAGTTTTTAATTATTTTTTTAAATTGTAAAGTTCATAGCTCATGGTAGAAGAGTCCAGGTTCCTGTTTTTAATTCCCACATTGTCTCCATTGGAAGACTGCTCTAATGTTCTGGAGGTAGCATTAGCTGGTTCCATTCTGGTATCAGTCTTTTCATTTTTTAAAATAAGTGAGAGAGAACGACAAGTGTGTCTTATCGTTCATCTCACCAAAACAAGCTGGAAACTGTCAGGAAAACTGTATCTCTCTTTTTATAGTATCCACACAGATTCAACCAACAAATTGTCACTAATCCATCCTTTTCATTCGGGTCCGGGTTGAGGCTTGGTGCTTCCATTGGTCAAGCTAATTTCTCTTTATTCTCTTATCTAACTTTCATCTGACTTTTTAATTACACAAGAGTCCCAAGGCTAGCTTGCTTTTTAATTAATAAACAATCATTTCCATTTACAGATTACAGGAATTAATTAATACCTGTTTTTATTTTTACTTACATTATTTCTTTATTAAAATATTTTTATATTTAAATCTTGTATTTTTTTATAAAAAAATACATTCAAACACTTTTTTTTATTTATAAAAAAAATATTGTTAAAGTTTTGCATCTGTGCGAATATATATACGTTTAACAAACATTTTAGCTTTTAGTTTTTTAATAGATTTTATTTTTAATACATTTATTTTTATTTGCGAACTTTAAGATTTTATTTTAAATTAATGTAACAGCATATTTATATACCGTTACATTATATATATATATGGCCATTCTATCTTTTCCAAAGACTTTATCATGTGTTTGAAGTGTTAGTATTTATTCATTTTATAGTTAAAATCCAAAGCGCATGTGCAACAGTTTAATGCTGTTTAACTATTACAGTTTATAAACATCGCACTGTATAAAATAATTGACTTATTTATATATTTATATATATATATATATATTGTAACAATTTGGCTATACTTCTGTAATAACAATAGGAACTGGAAGCATGTTCATTATGTTTAGAATTAATTAGTGCATTGGTAAATAATATTTAATCTTCCCATGTGTTTCTTTTAAAAAACAAGGGGTAATTATTTAAATATTTTTCTCATCACATGATAATATAAGAATTTTCAGATAGGTCAACCATAAAAACAAGTTATAATTTATAATGGGTTATAAAAGAAAGAAAAGGTTTAAAGTAAAATAAACATTTTTTTAATTCTTTCTCTTTCTTAATTTATCTATCATTTTTTAATTTAATTTTAATGTTAAAAAATAGTAAGTGAAAGACGATTTCTCTTTTCTAAGTATTTATGAATTTAATTTTAACTTATAAGAGATATAAATATAATAATTAATAAAGCAAGTCATATATAATGCGATTATATAAATATAGTTTAAAAAGAAAATAAAAAAAACATTTTAATATTTTGTTTTAATTAATTAAAATTGTTTTTATTACAACAAATAATGTTTATCAAATCAGTGTTGTAAACTAATTATCTTGTTTTACTTTTGGCAGAAAAAAAAGTTAATTAAAAAGGAATCTCAAAAACTATGAGTCTAATTGTTTTTTGACTTGTTTTCCAATGTTACTGCTGAGGTGGGGAAATAGCTGAATAATTTTTTTGTTAAAATTGTTCTAGTTGGTTATTATTACATTTTATTATGGAGACAGGATTATGGTTCATTGAAGACAGCATTGTTCCTAAATTATGGGTATGGGTTAAAGAAGACCTAGTGGTCTTATAAGAACCAGTCAATTCCAGATCCAGCAATTGAAGAGGACAGTCAGTTTTAAACCAGCAGCAGAAGCTGCTGAAGAAGACAGTAGTGAGAAGTTATAACCAAGCTGTTGCAGAAAGTAGTCATCCTTGAATCATCTGATAAATAAGAAAGCAGATGCATGAACTCAACTATTTAAATATGATTTCTACAAAAAAATCATGTCTAAGTTTAGCTAAAAGCTAAATATCAACATTTTACATGTAGTCTGCTCCACTTAAGAAATATGTAAGGAAAATAAAAAATACCCTGAAGAAATCTGCAATAAAACCTTGTCTTCAATCAAGAGCAAGAGTGTCTCTATGTTAGCATGACCTGGAAAAATTATTTTTTAAAAAAGTAGATAAATTATTGCTGTCTGTGTTAGCCTGAAATATACTATTGCAAAGTGAAGATAAAAAACTGTGTTCAATTAACCTGAAGTTAAAAAGCCTTTAAGAAGCACATCTACCTGGAAAACCTGTATCTTCCAATCCAATGATAGACTTTGAAGAAAATTAAAACCATGGTGTAAGATTTTGGGGGATGCACATTAAAATTAAATTTATAAAGATGTTCTTGAAATAAAATAGCAATTGGTGTTAATTAATATTACTAGTATTGTTTTTAGATGAACATGATTTTTTTAATTCATGTGATTTTTTCTTTTTCTTTTACAATTATAGAAAGAGATTTTTAAGTAACTTCATTTTATAAAATTTGTCATTTTTTCTTTTTTCTTTTATATCAACCGTTCTCCCAATTATATACAAAAGGGATAGGCTAATTTAAAATGCTTTTATCTCTGACTGAAAAGCTATTTTTCAATTTTTATTATTTAAAGAAATAACTTAATGAAATCAAAAGTTAATTAATTTAAAAAATAAAAATCAACTAGTTAATTAAATTTTTTATGAAACAATGTAAAAATCTGAAGAAATATTATGTATTTTTTTTATTTTTTAATTATTAATGTAACTTTATTAAATAATTTTTTCAAAAATATTCTAATGTCAATGTCATTATTCCTCCAGCTATCTGTTACATAAATTGGCATGTGTGGCTTGATTTTAAAACAGTTTAGACTATGAGGAATTGTTTTCAAATTATTTAGTAAAATTATTTTAATGTAAATTAGAATATGCTGTTATATTTATCTCTCTCTCACAGTAATAATTCATACAGTTCTTGATTTCTGAGAGAAATTAGAGCATAATTATTAGTTATATGGATGTAGGGGTTATGTTAGTGTTTGGACATTCAGATGATAACTCTGGATGGTGCGAATATATCACTTTTAAAATTCATGTACTACATTTTATATTTTGTTTTTTATTAGAAATTTAATTTATAGTTGGTCAGTATACTAATAGTATTATGTAGCTAGAGCATCGATAATGATCATCGGTAGGTTTGTATCCCAGCATAATGTTTTATTATTATGAGTGATGGATTAACACTTAAGTATGTGCATTCAGAGTTTTATATTGTATTTCTGCTCTAAGTTTGGTAGTGACTAGATAATTAGCTTGTCTATAGAAAATCCTTTCAAATCCAATCATAAGGCTGACAAATGATTTTTGATTGATCTTTGTTGATTATTGATGTTAATGATTATTATTTTTTATAATTCTGGGGATGCACTTTATGTTTTTGTTTATGCTGACTCTCTGCCCTTATTCATTGGATATTTATTTATTTTGTATTCATTATATTTGATGATTGTTTTCATGCAAATTATTGATGATTGGGACTATTCTCTCCATATTACTTCCATGTTTAGTTCTCAAAAATTTTTATACTATATATATATTAATCTTCTTTGATTATGGAGGATGCCATCAGATCACTACGTATCTGGAAAATTTGTTTACTGTGATCAAAAGTAGATGGTGAATGATGGTTGCACTCACTAGACCCAGAGAGAAAGCAAGAGCTTGTGAATATTGTTTAGACAATTGAGAAATAAAAGCACTAAGATAAATGTCAGCCAAATTAAATTTCAATAATTTGAAAATATTATTATAATTCAATAAAAAAACTAAATTAAATCTAGCAAACTGAATACTAAAGTTTGACCTAGATTTTTCTAAGCTAATTCATCAAAGAGTGTATATGAGCTGAAAATATTAAAACATTAAATGCTTTAGCAGAAAGAAATGTTATATCACCTATAATTTAAAAAAGAATTAGTAGTATCTTCCTGCTGGTGATTTATAAAAAAACAATAATTCCAGTTTTCCAATTCAGAGATATGAAAACAATATAGTCTTGTAGAAAATCAATGAAACAGCACTGGTGAGCATTTCTTGCCCTGGAATAATGTATTGAGACAAGAATGTTATTTTGACAGCAAGACAGCTCATGATATACTATGTTCAAAGTAATTCATGGTTGATTTCACATACAAGACAACAGAAACTGATTAATGATTATGATCTTACATAAGAAACTAAATCTCCAACTACAGGAAAATTAGAATAACAAACATGATTAACCACCAGCCAAAAGATTTGCTGTTTACAAAAGCACAAACACAATAATTTAAATTAATTATTGGACTATAAAATAGGGACAGGTGATTTAAAGAAAATTACAAAACTCTGCCAAAGCATTTAGCAATAGTTAGTAAAATAAAGGAAGACATATTAAGCATATAAAAATATAATCTCACAATACACTCTCCAATAAACAAAATGAAAAATAAACTTGGAATCTTAAAACTAAGATGATTTCAAGACACACTATAAAATACAATGAAAAGCAAATACAGATAATTATGAAATTAAATAATTATTAAAAATATAGATTTATTTTTAGATTGAGTGGAGATTTAATTAAAAGATTTATTTACCCTGGAAAGAATAAAAAATATTTTTATCCTATGGTAAAGCAGAGTTCACATAGTTTTTCAAAAAGTGCACACATTTATTTTTTGAGTTCATCTTTCAGGTGTCTTCTCTTTATGGCAGCAAATGTAGAGGTATATTTTGGGATCCTTTTTACTTCAGACTTTCATGGCATGACAAAAGAACAGCTTGGAATCAGAGGGTCCATCCTTAGTTAAGTTAGCAAGGCATATTGTAGAATAGCATATGTATAGCATTTTGTCATCTTATCTAAGCAAACTTAGGCAATAATACGAAGTACACTTAATGACAAGCAGCAGAATATATTTTATTGACAGCAAATTTTGAAAACAAATTAAATGTCTGAACTGCCAACACAGTATAAATCTCAGCAAGCTAATATAACTGTGAATAGTGAAATTATAAGATGCTAAATAAATCACCATGAAGCAGAATTAGCTTAGTCAAGCCAAGAATAATCTAAAATGTCCTAAACTTTTGGGGTTATTTATACCATCAATCTATCTCCCATGTAAACTTTCTTGTTTTTTAAATTATAAGCCTTAGCCCAGGGCAAATCTTTATCTCCTGCTCAACCTTAATTAAGAATTCTAACCAGAGATTAACTTCTAGAAAAAAAGAAACAACACAAAATTAAATCTCCATTTTTAAAATTAAACTAAAAATGGATTACAATTAAAATAAAAGAAACAGGAATGTAATTAAAAAGTTTGTTTGGCTTTTAATTAACTTGATAAACAAAAGTAAAAACATGTGGTAAAAGGAAACTATTTTAGAAATCAAATTTATAAAAATAAAAAAATGACATTTTTTAAACATAACGTACTCTTATAAACAATTTTTAAATGGTTTTAAACTTTTTTAACTGTAGAGATTTAATGAAAATAAAAGTTGGTTTTATTTTTGGCAATGAAACCATTGAATCGGATAAAGCATCCAGTTCAATATATATATGAAAAACAAAAAAACACAAGTTAAAAAACTTGCTAATGCTTGTATGTATGATAACAGATGGTGTTCTACCAAAAACACCATCAAGCATAGTTTTCTGTTTACATAAACGTCAGAGCGCCACCTGTTATCATAAATACAAGCGTTAGCAAGTTTTTTAACTTGTGTTTTTTTTTGTTTTTCATAAATGTACATTTGAGGTCTTTCTTGCAATGATGTATATTGCAGAGGCTTCTAGTATGTAGTGATGTTGAACTGAGATCAGACCCATGCAGCTATCTGGCTTGCTATGCTGAGTTTGAAGACATTAACATGTCTAAAAGATTCATGCTTGCAAGCTGAATAGAAACTGTTTCATAAATGCTCAGAGTTTGTGTTTAGATCTAGTTTCTTATGCCTGTCTTTCACTGACGATAGCAAATAGCTTGAAATCATGATCTGAAAATGGAATTAAAGTTAGAGATAGTGAATGCTTGCTCTGACGTTTATGTAAACAGAAAACTATGCTTGACGGTGTTTTTGGTAGAACACCATCTGTTCTCATAAATACAAGCATTAGCAAGTTTTTTAACTTGTGTTTGTTTGTTTTTCATAAATGTACCTTTGAAGTCTTTCTTGCAATGATGTATATTGCAGAGGCTTCTACTATGTAATGATGCTGAACTGAGATCAGACCCATGTAGCTATCTGGCTTGCTATGCTGAGTTTGAAGACATTAACGTGTCTAAAAGATTCACGCTTGCAAGCTGAATAGAAACTGTTTCATAAATGCTGTGTTTGTGTTTAGATCTAGTTTCTTATTCCTGTCTTTCACTGATGATAGCAAATAGCTTGAAATCATGATCTGAAAGTGGAATTAAAGTTAGAGATAGTGAATGCTCGCTCTGATGTTTATGTAAACAGAAAACTAAGCTTGACGGTGTTTTTGGTAGAACGCCATCTGTTATCATATATATATATATATATATATATATATATATATTATTAATCAATGTCTACATATATAATGTTCACTATTTGTTTATAAATTAGTGACTATTTGTATTTGAATGAAAGTAATGAGTAGAAGTTTATTATGAAAATATATATCCAGATTTTCTATTTACTCATAAAGTGCCAAAGATTCATCTTTAAATTCAGGTAGTGAACCAAATTTGATTCAAAAACATCAATGCTGCAATTAGTCTAGTTTTAGATTTATGATACAACAATAAATCAATGTTTTATTATTGATGATGTACCTATAAATATACACCCACACAACAGTGCTTAACCTTATAAAATTTATTATACCAATAATAATTGCATAGTTAGATATCAATAAGGGTTAGTTGTGTATATGTAGTTTCCTATTGGTGGAGCCACCATCATTGTATCAAAGTAGAACAAATTAAGATAATCAGTATGGTTCATCATATATCATCATAAAAAGAAAAACATGAAGCAACATAAATTAATTAGAAAACAAACTTTAAAAATAATATTTTTATAAATAATAATTGAAAAACAAATATTTTTAATATGTGAGATGACCAATGCAAATATTTAATGAAATATTCTATTACTATTTGCTGGGTAATGCATTTAATTGAAAGCAATACAAAAAAATATGAAAATAAAAACAGTCAAAACTCTCCCTACAATAGTGCCATCCTGTGCCAACCAGAGTAATCAATGGATGCCAGAAGGCTTGTGCATAAAATCCCCATCTAGTACCTACTCATCCAATATTCCAGACTAATCTCTGGCTTGTGGCCTTCATCAATACTACATGGAGAGTTTTTCTTGTTTTAATAAGTTATAAGCAAGCATAAAAAATGGTGATCATGTGATGTTTATTGCCTTAACTATGAAAATAACAATATGTTTGAAAACATGAAAATAACATAATTTTTTGTTGATTATAACATCATGCATGCAGTAGATTCAAGCCTTGATATTATCATGGTCAGTAAGGGTCAGTGTATGTATAAATATGTTCTAAGCTTAAGATTCTCTTACGCTTTTAAAACTCCTACTGATGGGTGAGTGCATGGGGATTTATAATAGTTACAAAAACGGTGCATGATCAGAGATTAATATCCTTCAGCACAAGTAAAGAACAAAGCTAAAATAATAACCATAATAAACAAAAAGTGGGTAAAGATCAAATACTGTCAATAAGTGTAATGAATGAAAACATTATATAAGGGATTTAATCAGTGATGATGGTTAAATGACAATTTAATTTTTTCTGGAAGGTTCGCATTGACACTGTTTATTGAAAATATTTGTTTTTCAATCATTCTTTATCCATTGAATAAATTAATGCTTAGATTTTTAAAAAGGTCTTATTTTAATATGTTTTTTTTTGTTTTTCACTTTGACTTCATAACATCCATTTGCCTTGAATACTGATAATAGCTCTCCCTGAAGGTTGGCATTGATCATATTTATAGAAAATATTTGGTTTTTAATCAGAGATCATTTTCAGGTTTGGTTTATAAATAAATTACATTTTTTTGTGTTTTCAAATATATTAAAGTATTTTAAGTATATACTATCAATAAACATTATATACATGCAACTTGTACTGATTAATATTTATTTGTTTAATTAGTGTTGGTATATATTATAATATTAACCCAGTTTTGAATGTGTGTTTACTTTGGCATGATAGCTCTACCAATAGATAGTATGTACAACCAACTAGCACCTACTAATCAATAGTCTGCTTTCGGCTTATCTTCTATACCTAATACTATATTCATTGTATTCTACAAAAAAAAAATTGGATCCTTAACTAATTATACATATAATATTCAAATTTACTTATATATTAAATACAGTAATATTCATATACTTTAACTTATTTTATTACTACTTTCGACTATAATCAAATTGAACGTTGCCACGATAAACGTAAAAAATTTCAAGAAATCATCAAATGTTAATGTATCATCAAACATTAAAAGAACAGAATTTTGGGAGAACTGAATTGAATTGTGGGAGTTATGAAATGATGTCTCATTTTGATTATTCAACGTTATATAGCTGACAAAGACTAAAAGGACTATAGTTGAAGTACTTCTAATAAAATAAGTTAAAATATAAATATTATTGTATTTAATATATATAAATTTGAATATTACATATATTTTGAAAAGAATACAGACATCAAACTTAATTTATTATATTTACCACTGATTTTATAAACACTTCTGTTATCAAGACAATCAATTAAAAAAGATGAACTAACTATCTGTTCAATGGTATTTAATGTTTTATCGGCCCAACATGGTTTGATACGGTTGTAGAATGATAGGCTGTGAAACACAAGATTCACAGTTCATGGTAAAACATAAATAGTCATAATTGCAATGAAAGAATCCTTCTTATTCTCAGGGTTTAAATAACATAAATCGTTGATACAAAAAAAAAAGAAATTTGCCTAGATTTCGATATGCCCATAAAAGATACGCATCCACGAACATGCTGAAAAAATATATTTATATATAAATTGTTCTCAATTTGACACATATATTCTAAAAGTACGTGGATGTGCATTTAGATATTGGAGTGTTTAAAATATAGATATTTCATCTAACGTTATGAATTATTTCTGTTTATATATATATATAAGTTTACTATTTAGTATTATTACTGATTTTTTCAAAAAGTGAAAAAAAAAAAAAGACTTGGGTTATATTATTAGTGTAATACTCATTTCAAATGTACTCTATAAGCTTTTCAAAGAACTTTCTGCCCCATACTAGCATAATATTATAAAAGGCAATGAGACTTCATCAGTGGCACTTTTCAATAATGATTTAAGAAAAAAAATCCCATAATAAAAATTTAAGGAACCTTTTGACTTTTGTAAAACTATAAATAACAAACTTTGCTCCGCTCGTCTGGCATACTGCTGTTAAAGAAAAGAAAAAAATTTAGAAAAAGAATAACTTTCATCAACAAAAAAAAAAATGTTATTTGCTCAAGCTCTTCTATATCTAATATATTATTAATACATTTAATATGATTTTGTTATGTAGCATTAAAGTAGTTATGAAGGATGTTTGAGAATCTATTGAGTTTATTTACTTAAGTATAAGAAAATGATTTTAGCTCTCAAGTTTCCATTAGAGGGCACACATTAAAGATTCCAAGACAAGATCAAATTTAACGTAATGGCTGTAATTTGAAAATTTTCTACTTTAGTTTGTAATTTTATCTTTGTAAAATGGCTTTTAAAAAATTGTTTTATGATTATTTATAATATATTATAATTATCATCACATAAATACTATACATTCATATTTAGAGTACATAAATGTATATATATGCGTGTATATATAGTTTAAATGCATATATATAAATAGTAAAAAAAATAATTACAATCACCATAAAAGTATCTGAAGATTAAAGACTTTTTGTCTCATGTGTCATAGCATCAGCCGGGAAGCGAACCCGCTAACCCGGATCAACTGCTTGTAAAGCAGCTGTCGCTGACTACTCGTCCACCAATTAAAGACTTTTTTGTTTTACAAGCAAGGCTAAATTAAACATTTTTAAAAATCACTCATCTTCATATATGATCATCATCATTTTCAACAACTATCACTTCACTAATCTCTTAATATTCAATTTAAAATTTAAGCAGTTCCCACCATCTCACATGTAATCTCTTTCCATTTTTTTTAATCTCTTAATATCCAATTTTAACTGTTCATCTCTTATCATCTCTTCTAGTAATATTTCCAAGCCCATTCCATTTCATTTTTTTAGTAATGATAATAATAACCATTTATTCTCTCACCCACGTATTTCGTTTTCAATCCCTAACATATATTCTTTCATACTTTGTTGAGTGTTAAGTGTCCAAATTTCAGATCTTAAGTAAAAATTAATAACTGTGATAAGTGCGCTTATACGCAACTATAGAGAAACTTGTTATTTCTATAAATTAATTACGACTTAGCGCTTTCGAGAAGTTATTGCCTTCTGTATAGAAGAAGTAAAGCCAGCTAACGTCTTTACATATAAGTAAAAATTAAATAAATTAAAAACATTTTTTAAATAGGTATATTTCTTTTAATAGTAAATTATTTTTAACAAAATCATGCCATCTAATTTCAATTTTATGATTGATTTCATTCAACATGTTTTCATATGACTCATTCTTATTTGTCTGTATATTGTAGATGGATAGATGGGTAGGTTAATAGGTAATTATGTAGGTATGGATGAATAGGTAAATAAGATCTTGAGATATAGTGATAGTGTATTTGTCACCCATTATCACAATCTGTGTTTGTACATTTTCTACAACTAAACAAACATAGACAGATAGGTAATAAGTGGGTTAGTTGGTGGCTTGGTAGATAGGCAGCTAGATAGATAGATAGATAGATAGATAGATGGGTAAGTGGTAAGGTAGATATGTAAATAGCTACGTAAATAGATACATGGGGATGGATGGGTGGATAAGTAGACAAGATTTTGAAGTGTAGTGATAATGAACTTGCCATCTATTACTACAATCTGTGTTTGAACTTAGAGTAAATAAATTTTAAAAGCATTTCAAATTGTAATCAAACTTGGAATGATTCATGATAGTATGACAATTCAATATTGATCGGTAAATGAGTATCTAACTTTTTTTTATTGTTAGATAAAAAATAATTATATTCACATTACGTAACAGTAATAAAGTTTAATAATGCATTCTTTTTTTTTTACTGTTCTTTCGCAAGGCAATGTTGGCTATGATTTTTATCTCTATACTGGACTATTTATAATAAACAAATAGCAGCATTATAAACATAGGAATTAAAGTAAAGCTATATCAAATCTTCAAAGCATCACCTAGTTGAAAAAAAATGATTAAAAAAACTATAATGTGACCAGTTTTCACATTCACATTATTAAAGTTTTTTGTTTTGTTTTTTTAATTGTCTTTAAGAAAATAATGTAATGATTAATTTTCTATGTGTACAAAAGATAAGATGACCACTCTTATCTTGCTCTTTCATAAGTTCTGATATTTCAGTGCTTTCAATTCAAATATCCACCTGCACTTGTGATCAAGGATTTTTTGATTTGGTTTTTTAGTAGCAGAAGCTTCTAATTGTTTCAAATCTTCCTCAATCTTATAAGAAATTTTTTTCTTGCAATTGTGCACAAAGGCAAAATTCCAATGTACATAGCCAAAGTCCCATAAAATTTTGGTTACTCCTTTATGGAATGCCAGATAGTAAATCTTGTAATGAACAGGAGCCAAAATCTCTTCAACAAAGAAAGGATGATGATTCTGAATATAAAAATCAAGAGCTAGAAGAAAGTTTATTTGGTAGAAGGATAAATAGAAGGGAAGAGGTTAATCAAGGAGATGTTCCAAACATTGATATGGTCTATGTTGCCATGGATATTGAAGAGTATGGAATGAAGTACACTTTTCTGAAAGAAGACATTTTAAAGCCAATGTGGATAAAATTCATTGAACATTTGATAATTTAATGCAGTTGCAACATGCAAATATAGTCAAGTTTTATAAGTACTAGATGGACACTAAATCTGATAAACCAAGAGTTATTTTTATTACAGAATATAAGTCATCTGGGTCTCTAATTATATTCCTGAAATGTATAAAGACGAAAAATAAAGTCTTGGAAGAGATGGTGCATCCCGATATTGTTGTAACAATACTATACAGCTTCATCAACAAACTTTTATTTATAAACATCCTCAATAAAGAATTAAACAGTGTGAACAATCCACAACCATGTATTGACTTTATCATTACCTTTCTTCCTTGGCTAATCAACAAATTAATAGCAATGTTTAATATAAAATGTTAGATGGTTAACCTATAGGTCTTCCACTGAATGCTGTTGTCTTCAACCTATGTATGAACTATTTTGAAAAACAAATTAAACCACAATACTGTGACCTCTATCCAAACCTCATTTATATAAGATATATTGATGACATCTTTATTACAGCTCCAGAACTAGTTATTCAAGAAATTAAATCCAATTTACAAAATCATTTCGCACTATAATTAATCATAGAACCTGAGGTCTTTACACAACACCTCAAATACCTTGGCTTAACAATACAAAGGAAATCACTCCACTTGATTACACCATGCATATTAAACCATTCAAAGTACATGGATTCATGCACCTTTGATCCACCACTATGTCTCAAGCTTTCTGGATTATCATCCTTTCTATTTCATAATCAACCATTGTGTAAATATGCAACCTCCTGAAAACCAAATTAGAAGCATACACCAAAGATCTCATTTCCATAAGATTTAGCAATAACCTCTTAAAAAAACAAAACAGGACCCTTTTATAAAAACATCAACTCCACCTCCAATGATAAACCATGGTTTTTCCTCCAATATATATTTGCTCTCTCATTAAAACTTACAAAAAAATATTTTCATCTATGTACCACCTTGGACAAACTAGAACCTGTTCTCACCCCCTTCAATGTTTATAAAATTCAATGCCCCACACTAGATGTATTTCCACTTGTTTTGATAAATTTTGTGCATCACTAGTGACCCATTTATCCCAATACCAATTCAACTACAAGAAAGCAACCACCATTCCAAAGAGCAGTTCAGTATTTTTCAGCCATCAAAAATTTAACTGGACATGTATTCACACCAACCACATGAATTATTCAGTATGTGGGGAAAGACAACTCACGATGAAAATTTAGACAAAAATACTTTATAGCTAACTCCCCCCAAGCTATTAACTGAAAAGACACATCCTTCTCCTCTCCAAAAAATGGACTTTATAACACTAATTAACATTCAACAATTTCATTCAAATTCAAACTTCTACTAATGCATATATAATCACAATACATCACAGTTTACCCCAGCAATGAATATGAAAGCACAATCTTTGGAAAACACTTGGCATATATTAATATATCAACTCTACAGCTCAAACTTCTCTTTAACTATATACTATCATACCACTTACCAAATATAATCTTAAACTCTTTCTTTTCAAAGACTATCTTGTGCCTTGAATCAAGACTTTCCTAACATTTAACAAAAACAACATTGGTTGAATATTATACAGTGGAGCGCATATGTAAAGATTTGATTACCTTCTGTTTAAAATTATACTACTTTTAAAAACCATTGAAAGAAATTTCATAATAATATTGTTATTAAAGTTATAAATTATCATTATTATTAATATGAAACAAAAATATTTTAACTTAGAAATATAAATGGTAATAATACATATATAATAAAGAATAATTTTATTATCATTATTCTTTTTATTACATTTTATATATATATATATAAATGAAATAATGCTTAAAGCTAATTGAAATAATTAGTAACCATTAGAAACCACCAGTAACCACATAAACATTCACAATAAGGATAATAATCAATATTTCTCACTGCTGTCAAGGCAATCTTCTCGCCTTTTAATAGCAAGAATGGTTTTCCCCTTCTTACTAATGGTCCATTGAATATATATGGACACTTAAAGATTGCAACTTGACTACAGAGTATGAAATATTGATACAATGAAGTTTAAATAAACCTCTTTAAACATGAAATAAACATGTCACTGTAATGCAGACAAATAAATATATTCTTTTTAAATTTTTCTAATGAATTTTTTGAATATGATTATGTAGTGAGGGAAGAGTAACCTTTCCCTAAATAAGCTTTGAGATCAAAGTATAGAAAACTATAGTCAAGTAATGATTCCTTATTGCGAGATGAAATTTTTTGTGATGCTTTCCATTCTTTTTAGCAACCTATTCTAAAATCTTTAGAGTATCTGATCCATGAGTTTTTTTTAACAGATCAGCACTCATTAAATTACATTGGTGTTTTTATTTTAATTTAAAATCGATCATAGAAGGAAGTGTATTGTTGAGATGTGTTTACCAGTACCCAATTATATTGTTGCTTTAAAAAATGACCTTTAACTGACATTGTTATTAGTAATTTATATGTTTAAAAAACCTGAGAATTTCATTATTCATAAATATTTATTTGTTGCATATCATGAATGGCTTTGTAAATGACCAGTGGCTTCAGATTATTTTAGCATCTGTTACATAATAGACTACTTTTCCAAGCATATTGATTTTATTTTGGATATTTTGTGTAATTTAAGTTGAATTTTATTGTTTATAAAAACTATTATTTGATTTGTAATATCAGCATGATAATTTATGTGCTTAATCAAGGAAAAAAAAACTGCAATCAAGTTTCACATATATTTGCTCCTTTATCCAAAATATACACATATTTTATATGTCAAGATTGAGCTTTCAAATTTCAGACAATGTCATAGATTCTGTTTTATTTTCTGAATCACATGTCTTGATCAAACCAATAAAAGCAATATCTAAATCGCTTCTTTTTTCCAACATTTGTCTTGAATTTACCTACCAACAAAAGTCATGTTTATAGTTTTTCTTCATCTTGTAAAATCACATTGTATTTGTGGTATCTATTTAGCTATGACTAGTGGCAATTTATCCAACTAAATCTTTAATAGTCCCTTTGCTGTGTCAATAATAATGATATTTGATTATAATTGCTGCAAATGATTCCCTTTATTTTTAAAATTTTGAATAATAAAAGCAGTCTAAAAATCAAGTGATATGACTTCATGAGTCCATATATTTCTTTAAAATTTCAATATTTTTGAAGCTAATATATCACCACCATATTTTTTAATTTCTCCAGATATTTTATTAGGAGTGGAAGCCTTTCCATTTTTGATATTACAAGACCTATTGAGAGTACTGATATTTAAATTGTCTCAATACTTTATGCAAAGTTGCAGATGTTTGGTTATTTTATTCATAAATATTATTTATTTAAATTAATTTTTTATTATTTTTTGATTGATTTTTAAGCTGCTTTATATTTTATTCCTGAATTATTATTTTGAAAATTATTTGAAACTTCAAAGTGGTATCATTTTGAAGTTCACTATTATTGAAATATAGACTTTTAAACGGAGGGCATTACTGAATATTAGTAATTATATAATAGTTTATGTTGTAACGTTTATTTATATACGTTGCAAATATATTGGCATTTGGTAGAAGCTAAAAAAATAAAAGTAAATTTGGATTTTTTTTTGACTAATTTTTTTTTAAAAAAATAACGTACAGTGAAAGTTAAATTATTCTTTCGGGTTTTTTTTATGTAATTAGAAATAAAAGTTAGAATTGGAGAGAACAAAAGACACAAATTACCAATCTAGATAAGAGAAAGTAAAAATATTTCAACTAATTAAAGATGGCAGAATTATGCTGAAAAAAATAGAGACTTTGTAACATAAATTATATAAAGAATATATAAGATTATCAACGGATATTTTGACAAACAAAAGATATGCGCAGAAGTCGGAAAACTGGGCCTCTAGAGAGTATAAAAGGCAGAGATCAGTTTGAAGGACATCTTGTTCGTTGGTTTCTCTAGTTGGTCTTGGATAACAATAATATATCCAAGATCGCTCTACGCTGAAGTAATTCGGCATGTCGGAGTGAACCGGAGCTTCTGAAGACATCATGCCTGAAGATGTATACCAGAAAAGGTTTCGTGACTGACTAGGAGATTGACCACAAGATCAAATAATAACCAAAAGGCCGAGCTCATTCTACCCAAAAAACTATGCATAGGTATCTACTACTGAATTTCCAAAACTTACCGGTAAGTAATGCTTCATTACTCCTGATTGTGACAAAATTAAGCGTTTGCAAACAAGTCTTAAAATAATCCCAATAGAGACTTTCATTTTTTCTGTACAAGAGACTTTTGTTTATACAGAACTTTTTAATTAATTATTTTATTTTATTGATTGCGTCCTATTTGAATTAATATGTGTTCTCTCTAATTTACTTGATAAGTAATTTATTTCAAGTATTTTTTTTATCTATTAGAATAAAAATAATTCTAATACCAATTTTCATTTGTGCGTTATTAATAATAGTTATTATTTTTTATTATTAAATCTATTAGTAGTTTAATAAGATTTAAAAATGTAATTTACCTTTGCCAATATGTTTGAATAAGCCCAGGAATAATAATCTTAAAAAATTAATTCTCGTTACGGTAGGAGGTAATACCGATTTGTTTAAAAGATTTTTTTTTTCTGTTTAGTTTACGAGTTACAATATGTTTGACGCCGACTCAGTGGGTCTAACGACTCTGGCGCCCTCATGTAGAAATTAAAAACTGAGTCAGCTCACGATTGTACTTAGCAATAATTCTAGGCTGAGTTGATCAGGAAATATAGCTATGTTTTTAGAATAGAAATATAACTTTCTTCTTTTTTGACATAGCTTGATCAACTCACGCGCAGTTTATATTAGCGTGTAGAGGCCTAGCAAAACGAAAAACGTTATGATGTATTTGTATGATTATTTCAGTTAGTGTTAACGGTAACTTTCTTTTCATATATATATATATATAGTATTTGAATTTAAAGAAGCATTTTTTTAATCTCTGATGTAAATAAAGAATAATTTTTTTTGAATGCAATAGTAACTGTATTTCAGCTGGTATTAAGCTTCGATCTACATTTTCATTTGTTTTCATGAGCAGACATCAACTTTTACTTTCCAGAAAATCATATTGTATAGTTTCTTAATACAAATCTTCATGAATACAACATACATTGCAGTTAGCAATGAAAGAAATGTTTTTTTGCTAAATGAAATTTCTTTCAAAATATGCAATATATATATATATGTGTGTGTGTGTGTGTGTGTGTGAACACACTTCAAAAGAAAAGTAATAAAAGTGCAGGGTTTTTACTTGACAACACAGGCTTCCACATACTTTATTTGAATGGCATAGTATTTATCATTGTTGTTAGTTAATATGCTTGAGCTGACTCTCTTGAAATTCATTGAGCGATTATTATAAGTAAATAAATTTTAAAATACCAGCTATACACACACATATAAATAGATTCATACATATGAGAATGTAACCTATTAATTTGTTAAAGTCCCCTATTGAAATACACATATATAAAACAAGGAATCTTATTTTAGGCAAAAATTTTATTTTTAAAAAATTGACATTTTAAATCCTTTTTGAGTGGTGTTTTATTTATTTTTTTAAATGCTAAACTCTACTCTATGTTGTCTTTGCATTAAAATCAGATAAAAAACAAACCACAAACTTATTTTTAAAAAATGTAATAAAATAAAACAAGTCAAAATTGTTATTTTGATTTCTGTAAAAAAAAAAAGTCATTTATTAGTTACTTGTTAGAACTTAAGGTTTATGAATACATATATCATTATTTTGTTAAAGCAAACATATACAAATCTTTCTTTTGTAATTTTAAATAATTTTAACTTTTGGGGAAGTTAGTATATTATTTTAAAAGTTAAAAAAAAAAATTGCAAATTATTTTATATTCTAAAATGTTGACAATAATTCTCTTTAAAAAATAAATAAAACATCATTTTGACTCTTATCAAAGATAATGCAAATATAAAGTAAAATTAAGGAAGGCATCTAAATTGGCAATTCAATAATTACTGATACTCATATGATAATGATCTATAATCTAAATACAATAAAAAAATTAGGAATAGATATATATATATATGTCATGAGTGGAGGGTGTACCAATATGGTACAATATAATATAATATCCATATTTCTGATTGCTGCTGAACTTCATCAGTGAAAACATTTTAACTTTGAGATGAATTTTACATTTTACCAATAGTATTCAGTAACTGGAAATGTAATATGTTTGCGTAATCATTTACTTAATGATAAAGTAATCAATTCAAGAAAAATGAATTGTGGAATCTCTAATAAAAACTATTTTTAAAAAAATTTTGAGAGTCATTATTTTAAATTATATTTATATATTGAACTACTTTCATCATCTAATATTAAATATTGAATGCTTTTAGAAAAATTTAACTTTAGTTAACTTTATTTATATAGTCCAATATATAAATACAAATAAAATACCATCATCACAACCTTTAGAAAACACTGACTATTTTAAAAAATCAGTTTTTATTTTATAAAAATTGTATTTATTATATAGCTTCCACAATTCATTTTTCTTGAATTAACCATTTTGGCAATAAGAGAACTACTAAGTGAATGCCAGAATTGTCAGCATTTGAATGGAGTCTAGAACCCTACATTCCAAGCCTGACACTCTTTCACTGTGCTAAATTGCACAGAGCCATCACTCTCAAAATAGTATTCAATAACTAGAAATATAATATTTATATATAATTAGAAATTAACATTTATTGTATGTAAATGTTACATTTCTAGTTATTGAATGCTATATTGAGAGTGACTGTTCTATGTAATTTAGCACAGTGGAAAAGTATCAGGCTCTGGAATATAGGGTTCTGAAATCCATTCCAATTCTAACAATTCTGGTACTCAAAGTTCTTATGAACCATTGAGCAATAAAACGATTCAAATGGATTCATCCTATTTTGCTCAGATTTAAAAACAACTACTGGATTTCCATTAACAGAATTTTAATTTTAATTGTTTGTTATTTTAGCACACTTGCTGACACAAAAAATGTTTAAACATTGCTTAAATGAGAGCAAGTCAGTATATAATCATAATAATCTGACCATTGTTTTAGTTAGCAAGCACAGATAATTAACCACTATTGCTCACACATCACTTTTCTTATCTTTACTTAACTGAGCTTCTAAATACCATGCATAATTATTTTTCCATTAACTTACACATTCTTTTCCGGATAAAATATAAAGTTTTATTTAAAAATATTTATTTAACTCAAGCATTCCAATTACTTTGATAAAATGTATTTGGTACTATCACTAATTGGAATATTTTAATTGAGATTGGGGGGGGGGTGTAACTAAAATAAAAACTTAAAAAGGATTGTTGTAGTTTGCTTACCTGTAGATATAATTTCTTGATATATATATGATTCATAGACAATAATCAAAAGTATAAGATTGACATTGACTTTTTATGTCAGATTATGTCTAACAGAAGTGATAAGAAATAAATATTTTTATCTCTTTACAGATAAAATAGATTGGAATGACTTGTTTTCTAGATGGATTAATAAATATTGGTCTTAAGTTTAAGTTACGAAATAAAGCTTTTATTGCAGACAATTAGGTGTATAACTAAAAAAGGCAATTATGATTTAAAGTATAAAATTACATAAAGAAATTAAAGCCAATTTTATTACCCAAATAATTTTATGAGTTTATACACATTCTAATTTTTTTTATCTAAGATAAAACTTCTATGATAAAATAAAATTATTTTATTTTTAATTCTAAATCTCATAGTTAGTATAATTAATACATTGTAATACAACGTCAGTGAAATAAAAGATGCATTTTAAAAAGAAAACGTTATAGATGGATGAATGGATGGATGGATGAATAAATAAATAGGTAGTTAGACAGATAGAGAGAGATAAAGAAATAGAAACTGATAGATAGATAGATAGATAGATAGATAGATAGATAGATAGATAGATAGATAGATAGATAGATAGATAGATAGATAGATAGATAGATAGATAGATAGATAGATAGATAGATGGACGGACGGACGGACGGACGGACGGACGGACGGACGGACGGATGGATGGATGGATGGATGGATAGATAGATAGATAGATAGATAGATAGATAGATAGATAGATAGATAGATAGATAGACGGATAGACGGACAGACAGATAGATAGATAGATAGATAGATAGATAGATAGATAGATAGATAGATAGATAGATAGATAGATAGATAGATAGATAGATAGATAGATAGATAGATAGATAGATAGATAGATAGATAGATAGATAGATAGATAGATAGATAGATAGATAGATAGATAGATAGATATTTAAAATTCAATTATGTATTGGCCTAATAGTTTGGTAAAATAACTATTAATTTAAGATTTAAGAAAACTTTAAAAATTTCAAAAAAAATAATTACTATTTATAAAAATTTTCGATGATTTATAAATTATTAGAAAAAACATATATACACAGACATATCCACATTATAAAATGTTTAATTGACCGTAATATCTTAAAAAAAGTAATAAGACTGGAAAAAACTTAAACCAATATATTAAACTTTTTCCGATAAATTTTTAACAATTAAATATAACGTAAATTCTAGCGCTTTATATTAATTTTTAAAAGGTATAACTCCATTAGCCAAGTTTTGTTTAGGTTTTTTTTTTTTTTCAATATTGTATCTTTCTGTTTAACCGAAAGGATAAACAGAACGTTTTATTTTAAATTATAAAAAAATTGTCTTTCACAAAAAAAAAAACCAATAAATTTAATAAAACCAAAAATCTTCCAGATATATTCCTATAATACGAGTCATTGATATATCAATCTTTATCTTATAGCAATTTCTACATGGTTTTTTATATAAAGTATTTAAGATTTTCCATTTTTTGTACATTATTTATTTATTTAGATAGCAATTACTGCTACTATTTTAGAATCATCTTATTTTTTTCTTTACATTTTACTATTATTATTTTTCTTTTACATATAAATGTATGTTTTTTTGTCTTGTAAATTATCTATTTTTTTTATTCACCTATTTTTTAATACTAAACTTTTAACTATTATAGTTCTTTGCTAAATTTATATCATTTATATCATAACATTCTTTACTCAGAGCATGGCAAACAAGACCCTATATTAATATTAATTATACCATAATGAACCATGATAATATATTGTAATAGGATGGTCTTCTCGTGGTATGCACAAAGGTGAGTGGGTGCCTTCTGATGAGTGGAAGAATGTATCTTTATTGTCTATATTCATGCATACCTACCTACATTAAACTCATACTTAAGGGAGAGTAAGATCTAAATAACGATTGTTTTTATCCTTAACCTTTACATATGTAATTTACTTCTGTGATTCCAGATTTCAAACTCAAGGAGATGTTGTATGATCCTCAGATTCAGGTAATATTTGTATCACTGTATTCTTAATAAGTGTAAAATGAATCTATGTCTCTTAATAGGAGTGGGTATAATATATTATATACATGCAAATAATAATTGTGATATGTGTGTAAGGATATGACTTAGCAGAATTTGACCACAGAAAAATAAACCAAGAAATGTATTTAACATTTAAATAAATTTAATGAACATATATACATTGATTAACATTTGGAGAAGAAAATTTGAAACAAAGTTAGAGAAATCTCGTTTAGACATCTGTGGTCACTCTTCATTTATCCTTGGTTCTTACCAATGTTCCCCATCCTGATCCCTTAAAGAATAGCCACTAAATGTCCTGATTAACATAAACGATCTTCATATCATATACATTATATATATATAGAGAGAGAGAGAAACATATTCATTTATCTTGTTTTTTATGTCTTTTAGTTAATGCCATGATGGTTTAATAGATTCCCTTGTTGTATACAATGTGTTTGCAGTGAATGAGAGTTGTTAATTTAAGACACAAATAATAATAAAAAGTATGCATAGAAAATATATTAAAAGATAAATATTAATAATTGACAGAAACTTTAGGATAAACAATTAATGAAAATGTAAATCTTGTACATATATGAATGTTGAATTTATATATATATAGTTGTTTTTTTTTAATTTAATGGCAGTTGAGGCAAGTTTAAGAAATTGACCACACGTACTTCTGCGGATTTAAGGATAGTTTGTTCCCGTTAAATTTATTATTTTTATTATAATTACAATTTTGTTTTAATTAACGAACATTTTATATATATAAGATAATGTCTTACTTTGTCCCATTTATAATGATCAGATTATTTCATAATAAGGATCATACCTCATAGATTTGTCTTCCAAAAATAAAAGAAATTTCATAAATTCTAAGTTAAAGCTATTTGGTCATATATTAAAATAAAGAAAATTAGATTATTACATATAGCATACAAACAATTAAATATAAATATAGATGATGTCAACTTTATGACTTGTTTTTATAGTTCATACGAACAATGTTCTTGTGGCTTATTCTCATAATCCATGGTAATTCCTTTGTGCATAGCTGGGAATTCACATATCCAATGGAAGCCTTTGAACTGAAGTTTTGAAGTGAGGAATTAAAAAAGGAATTCATGATGGATTGTTTTGGTGTTTATCAATCCAGGCATAAAGAGAGGACAATCCCATATTGGCCTTCATGATTTCTAGCTCTGTATATGATGACTTTTCTTCCACAATGTTTCCCTTGTGCATTTAGCAATGCATAATCTCTTTACTCAATACTTATATTTTGTGGTTTAAATTGATTGGAGAAATGTTAATATCTTTTCTGCCATTACATGTTTTAGATTTGAATCTGAAAATCTACAGCAAGAAATCAATGGTGATTTTAGAGATTCGAATACTGTATTTTGTTTTTAATTTAAGAATTTTTGAACTTTTTGTTTAGTTGTTTTAGAACTAAGTGTCTCTCCTTGCTTTTTAAAGTCTTTATAAAAAATATCATCACCAGTATTACGAGTAGTTTGAATTTGTTGATTTAAACCTTCAAATTTTTCTTTCACTTCCTTTGTGCAAGGAAGTAAGATTTTTTTATCCAGATAAAAGGCTTTTTTTTTCCCTTCTTGAACAAAAAAGTTTGTTGTTTCTATCCTATATATATTAAGCGAATTTGTGCTTGACTTTTGGACTTTATTGATGTCATCTTTGTTACGTATTAACATAAACAACTTGTTGAAAAAGAAATATAAGAAAATAAACATTTGGTTTTTCTTTACTTTAATATTATATTAAGTTCGTTTATCTGATCTATTATATGTTGTTATTTTGTGTTTGTAATCATAATACATTTAATGTTGATTATGGTAATGATTAATTGTCACCTCCATTTGATCGATTTGGTTTAAATTTTATTTATATTTGGCTTTAAGGCTTAGGTTGTATAACTGATTTGTTGGTTTATATGTCCTATATTACCTAATTCTATTACTTAATAAGTAACTTTAATAGCATCGGGCTTGAATTGGGATTGGACCTCATAATGTGTATTGGTTATTGGAAGGGTGTTGCATGCATCCATCACATATCCCCCCCCAGTAAAAGTATTAAAGATGATTTATATCTTTAATTCTCTGATTTTTTATGGTTAGGTTAAGGTAGATCCATGACTTTTACTTTTGTTGGGTCATTCATGAGCTATTATATTATCCATATTTATCACTAGTAATTTTAGACAATGTCACTATTATAAAATTTTGATCAAATATATGTATTTTTGGATAGCATTTGAATTTTCAGGTTTGTAATCTATAGCATTGTACTTTAAATTATTTATGAGTATTTACTTGTCAATATGTTATGGCTTCATACTTCAGACATTTTAGGTCCCTTTGACACCATTGCCTTTATTTTTATCCAGTATTGAAATCAAACTGAGAGAGTGCAAACCTCTCAAGCGTTTAGCCAATCAGATCGTAAATACTGGGACAAAGAATTTCACAAGAAAAGAGCGGTTCCACTCTCTTCTTTACTTGTCTGTCTATATATCCAAGCCAGTCCAAAGTACTTAGATCTGCAAGCATGAATCTTAAATATCTTCACACTTAACTCACTGAGTTCTAATTATAAATGTACAGCATGAAATCTTTCAATTTACTATGCAGTAGTTTTTAGATGTTATAACTTGCAGCTATATATGTAAATAATATTTATTTCTACAAACGCAGACGGTATTGAAATCAAACTGAGAGAGTGCAAACCTCTCAAGCATTTAGCCAATCAGATCGCAAATACTGGAACAAAGAATTTAACAAGAAAAAAGCGATTCCACTCTCTTCTTGTGCTGGCACATTTGATGATGGTAAATGGCCCTTCATATAGAACCTAAAATTTGTGGAAGATAAATTCTTTGGGATTACTTACATGGGCTGTGTTAATGAAAACTTTATCACCTATTTTGAAATGGTACTTACTTTTTTTTTTTTGGAGTTTGTTATGTCTTTCACTCATTGTTAGCAATTTGTTATATGCCTCCATTTGATTCTTTTCTGGGTTGATGGGTGTTCTACGAGCATAGGCATGAGTATGTGGAATAAAATTGGGGTATTTTGTCCCAATTGTAGTCTGATGGGTGCAAATCCAGTGGATTCATTTATACGTTTATATGCCTATCATGTAATATTAGGATATGGATCACTTGCTTCTTATTCTTCTCTTAGGAGTGTTTTTCTCACAGTGGGTCTTTCTTAATATATTTGATGTTATCAAATCTAATTTATTTAAGGTCATGTTTATTGTTTGACTAATGGTATGCCAAGGGATTGTATAGTGGAAAATCTGATTATTTTTAGTTAAGTTTTGTTTTAGTTAGCCTATGCATATTTTTATGTATAGACCTATTTAAAAGTGTCAATCCTGCTCTATAATCTTGAGGCTAACTGAATTTTCTCTGGCATCCATTAAACATGTCAATTGCAATTCATTTGTGAATGTGACAACTTGTTAGCAATCAGTCTCCATTTCCATTATAATTGTATAATTCATTATGGGTTTTAAAAATGAATCCATAATTTATTTATAAGAGTTCATTCCTTAAATATGTTTTCAGACAAGTTCTAGGTTGTGTTTTTCCCTTTTTTACACTTTTATTCTTTAAACTATTTAATTGTAATCCTAATAACCATTACATGAATACACATTCACATCTTGTGAAAGTTTTATTTGGTATTAATTGCTTTAATTATATATATTGAAACAGGAATGCTGTTCCTCATATAAATATTGAAAAGATCCCCCCCCCCATTCAAAAATGTCTAGCGTGATTCAGTCTAATTGGAAACGCAATAAAGTTGTGATTCGTTAAAAATGAAAAATAAAATCATAATTTTGATTTTTAGTATTGATGGATTTAAATAGAATGTTATATCGTCTTATTTTGTTTTATTTTTTTTTATCTGTCTCAATAAAAAAAAAAAGAAAGAAATTAATTATCCAATCATTAAAAAGAAAGAAAAAGGATACTTGAGTTAAACTGAGGCAGTATTCAAATTAGACACGTCGTTGAAGAAAGAAGAAATTTTTTTTTCTCTCTATCGTCTTACACAGAGGGCTTTAACAAAACGTGAAAATAAAAATAAAAAGTTTTACTAGAGAAATTATAATGAAACTGGAATAAATTAAGAGCTTCACTCTCTCCATGCTGTGCCATGACTTTCCATTAATAAAATAACCTGCCTTCGTTTGAATAAAATGGACCGTAAAATTGGAAGGTAATTTTTATAAAATACTAAGACATAATAATCAAATATTACAAAGTGAATTTTTCGAACTAATTGCGTAGAATTTGTTCAATAAATATTAAGACATCTTTATTATACTTTTATGTTTGACCGAATTATAGATATTTAACTGCTTCTAAACTCATTGTAATGTAATGAAGTTTATGTGTAAGAATATGCTTCTACATTTGGCTAAAATATAAATGCTTCAATTATCAAATGATAAATACTCTATAAATCATAGATATTTAATTGCTTCTAAACTCATTGTAGTGTAATGAAGTTTATGTGTAAGAATATGCTTCTACATTTGGCTAAAATATAAATGCTTCAATTATCAAATGATAAATACGCTATAAATCATAGATATTTAATTGCTCCTAAACTCATTGTAATGTAATGAAGTTTATGTGTAAGAATATGCTTCTACATTTGGCTAAAATATAAATGCTTCAATTATCAAATGATAAATACTCTATAAATCATAGATATTTAATTGCTTCTAAACTCATTGTAGTGTAATGAAGTTTATGTGTAAGAATATGCTTCTACATTTGGCTAAAATATAAATGCTTCAATTATCAAATGATAAATACTCTATAAATCATAGATATTTAATTGCTTCTAAACTCATTGTAGTGTAATGAAGTTTATGTATAAGAATATGCTTCTACATTTGGCTAAAATATAAATGCTTCAATTATCAAATGATAAATACTCTATAAATCATAGATATTTAATTGCTTCTAAACTCATTGTAGTGTAATGAAGTTTATGTGTAAGAATATGCTTCCACATTTGGCTAAAATATAAATGCTTCAATTATCAAATGATAAATACTCTATAAATCATAGATATTTAATTGCTTCTAAACTCATTGTAGTGTAATGAAGTTTATGTATAAGAATATGCTTCTACATTTGGCTAAAATATAAATGCTTCAGTTATCAAATGATAAATACTCTATAAATCATAGATATTTAATTGCTTCTAAACTCATTGTAGTGTAATGAAGTTTATGTATAAGAATATGCTTCTACATTTGGCTAAAATATAAATGCTTCAGTTATCAAATGATAAATACTCTATAAATCATAGATATTTAATTGCTTCTAAACTCATTGTAGTGTAATGAAGTTTATGTGTAAGAATATGCTTCTACATTTGGCTAAAATATAAATGCTTCAATTATCAAATGATAAATACTCTATAAATCATAGATATTTAATTGCTTCTAAACTCATTGTAGTGTAATGAAGTTTATATGTAAGAATATGCTTCTACATTTGGCTAAAATATAAATGCTTCAATTATCAAATGATAAATACTCTATAAATCATAGATATTTAATTGCTTCTAAACTCATTGTAGTGTAATGAAGTTTATGTATAAGAATATGCTTCTACATTTGGCTAAAATATAAATGCTTCAGTTATCAAATGATAAATACTCTATAAATCATAGATATTTAATTGCTTCTAAACTCATTGTAGTGTAATGAAGTTTATGTGTAAGAATATGCTTCTACATTTGGCTAAAATATAAATGCTTCAGTTATCAAATGATAAATACTCTATAAATCATAGATATTTAATTGCTTCTAAACTCATTGTAGTGTAATGAAGTTTATATGTAAGAATATGCTTCTACATTTGGCTAAAATATAAATGCCTCAGTTATCAAATGATAAATACTCTATAAACCATAAATATTTAACTGCTTCTGAACTTATTATAATGTAATAAAGTTTATGTGTAAGAATATGCTTCTACATTTGGCTAAAATATAAATGCCTCAGTTATCAAATGATAAATACTCTATAAATCATAAATATTTAACTGCTTTTGAACTCATTGTAATGTAATAAAATTTATGTGTAAGAATATGCTTCTACATTTGGCTAAAATATAAATGCTTCAATTATCAAGTGATAAATATTCCATAAATCATAGATATTTAACTGCTTCTAAACTTATTATAATGTAATGAAGTTTATGTGTGAGAATACGCTTCTACATATGGCTAAAATATAAATGCCTCAATTATCAAATGATAAAATACTCTATAAATCATAAATGTTTAATTACTACCATATCTCTTCTCATAAAAAAAAAATTAATGAACTATCATTGAATTAGGATATTCATAATTTTCTTCTCTCAAGTGAATTCAAGATGAACTATTAAATGAATACGGAATGAATTATTGTTAAACCAGAATAATCCTAAGCTCTTCCCATAAAAGAATTAATGAACTATCATTGAATTAGGATATTCATAATTTTCTTCTCTCAAGTGAATTTAAAATGAACTATTAAATGAATTCGGAATGAATTATTACTAAACCAGAATGTTTACAAGTTTATTCTCATAGAGGAATTAATGAACTATTGTTGAAATTGCAAATTGATTGTTATCTAATAAATTTTTGTTACTCAAAATTAAATTGGTTGTCCATTTATCCCATTCTATTTTGTTTATCTATCACATCACCCACCAATTATGGCACTGGTTCATGAGAATCTCATGTTCTCTGAGCTACGTCTGACATAACTTGACCTAGGCCAGTCAGGTTGTAGTGAGATGGAACTCTAATGGCGCTGTTTGGAAAACCAAACATATAAATGTTTAGATGTTCCCAGTCTCTATTGTACTACATCCTCTGATGAGCAGGAAATATTGTTGTAGGTGCCATTAACATCTGCACTAGGAATGTCAATTGATAATTCCTTCCTACAGCATGCTCATCAGAAAATTGTTACGACTGAGGTAATAAAAAGGTTGTATGGCGGTCCGGTTACATTTGGCGTCCAACTGTGAGGCTTTACCTGGATAAACTATTTTTAGTTCTCCGGTTACATTTGGCTTCCAACTGTGAGGCTTTACCTGGATAAACTATTTTTAGTTCTCCGGTTACATTTGTCTTTCAACTGTGAGGTTTTATTCAGCTAGCCTAACCATAGGCACTTATTACATTGCCACCTTACTGTGAAGTCCGATCTAGCTAACCTACTAATAAGCATAAGCAGATCACGATTCTGTGATATGAACAGTGCATATGATGTGGTGATGTAATTTGTTCAGGAAGGATAAAGAAATAAAAGTTTAAAAGAAACAACACAAAAATGAATGGCATAAAGAATGAAACAGGCATTTCAAAGAAGATGGAGTGAGGTCATGGTGTGGATGGAGAGAGAAGCTTACTAAGTCAGAAAACAAAGGAAAAATGGTGAACGTAGAAACTCAGGAAACAAAAAAGAAAGCCATGTTAAAGCAGCTATTCGATATGATCAAAGAACGAATAGAAGAAGATGAGAAACAAAGAGAAGAAGATATTAAACAAAGAGAAGAAGATATTAAACAAAGAGAAGAAGATAACAAAAAAAGAGATAAGCAAAGAGAAGAAGATATCAAACAGAGAGAAGAAGATAACAAAAAAAGAGATAAGCAAAGAGAAGAAGATATCAAACAGAGAGAAGAAGATAAAAAACAAATTATGGAAGCAGTGGAAAAACAGAATGAAAAGTTAGACCAGTTGATAAAGGAAATAATTCAACCTAAAAAATTGGATGAGGAGGAAACTTTGGAATCTCCAAGCAAAGATATTTTAAAGGAATCACAAATTGAATATCCTATAACTGATGAAGCAAAATTTGAGATTGTTAAAAAGGAAGAAATTGAAATTACAAAGAGTGATCTTGAAATTGTCAGTCTACCTTCAGGAAAACTTCTGATTGTGGAATATACCTCTAAAATTGAAAATAAAGAAACAGTATATACAGAAGCTGAGAATGAAATTGTATCAAATACAGTAAAAGAGTTTCAAATGGATGAAAATAAATCTAATAAAGCAAAATTAAAATCTTCTGATCTTCAAGAAGATGAAAAATGTGAAAATGAACATAATCAAAATATAACAAAGGAACTGTTCAATATAGAAGAAAATGTTTCAGAAAAATTGTCTGATGTATGCTATGAAATAGTAAAGGAGATAGAGAAAGAAACCATAAAATGGAAAGAAAAGTGTGTTAGTCCTCAGGCATATGTAAAAATTATAAACAAAAGCTTAATAAACTCAAATCAAAAATTGAGTACAGAAAAAAAATATATAAAGACAGTTATTAAAAATATAGTTGCTTATGCAGGAAAAGACACCAAAAGGGAATCTGAAAACTCAGGATTTATAAGTGTGAAAAAAATTAAGCAACAAGAAACTTTTATAAATACTAAAAGAATAATTATTATGGCAGAAGAACCATTTAAAAATAAACTTTTATGTAAAAATGAAATACCACCATGGAAGAGGAACAGGAGAAAATTCACAGATGGCAAAAATGAAATACCACCATGGAAGAGGAGTAGGAGAAAATTCACAGATGGTGTTCATGGTCCATATCGGACGCGTATAATTAGAAGATCAAACAGTAACAAGGATCTCCAAAGAGAATACAGAAGTGAAGAAGCAAGACACCACAGTAATGTTGAACATGATAAATTTTCAACAAAGAGACGATCCAGAAATATGTCACCTCATAATATAAAAGAGGACTATAGGAGAACTGATCATGATCCTCAGTCTCTTAAACCAGGTTGCAGTTATAATTCAGAATAAAATAGAGATAGCTGATGGAAAAAGTTTGTGAGTGTGATGTAGTGATGCATGAACTTGTGTTTTTCATGTTGAGATGGTGGATGATTGAGCAGAGCTGCTTGGATGCATTGTGTTATGATGCTCCGAAGTATATGCTCGGCACTATCCAGACCTGGATGTTGTGCTTCAAGAGTAGTCCAGCAGTGCATATATATAGGTCTCATGGATAGACCTTGGTCTCATGGATAGACCAAATGATAGCCCCTAAGACTCACCGAAGCTGAGCAGGGTTGGCTGAGTGCCAAATTGATTTTTTTTCTCTGGCTCCTATTCTTGATTGGATGATACTTCTAGGTACAAGAGAGGTAGTGCTTAATAATGAGGTATTTTCTCGTGACGTCATGAGGCGGTGTGTGCTGGTAGTTTGTGCTTGACCATCTATTCGTCCCGACATTGGAGGCTGTGGTTCATGTATTCACTTTTCCAGCTCATCTTACCCATTCATCAGCATATCTAAGACCAGTACTGAGAAATAATGTATATAGTATATGGAATGAAATCGTACTTCCAGACGATTTCATCCCAAAAATTGGTTAGGGGTAATGAAACAGGAATGCTGTTCCTCATATAAATATTGAAAAGATCCCCCCCCCATTCAAAAATGTCTAGCGTGATTCAGTCTAATTGGAAACGCAATAAAGTTGTGATTCATTAAAAATGAAAAATAAAATCATAATTTTGATTTTTAGTATTGATGGATTTAAATAGAATGTTATATCGTCTTATTTTGTTTTATTTTTTTTTATCTGTCTCAATAAAAAAAAAAAGAAAGAAATTAATTATCCAATCATTAAAAAGAAAGAAAAAGGATACTTGAGTTAAACTGAGGCAGTATTCAAATTAGACACGTAGTTGAAGAAAGAAGAAATTTTTTTTTCTCTCTATCGTCTTACACAGAGGGCTACAAAACGTGAAAATAAAAATAAAAAGTTTTACTAGAGAAATTATAATGAAACTGGAATAAATTAAGAGCTTCACTCTCTCCATGCTGTGCCATGACTTTCCATTAATAAAATAACCTGCCTTCGTTTGAATAAAATGGACCGTAAAATTGGAAGGTAATTTTTATAAAATACTAAGACATAATAATCAAATATTACAAAGTGAATTTTTCAAACTAATTGCGTAGAATTTGTTCAATAAATATTAAGACATCTTTATTATACTTTTATGTTTGACCGAATTATAGATATTTAACTGCTTCTAAACTCATTGTAATGTAATGAAGTTTATGTGTAAGAATATGCTTCTACATTTGGCTAAAATATAAATGCTTCAATTATCAAATGATAAATACTCTATAAATCATAGATATTTAATTGCTTCTAAACTCATTGTAGTGTAATGAAGTTTATGTGTAAGAATATGCTTCTACATTTGGCTAAAATATAAATGCTTCAATTATCAAATGATAAATACTCTATAAATCATAGATATTTAATTGCTCCTAAACTCATTGTAATGTAATGAAGTTTATGTGTAAGAATATGCTTCTACATTTGGCTAAAATATAAATGCTTCAATTATCAAATGATAAATACTCTATAAATCATAGATATTTAATTGCTTCTAAACTCATTGTAGTGTAATGAAGTTTATGTGTAAGAATATGCTTCTACATTTGGCTAAAATATAAATGCTTCAATTATCAAATGATAAATACTCTATAAATCATAGATATTTAATTGCTTCTAAACTCATTGTAGTGTAATGAAGTTTATGTATAAGAATATGCTTCTACATTTGGCTAAAATATAAATGCTTCAATTATCAAATGATAAATACTCTATAAATCATAGATATTTAATTGCTTCTAAACTCATTGTAGTGTAATGAAGTTTATGTGTAAGAATATGCTTCTACATTTGGCTAAAATATAAATGCTTCAATTATCAAATGATAAATACTCTATAAATCATAGATATTTAATTGCTTCTAAACTCATTGTAGTGTAATGAAGTTTATGTGTAAGAATATGCTTCTACATTTGGCTAAAATATAAATGCTTCAATTATCAAATGATAAATACTCTATAAATCATAGATATTTAATTGCTTCTAAACTCATTGTAGTGTAATGAAGTTTATGTATAAGAATATGCTTCTACATTTGGCTAAAATATAAATTGCTTCAGTTATCAAATGATAAATACTCTATAAATCATAGATATTTAATTGCTTCTAAACTCATTGTAGTGTAATGAAGTTTATGTATAAAGAATATGCTTCTACATTTGGCTAAAATATAAATGCTTCAGTTATCAAATGATAAATACTCTATAAATCATAGATATTTAATTGCTTCTAAACTCATTGTAGTGTAATGAAGTTTATGTGTAAGAATATGTTCTACATTTGGCTAAAATATAAATGCTTCAATTATCAAATGATAAATACTCTATAAATCATAGATATTTAATTGCTTCTAAACTCATTGTAGTGTAATGAAGTTTATATGTAAGAATATGCTTCTACATTTGGCTAAAATATAAATGCTTCAATTATCAAATGATAAATACTCTATAAATCATAGATATTTAATTGCTTCTAAACTCATTGTAGTGTAATGAAGTTTATGTATAAGAATATGCTTCTACATTTGGCTAAAATATAAATGCTTCAGTTATCAAATGATAAATACTCTATAAATCATAGATATTTAATTGCTTCTAAACTCATTGTAGTGTAATGAAGTTTATGTGTAAGAATATGCTTCTACATTTGGCTAAAATATAAATGCTTCAGTTATCAAATGATAAATACTCTATAAATCATAGATATTTAATTGCTTCTAAACTCATTGTTGTGTAATGAAGTTTATATGTAAGAATATGCTTCTACATTTGGCTAAAATATAAATCGCTTCAATTATCAAATGATAAATACTCTATAAATCATAGATATTTAATTGCTTCTAAACTCATTGTAGTCGTAATGAAGTTTATGTGTAAGAATATGCTTCTACATTTGGCTAAAATATAAATGCCTCAGTTATCAAATGATAAATACTCTATAAACCATAAATATTTAACTGCTTCTAAACTCATTGTAGTGTAAATAAAGTTTATAGAGAATATGCTTCTACATTTGGCTAAAATATAAATGCCTCAGTTATCAAATGATAAATACTCTATAAATCATAAATATTTAACTGCTTTTGAACTCATTGTAATGTAATAAAATTTATGTGTAAGAATATGCTTCTACATTTGGCTAAAATATAAATGCTTCAATTATCAAGTGATAAATATTCCATAAATCATAGATATTTAACTGCTTCTAAACTTATTATAATGTAATGAAGTTTATGTGTGAGGAATATGCTTCTACATATGGCTAAAAAATAAATGCCTCAATTATCAAATGATAAAATACTCTATAAATCATAAATGTTTAATTACTACCATATCTCTTCTCATAAAAAAAAAAATTAATGAACTATCATTGAATTAGGATATTCATAATTTTCTTCTCAAGTGAATTCAAGATGAACTATTAAATGAATATTGCGGAATGAATTATTGTTAAACCAGAATAATCCTAAGCCTTCTTCCCATAAAAGAATTAATGAACTATCATTGAATTAGGATATTCATAATTTTCTTCTCTCAAGTGAATTTAAAATGAACTATTAAATGAATTCGAATGAATTAT
>JAQFVV010000360.1:446938-459438 GCA_028023455.1 Epiperipatus broadwayi
TTTTGTATGGGTCACCATTTAAGTTTTGTGCTAATTTAGTAGAAAATTTTAAATTTAAGAAGTATTTTAAATGTGTGATGTTGACTTTGCTTGTGGTAATGTTACCATAGGTTTAATTAAAGCAATCTATGAGTATTTGATATGTGAATTGTGTTGGTATTGAGAAGATATTTAAAATGATGATGATTATGATGTAATACTGCATTAATAAATTTAATAATAAATAGGTATTTAAAGCTAAAAGTATTTAAAAGACAAGTAAAATTAAATGCATATGTTTATTGTTGATAAAATAAGAGAATAGAAATATTTTAAATTATAAGTACTTAAATTGAGATTAATATTTGATTTTAATCATATCAAATAATTATTTTAAAATCTGATATAATATCTTATTTATTTTTAAAAATAAATATTTATTTTAAAAAGCAATTGTTAAGTTTATTTTTAGGCAAGCGTTCTTGTGTTATAAAGAACAGATGTTATACACACATGCGTGGAAGTTGTCTAATAAAGTTGCATAATTATTTTAAAAAAAAAATCATGTTATAAAATTTATAAATAATACGTGAGTTATCACGAGATAAAAATAAAGATATTAATGTAAAATATTAAATCTGATTTTTAAAAATATTACTTTAAAAATATAACGTATTTAAAAAGATTTAGTTTATTTTAAATGATCTTATAAAAGTTAAGATTTAAATCAAGTGAGAAAGAATATTTCAAAAGAATGTTTAATAGATTTAAATAAACGATAAATATTGTTTTGAAAGAATTTGATAAAATATTAAATATTAAATAAGTCATTATTTATTTTTAATATTGTGTTGATAAATATGTAAATAAGCAAAATTTGATTGTTTAAACGTACCAATCAGATGTGGAGTCTCTTCTAGTATAAAAGCTGGATTCAATTGTTGAAGGGCTCTCTACAATAAAACTTCTAAGTCGTTTGTGCTATTGAGAAAATAGCTGAGTAAATTTATAAACGCTCTTAAGAATCAGTTTTAAAATCATAAGAGTGTTATTGTATATAATTTTATAATTTTAAATGATAAGTATGCAGTAGTAACTTAATAATTCCCTATTCATCTTCTCAATATCGAAACTCAATTTACGTACAAATAATCAATGGAAACATCACGTATCGGAGAAATATATCAGAAACTTTATGCTAGAAAAGTAACAGACGCTGGATTAGTACAGAAAACTATAAGATGGAGAAAAGTAGTATTTTGGACTATAAATAGTTTTAAAATTAAATTACTATTGTCTGTTATTAATAGATATTTTAAAGAAATAAAAATACTTCTGTAAAAAAAGTATTTTTGACAAATTATAGAATTAAAGAATATCTTAAGTAAAGATATAAGAAACAGTAGTAAGTTTTATAAATACTTGCCTTGTTAAGTCTTTGTGCTTAAAAGATTAAATATTGACGATTTGAAAAGGCAAATAGATTATAAAGATGATTATTTAAAATCGTAATATAATAAGAGTATTATATTGTAGTAATCTAAAATGCTGGATGTTATAGATGGAGAAATTAATTCTTACCTGAATATATTAATTATAAATGCGCAAGTAATACATGGATATCCAAATCAAGTCAAACTAAGTCAAGCAAGCCAAGTTGATTAAAATAATTCAATTTAAATAATTTATAAACTATAAATTAATTTAGAAATAATAACTTTTAAACAATAATCTATGAAGAACTGGATTCAGAACTTATAAACTATTTTTTAATTTTATTTGTTTTCTTGTGGAACTTATTATTTTTAAAAATAAACGTTATCATTTTATTATAAACTTTCAAGAAACACGTGATACAACGGAACAGGAAATAGTGTTTTATTGACTTTATACGTAGGATATTTGTTAGAACTTTTATGGTAGAACAAAAGTCGTCGATGGAATATGTAATATAATTTTTATTTTATTTATTTAATATAAAATTTAAAATATTATTAAACTATTAAAGAGTAGGTTAGGTACATTTATTAAATAGTAACTTTAAAATAATATAATAATTAATTACATAAATTTATTTTATAATTAATTTAACACGGAATATTTTAATGAATGTTGAGAGTATGAATGTGTATTATTTTTTGTTTTCTGAAGCTGCAAATTCCGAAGAATACTGGGTAGCAGACTGGACATTATTATCATTATGGTAAAACATTGTATAATAATTTTGATGTATTTAATATTTTTTTCTTTAGATCAACTGAATATTATGTTGTTACGGGATGAATGTATAGGTATTTAAGAAAACACATACATTATATTAACAACGAATTTTATTAAAATATGCATAATTTTTAATTTATAATATAAACATGATACAACATTACGTAAAAGCTTAGAAATAATTATATGATTCTTTCGTAAATAATTTTGATATTTTTTATTTATGCTTAGTATTAAAATGATGTTTATTATTTATCTTAATAATTATTTTATTTTTGCAAGTCAGAAAAGGATTTTAAAAGTCTATTTTATTTTCTGTTTATTAGATAAGTTAAGTTACGTTTAGGTAGAGGCTTATATTTAGATTGAAAAGTTTACTAAGTATAGACAATATAGTATGAGTAATTTGGATAATGAATATTTTATTTGAAGTTGATATTTGTTTTTCCGGAAAATGTTTTAAATAAGTTTAGAATATGTTTTATAGATAGAAATTTATTAGAAAGGTTAGTAAAGCACATAGGGTAAAATAATGATTTTACACAGAAAGGAATCATAAAATTTATCTAATGTAATGTTTTATGAATTTAAAATTGATAAATGATTTAAATATTAATGTTTGAATAATACAGATATAGAATGCATATTTTATAAAACATATAACAGGAATTACATTAGGTGGAATATAATTATAGCCAATCATTTGTTTTACATTATAAAGAGATATTGATTTTATATACAGATATTAAGCAATGCTAGTAATAAAGTGAATACATGATAATACATTATAAATGATATTTAATTAATGTAGTTATTTAATAGGTAAAGCTACATTATGTACACATGCTACATAAATAGTCTTGACATATATTGTTATTTGTAGTAATTAAAGTACATTACTATTTATTTTAAAAATCTACGTTTTGGAAAAACACATGGTAATATTATTAATATAGCATTTGAAGGAATGTAAAGTTGCTTATTAAGTACATGAGTTAATAACAGTGTAAGCCTCTTATATTTGTATTTCTTATTTTTTATTTATTTGTTGTCATAAATTTTAAACTGTAAATAGTGTAAATAAATTTTATTTGAAATTATTGTAAATAAATTTGTTAATTTGTTTTAAAAGTGTGTCGAGTTTCATTATTTTTACCACAGCATTTGACATTAGATGATTTGAAATAAACATAATATTTGCACAAAATGAATTTGTTATTGTTATTTTAAAAATGAATACAATATTTGCTTAACATTATTTATAAGAATTGATTGACATGAATATAAATATTACAATGGTCATAAGATAATTATAATGCACCTTATAAGAATGCAATATTGTTTGTTGCCACAGATTATTAATTATAAGATTTTGATTTATTCTAAAATGAAGATACCATATGAGATAAAAGATATACATATGATTGTTTATTCATTTAATGATTGATTATATAATATAAATAGATGAGATTAAATTACACTTTAAGATGAGTATTATTTATTATTATTATTTAAATAAGTTAGGTGTATTTAAGTTTGATATAAAATCCCACATCATACTTATTTACATAATTTATTATTTTAAAACAACTTAGAAGAACCTGAGATTATTTAATTATATTTTAAGTTAAAAGTTAGTATTTATTTTAGTATTATTAAAGATAATTTATTTCATTTAAAAGTCATAAGAATGCTATAGATGTAGTGATAAGATGATAAGGTAGTGGTAGTATTCTTATGCCATTGAGACAGTATCTTGGGAGATATTGACTCAGTGTAAATCTGCTTATTACTTTGTAACTTTACTTCGCAGTCTCATAATTTTATTAAATACTTATTTAATTAGTATAATCTAGAACTATATTAATTTTGATGATTGATAATAAATTTAATTAAGGTAGGATAATATAAAAGTATATTAAAGATAGATATGCAAATTTTAATGAAGCATAATAATGCAACTGAGCTAGTTGTATTTTAAACTATTTTATATATCAAGAAGTAAGGGTACAATATATATATATATATATATATATATATATATATATATATATATATATATATATATATATATATATATATATATATATATAAATTTTAACGGTAAATATAATATTATAGTTTAAATTCTTTTGTAGCATTTTTGATTACGTGGTAATCCTCATCAGCTTTAACTGAATTTCAAATTTTTTAAACTTAATGTTATGTATATTTCCATAAGCTGTGTATGGCCATATTTGCAACTTGCCTATTAATAACATCTTCCTTATATTTATCAATCATAATTGCCTCTTTAATTTTTCTCTTTTTATGATTTCTTTCTTCCATTAATATTTTTATTTCACTACTATTAAATTTAAACTTATAATTACAAGTCTTTTCATGGTCAAAGAATACTGAAGCTGTATTAAATTGACTATTTACGTTATTTTTAATTCGATTATATAATAATTGATGCTCCTTCAATCTTTTCTCCACAGAACATCTCGATTCACTGATATATAATTTCTGACATCCACATGAAATCTGATAAACTATATTACTTCTTTGCAATTTAAGAATTATTCTTAGAATTATTAATCAATTGATTAACATTCGGAGGAATACAAAATGAAACATTATACTTTTCTTTTAATATATTCTTAATTAATTTAGATTGCATGTTATTTATAAATGGCATAGATATCCATTTTTTATTATCTAAAGTACCACAGCCAACTCTCTTCTTATTATTAAATGAATTTACTATAAACAAGATTTGGTTTTTATCATAACCAACCTTTAAAAGTTCATTTGTAAAGAGTTCAATATTTATAATTTTATCACTATTATATTTACACAATTTATCATTGCAATGCAAAAACGATTTCAGACTTGCCATTTTATGCATCATTGGAACACGTGACTTAAAATGAATATATCCTCTTTCTCAATAGGTTTAAAAATTAATTTATAATTTAAATCAGTAGCATCTCTAAATATTTGTAAATCCAAAAATTTTATTTTTCCATTTTGTTCATTCTCAATAGACCGTTTTAATATGTTTAAATTATTCAAATTATATAAAAGAACATCAATAATGTCTTTAGGACCACAAACAAAAACATCACCAACATATCTAGCATAAATTTTAATATCTTCAGACTTATAAGAATTATATATAATATCTTCATATTTTGACAATGTAAAATTACAAATTTGTGCTACCATAGGTAATCCCATTGGCCATCCTTTACCCATTTTATAATACCTATCATTATATGTTGCAATAATATTATCACTTATGAATTTTAGTGATTAAATAATAAAATTTATTAAATGTTTATTTACAGACATATTAATTAGTTCAATTTCAATTAAATTTATAGATTCAAGACGATCAATTGATCCATATAATTTCTTTACATCCAATGAAGCTAACAGATCATTATCATTTATTTTTATATTTTTAATTCTATTAACAATTTTATAAGAAGTTGCAATTGTATAGCTTCCAAAACCCAACATATCTTGTAACAATTTACCAATATATTTAGCTGTTTTATACATAAATGATATACCAAAATCCATCATCAATCTAAGAGGATTTCCTATATTTTGAAGTTTAATATTAGCAAATATTTTTGGGCATATAGATGTAGATGGATATATATCATAGTATGTACAACCATTCATAAAATGACTTTTAGCCTTCTTTAAAATACTATTTATAAATTTCATACATTGTCCCTCCACGTTATAGCTATCAATAATTTCAAATCCCAATTTACTCATTTGTGTTTCAATTTTATCATTATATGCACCTTTTTTAATAAAATATATTTGTAAACCCTTGTCTTCTTGCAAACATATATTTTGCTCAGTTCTAAGAAGACTTTTAAATTCAGAAATAGCATAATTCCATGACCTATCATATGTATTAGTTTTTATTTTATATTTAGAAATCTCCTTAATAATATTATTACAATCTTGTAAATTCATATCATCATCAAAAACATTCTGCACTGAAGCAATCAATTCCATATTATAATCTTTCCATATGCTTCCTACATACTTTGAACCATATTGTAATACATATTTTTGAGTAAAACTAATTTTTCCATCTGTTAAATTCACTTAATTATCTTCACCATAATTATTTGGATAATAACAATTATATAAAATATCAATTTTCTTATTAAATTTCTTAATCCAATTTTGTTGACACTTTTTAAATCCAACTTGACAATGTATATAAAATGCATTCCATCGATCCCATTCATTCATATCTATTAAATGTTCAATAGCCATTAAATATTTTTTAATGTCATAATTTTTTTTTTTTACATTGCATTATTATATTGTCCAAAATAATTGATTTAACTTTAAACATATTATTTGAGGAAAATCTGAGACATCTATTCAGATGAATATTACATCATTTAGGAAAAACACAAAACATTTTATACTTTTTAAAAAAGTATAATTGGCAACTTTCACGAATCAACTTCTTGCTTTGTTTTCACCATTTTTTAATCAGCCAAAATTTTCTTAAGACTGAAAATTCCATGATGATAATAAACTTATATAATAAATGTAAAATACAATAGCCATTATAAAATATTATATATATATATATAAAAGAAGAAATTTTAACGGTAAGTATAATATTATAGTTTAAATTCTTTTGTAGCGCTTTCGATTACATGGTAATCCTCATCAGCTTTAACTGAATTTCAAATTTTTTAAACTTAATGTTACATATATTTCCATAAGCTGTGTATGGCTGTATTTGCAACTTGCCTCTTAATAACATCTTCCTTATGGCCAATGGGATTACCTATGGTAGCACAAATTTGTAATTTTACATTGTTGAAATATGAAGATATTATATTTAATTCTTATAAGTTTGAAGATATTAAAATTTATGCTAGATATGTTGATGATGTTTTTGTTTGTGGTCCTAAAGATATTATTGATGTCCTTTTATATAATTTGAATAATTTAAACAATTTAAAACGGACTATTGAGAATAAACAAAATGGAAAAATAAAATTTTTGGATTTACAAATATTTAGAGTTGCTACTGATTTAAATTATAAATTAATTTTTAAACCTATTGGAGAAAGGGGATATATTTATTTTAAGTCACGTGTTCCAATGATGCATAAAATGGCAAGTCTGAAATCGTTTTTGCATTGCAATAATAAATTGTGTAAATATAATAGTGATAAAATTATAAATATTAAACTCTTTGCAAATGAACTTTTAAAGGTTGGTTATGATAAAAACCAAATCTTGTATACAGTAAATTCATTTAATAATAAGAAGAGAGTTGGCTGTGGTACTTTAGATAATAAAAAATGGATATCTATGCCGTTTATAAATAACATGCAATCTAAATTAATTAAGAATATATTTAAAGAAAAGTATAATGTTTCATTTTGGGTTCCTCTGAATGTTAATCGATTGATTAATAATTCTAAGAGTATAATTCTTAAGTTGCAAAGAAGTAATATAGTTTATCAGATTTTATGTAGATGTCAGAAATTATATATCGGTGAATCGAGATGTTCTGTGGAGAAAAGATTGAAGGAGCATCAATTATTATATAATTGAATTAAAAATAATGTAAATAGTCAATTAAATACAGCTTCAGTATTCTTTGACCATGAAAAGACTTGTAATTATAAGTTTAAATTTAATAGTAGTGAAATAAAAATATTAAAGAAAGAAAGAAATCATAAAAAGAGGAAAATTAAAGAGGCAATTATGATAGATAAATATAAGGAAGATGTTATTAATAGGAAAGTTGCAAATACGGCCATACACAGCTTATGGAAATATATGTAACATTAAGTTTAAAAAATTGAAATTCAGTTAAAGCTGATGAGGATTACCACATAATCGAAAGTGCTACAAAAGAATTTAAACTATAATATTATATTTACCGTTAAAATTTCTTCTTATATATATATAAACATTTAATAATGACTAGCATTGATATTTCTATTTTATTTTAGTAGCTTTATTTGAAAAGTCACTACAGTCTTGACAAGTTATTTTTATCTAATGCCATTTTGGTTAATATTGTTAACCATTCTTTATTTAGTGTAATATGTTTCCATTCCTTGTAAATTATACATGCAATTCGTCTATGCTTTGTAAATCTGGATTAACTATTTGCACTATACTCGATTGTGATTTGTATTTCTGTATAACCTTCTGTATTTGATTTATAGTGTAAATAAAGTTTATTTTTGAAAAAAACAAAACAAAAAACAAACTACGATTCCTGCAATATTTCTTTTTTGCCTGGTGGATCCAGCTAAGAAAAAATGTTGGAGTAATTTTAAAATCCCAATTACTTTTTTAAAAAACAAAAAATAATCTTTTTTGTTTAAAAAATTGATGTTATTCCAAAATCTGAATCAGTAGAAATTCATCATAATGCAGTATTTGTTAGAAATGCAATTTTTTTTAGCGTTATAAATTTTTTTTAAAAAAAATTTAAGCATATGTCACGTCTGTCATAAAATATCAAATTACACAAATAAAAATAGCTTTAAAAATTATTATACTACCTTTAAATTATTTTAATTTCGTTCATTGGCATTCATATTATATTTTATTTTTATAAATAAACTTTATGAACAATAATTTATCATACAATTATAATTTTGTATTTGCTTTGCTTTTAAACTAATTCTAATTTTACATGTCATAGTAATATTTAATTCTTATTTTACTTTTACGAGCAGTAAAATGTTTACTGTATAATGTAATAAGAAAACTTTTCTTAAGTAATATTACTAATACAAAAATAGCTATTAAAAGCTTACCACATTGCGGTACAGTCAAAATGTACCATCATCCATTTAGAAGGATTAAAAGCTAAAGATTGCGCATATTCAACTCCATCCAAGTACTTTCGATATTCAGGGCAAATAAAGGCTGTACCTGCATAAGCTGCATCTATATGTATCCAAATTTTTTCGGATTCACCTGTAACAGAAAAATAATTATTTTTATTTTATTTTATAAACCTATTTATTATTTTATGTAAGTTTCTAAAAATATTTTTTTGTCTGATTGGTTAACAATTAATTGAATAATATATGTATATTTATATATGAATATATCTCTCTATCTACATATCTACCTACCTGCCAGCTTATCTATCTATCTATCTATCTATCTATCTATCTATCTATCTATCTATCTATCTATCTATCTATCTATCTATCTATCTATCTATCTGTCTGTCTGTCTGTTGTTGTTGTTTGTTTGTTTGTTTGTTTGTTTGTTTGTTTGTTTGTTTGTTTGTTTGTTTTTTTTTATTTATCTATCTATCTATCTATCTATCTATCTATCTATCTATCTATCTATCTATCTACCTACCTACCTACCTACCTACCTACCTACCTACCTACCTACCTACCTACCTACCTACCTACCTACCTACCTATCTATCTATCTATCTATCTATCTATCTATCTATCTATCTATCTATCTATCTATCTATCTATCTATCTATCTATCTATCTATCTATCTATCTATCTATCTATCTATCTATCTATCTATCTACCTACCTATCTACCTACCTACCTACCTACCTACCTACCTACCTACCTACCTATCTACCTATCTACCTACCTACCTACCTACCTATCTATCTATCTATCTATCTATCTATCTATCTATCTATCTATCTATCTATCTATCTATCTATCTATCTATCTATCTATCTATCTATCTATCTATCTATCTATCTATCTATCTATCTATCTATCTATCTATCTATCTATCTATCTATCTATCTATCTATCTATCTATCTATCTATCTATCTATCTATCTATCTATCTATCTATCTACCTACCTACCTACCTACCTACCTACCTATCTATTTATCTAGATCCATGACTATCTATAAAATTATTTACCAACCTGTTCACTTTCCTATTTATTTTCTTAACATATTTATTATCTGCTCCCTGCCTGTCTTTTTTTCTATTTTTTTTTACTTATCTGCCACTGAACTTCCTACATGTCTATTAATTACATATCTTACTATTTATTTGTCTGTCTATTATCTATTTAACTCCATTATTCTCTTATATTTTAATTACTTATACATCTATTTACAAATTTGAGTTTATTTTAAATCTATTTCTTCATCTACTTTTTTATCAGATATTCTTTAAAATTACTTCCCAAAAATTGTGTCTATAAACATATATACAAATTATATCAAAAAGTTTTTTTTATTGAGTATTACATAATATCAAAAATGTAATGATAAATTATCATGTTTTTATTTGCATATATTATTAAATAAATGCATAAAAATAATATAAATTAATGCCAGAGGTTAGTTTTGAAGAAATGTTTTACTAATACACTACTAGTTCCCCCCACTGCAATAAACTAGTGCTATAACAACAATACTAACATGTTTAAATATTTATACATATATATTTAAAGAGAAAGGATTTCTATCTTTAATATATGTGCTGTAATGATCTTATAATAGCTCAACGATGTCATGTTGGGTACTGAGGATATATATCTGAAAATTAATAATATTTACTTTTAAATGATACTGTTTTTAAATAAATAATATATTAAATATTATTAAAACCAGATGTTATAATTTGCACTGAAAAATTAACTTAAGATTAAATAGACCTCATAGGTTTATAATGAGTACAAGTTTGATAAATCTGAAATGCTATAGCTAGTCTTCATTTTTTTTATCCACTGATTACACCTCTCACTGTAATACTGAAAAAATATATTAAATTTATTTTATCCTCAATAACATTTATTTATAAAGGAAATACACTTTATTCTTATCGTTATTGTTTTTATTGTATTTCATCTTGCTTTTATTTCTCTATTCTCTATATTAGCTAGCAGCAAAATATGCCCAGTAAATGATACTTCAAAATTAAATTGGAGAAAATAATCATCTACATTTATATACTACGTTGAAAATTTACAAAATAGATAGAAAGTTATTCATTTGATCATTAGAAGACAGCAATAAGTTGGCAGAATTTGAAATAATAAAAAAGTTTGACTACTAAATTATAGAATGTTTCTGTCATCCAAAGGAGAGTTTCATATTACCTAATTTAGTTTGTAATTAAAGGGGATTTGAACCCAGACTTTCCAACTTCTTACAGTCATCACTATATCCAATATAACTGATACTCATGACCTCATACATGTGGTATGTGGTCGCGTGTATCAATTACATTGGATAGAGTGGATAACTGCAGGGAGCTTGAAAATCTGAGTTCAAATTCTCTTTAATTACATTTAGGTTAAATATATGCATTATACTTGTATTTATTTCAATATTATAATTTAGTTTAATAAATAAAGAATGGAGATGTTATATCTTGATATTTAAATAATGTTATAATCTTTATTACATTATGTATCACTTTCATTGTGTTATTAATGTTATAGTTATGAAACACATATCAAAAACCATTTACTACATATATATTACATATATGTTATTTATTTACACTCTCTATGTAAATAAATCAATTATTTTATATAGCGCGATGTTTTATAAACTGTAATAGCTAAACAGCATTAAGCTGTTGCACATGCGCTTTGCAGATTTTAACTATAAATGACTGAATACAAACACTTCAAACACATGATAAAGTCTTTGGGAAAAGATAGAATGGCCATCTATCTTTTTGAACCCAAACTCTTTTGTATGGGCAAATCTTAAGTGTCTGAAAGTGAAAGCGTGAAGATATTAAATAATCACTTTCTATTAAATAATCACTCTCTATAGAAATTTATAGAAACTTACAATTTTATATACAGCAATTTTAATGAATAGTCAACTAACCTTTTGCAGCAAATATAGTTTTATTAATAAGATCTATTGCCATCAACTGTGCAGGAGACCAACGGAGATCAGAGCAAATATAAAAAAATCATTTTCTATTCAAAAAGACTTATGATACTCAATTAGATATCTATTTGAACAAAAACTAGGATCTCAACTGGTCTTCAAAGAAATTGATAGAGGTTTGGATGATTTATCTATCAAAGTTGCTATATATATATCATTTGTCTGCCTATCAATCTATCTATAGATCGATCTATAAATAAATCAATCTACGATTATCATAGATCTATCTATTTATTTAGCTATTTATCTATCTATCTATCTATCTATCTATCTATCTATCTATCTATCTATCTATCTATCTATCTATCTATCTATCTATCTATCTATCTATCTATCTATCTATCTATCTATCTATCTATCTATCTATCTATCTATCT
>JAQFVV010000360.1:461938-546544 GCA_028023455.1 Epiperipatus broadwayi
GTCTGAACAATGGACTTTGTTCTTTCACATTTGCTGATAAAAATCTTAAATGAATGAAAGAAAATTTGTCTTAACTTTATTTCTAAAACATGAATAAATTCTTGTTAATATATCATAGAGTAACAAAATACTGTTTTAGAATTTCATTGTAATTTTTTTAAAATGACAAAAGTAATTTCTGCAGAATATGTGAAGACATTTCTTTTCAGCCAATCATAGGTCCTGTTTTTTTATAATTACATTTTTGTTGATTTATTTTCTGAAAAACATTTTCTATTAAATCTGTCTGTAGTCATAAACATTTTTATCTTAAATATTTTACAAATATTTTTCAAAAAAAAGTAAAACAAAAAAAGAGTGTGTGATGTAATGCACTGTGACTTCTCCTTATACCGAGTCAGAAATCTCTCAGCAACAATGCCCCAAAAAACCTGTAACCACTATACTTTCCCTTTCCATTCTCCATCCTAAGTTTTCCCATATCCTGCTCCATCCCATTTCCACAACATAAACTTTGTCAACTCCATGACCTTTATACCTAAATTCCCCTTATCTTTTTCCAAACCCAGCATAAAAATAAATAACCCACTTTCTGTATAATCACTTTCCTTATATTTATTCTTCCACAACTTTATTATTTGTACTCTTTCTGCTTTCAAGCATTTACATTCAATTAAATGTCTAATATTTTCTATGCTGTTCTTATACAACTTGCAGACTAAATAACCCACATTTTTCCATTTACATGTATAATCCCCTGTTGCTAATGATCCTGTTCAATCCTTAAAGAGTAAACTACTTTTCTTGCTATTATCTTAAATTAATTCACACCTAATATTCCATTTATTTCTGTATATATTTAAATGCTTTTTACTCTCCATACTAGTTCTCCATCTCTCCAACTCCCTATTCTTTATTAATGCATCTATTTCTCTATCCTATTCCTTACCACTATAACACTCAACAATTCTCCTAACACAATCAACTCACCTTTTGTACAAGTATACTGACATAAATTCTTTATCCAAATTTTCTGCATATTGCATTACCTTCCTCACCCATGTTATTACCCGTCCTTTATTCATAACCCAATTAAATACAATTTTGGCTATTCTTTTATTATCCATAAACTGCAATCTACTGAACAATTTCATTTTGCTTTTTGCATCCCTCATATAAAAATTTGACTGTTCTGTTTCTTCTTGAATTGACTCCTTTGTCATCCACACATCTGCATCTAATGTATGCCTTCCTATTTCTCTTTGTACTTTTTCCAAGTAATCTAATACCCATTTACTAACACATAACACATTGTTACCTTATGTTAACCATGTTACTGCCATTCCCTTCCATACAATTCTAGTTACATTATATTTATTATATGAAAACACTATTAATTTCTTTATCAATCCCTTTCTTTTCTTTGCTTCATTTATCAATTTTTTCTTCCATTCATCCAAGCAATTTCTCTGATTACTTAAGACGATTCCCAAATAGTTATATCTATTCACCATACTTAATTTTACATCACCCAATAAAAATTCTTTGCCTTCTCTTTTTCCAGTATTAATCTGAAATCTACAGATTTATTTATTTATTAATAAATCATGACTATTTTAGTTTCAATTTTTATTATCTAACAAGAACAAAATCATCAAACAAAAACTACAGTTAACAATAAAAGGTTGAATTCAAACTAAATAATTGAAGTGCCCCCTCTTCTAGAAAGAGACTCATTAAATGAAATAATCTGTAATTTTTAAAGAGCTTTTCTAATTGCTCTAACAAGCTTTGTTAATAAAATGCAAATGCTAGCAAGAGGAAGCATTTAAAATATCTCTATCAGAAACCACATCCAAACCCTAGGAGTCCCAAAGCACGAAGCCATTGGTCTGGGGTTTGGGTATGGTTTCTGATAGAGATATTTTAAATGCTTTCTCTTGCTAGCATTTTATCAACAAAGCTTGTTAGAGCAATTAGCAAAGCATTTTGTTTTTATTTACAAGCTTAAAAAATTGAGTCATGTGATATATGACTCTTTTTAATTTTTATTGACTATTTATAGTCTTTTCTTTTAAGTCTTAAGTGATGTTATATTGCTAAGATTACTAATATATGGTTTGTCTGAAGATCTCTCAGACCCATATAACTATTTGAGTTAGATAGCTGGGCTTGTAGACATGTAGGTGTCTAAAAATGTCAGATTTTCTCCTCAATAGTTAATTCTTGGTAAATGCTGGCTTTGGGTTAATATTTTTAGGTCTAGTGTCTGAGGCTATCCCAGCGCCTCACTGAAAAGTGCCAAAGCACAAAATCATTGGTCTGGGGTTTGAGTCTGGTTTCTGATAGAGATATTTTAAATGCTTTCTCTTGCTAGCATTTTATCAATAAAGCTTGTTAGAGCAAATAGAAAAGCTCTTTGTTTTCATTTACAAGCTTAAAAAATTCAATCATATGATATATGACTCTTTTTTAAACTGTAATTTTTATTTAAAAGAAATAAAATGAGTAAAAAAAAAGGGATTATTTAAATATAAACTTGATCTTGCTTATATAAGACAATCAGAATTAATAAATTAAGCAAAAATATAAATTGTTGCCTACATATTTGTCCACTAAGTAATTGAATTTTTGTGTAAATTATTACTAATATTTATATCATAATATACATTAATTACTTCTTATGGTCATCTTCTGGTTATTGAATATCAATCTATTAAACTCACTAAATGCAGCATAATTTTATAAGAGCCATCATCAAAAACAAATCCTACTAACTTTAATACAAATTTAATTGTAAAAGATATGAATTAGTAAAGGGCAAGTGATTTGGTCAAAACATTAATAAAAATGCATTTTTTTCTTTAATAAGAAAAAAAAATATTTTGTATAATTTTTATAATTTATGTTTATTTATTTATTTATCAATGGAAAAGAATAATGAAACATTAAAGAGATTTTCTAATAGACAGATTTATAGTTTATATATCCTATAAAAGATACTAAGGAATATACTACGTTTTCTAAAATAAAAATTAAATTATATAATCTGCCATAATTCCCCTTTTCTATTTTATATATAAAGATAATAAAGAAATGATTCATGAATAACTAATAAATATAGTTATAACAGTTCCAGAAAACAAAGATAAAAAGACAAAGAAAATAAAACTTTAAAATTGTGTTTTGTGATAAGCTATAACTCCTTATGCTACATATAATTGTTAATTTGATGTCTTGTCAGTTGTTATCTTTCAAATTCTTCTACAACGAATTTTACTTTTTGAAATATTTCAATACCTTGCCTAATTGTATCTCATCATTGTATTCTGTCTGAAATTATATTTTCTTAATTAAAGAAGCTCATGTTATAACTTTTAGAGTACATTTGAGATGATACTTATAAGGCCTATACCTCTAGTAAGACCATGACATATTTTATCATGGGATACTTTTTAGGAAGTATGTTTCCATTCATTTGCATCTGCTCCATTACAAAAAGAAGAGAAATGAATTTATAATAATACACTGTTTAGTGTCATACACAGTTAGCTGAAGTGCATATCTTATTGATCATATAATCTGCCTATTATCATTAATTAAAAGTTTCTAATATCATTTACATTATGCTACAAGAGGCCTAAATCTACCTTCATGCAATACATTGGATAATTAGTTAAATACAGCTGCAGCATATTTTTCTATTCTGAAAGTTATCAAAAAATGCAAATTGATTCACAATCCAGACTAAAAATTTCTGAAAATTATTTCCTCACCATTGGCTAATGCAGGACTTAAGTTTTTAAATATTAATGATTATCTAAAGTCTCTATAGATATATTTCAAACATTAAGAATGTATTGGAGATTATCTTTTGAGTTAAAAACAGATAATCATAGAAATCCATAAATCTAGAAGCTACAACCAGATGAAGGTTATATTTTTAATAGGTTTAAATTAAAACTTTATTTCCAAACTTGTATCTTGATGTTTGCTTCATAATGCAGCCATTGCACAATTCCAAAAAAAAAAACAACCACCATCAACATTGGAGTTAGTATACACCTATTTTCATCACTAATATTTCAAATTTTGCACCAACATCTTGTTTTGATTAAATTAATAAAAGTGATAATATAGAAATGATATTTTTAGTTTCTAAGTGATGAAATCAAAAATTTTCGATTAGTAGTGTTTTACCTGTATGTAAGTATATATATACAGAAATATTTAATGTGTGGAGTTATCCATTTATAATTACTCAGTTAGAAAGCACTCAACCTAGAACAGCAGTTAATGAAAGCCAACTATCCCAGACCAATAGTTGAGGTTGAAGTCAGACTGATTGCTTTCATTAGCTGCTGTTCTAGATTAAGTGCTTTCTAATTGAGTAATTATAAATAGATAATGTCACACATTAAATATTTTCATTTAAAATATTATATTAAAATATATATGTAATTAATCTCATAACAACAAAAGCTATTATTGAATACTAGCGTTAAATAGTTTAGCTTAGAGCTGTCAATAGCAATTGATAGATATATAGCTGCACTATTGCTAAATGTATCTCTAATTATTACATGAAAATTTAGTCCCTTTTTTGTTTACATATATATATATTTATCAATAAAATTTTCAAGTTTTAACACATATGTGGGTTTTTATTGTTATCGATATTCCAGTTAGGTTTCTGTTCACCACTTCATATTATAATTTTATCATTGATTCATATTTTTTTAAATAATCAGAATTGTATTGAAAAATATTCTTCATAGTTGTTTAATATATTAAGTAATGGCTTTCACATATGGGATAATGAAATAATGTTTTAGATTTTGTTATATATGTCTTATTATGAGAATAAATTAATATTTGAATGTTTATTGTTATAACAACAATATTTCAGTCACATGTTATTTGCTATTATCTGAATAAATCAGACCCAAGCTAAAATATGGTGTCGAAATATGAAGTATTGACATACTAAGATAATTCTGCAATTTTATTTGCATTTGCGCATCTATAAAAACTTTCATTTCACCATATTAGATTTTTATAAAGAGGATAGTTTTTTACAACATAAAATATTTGACAAAGAAAAGCTCCTCAAGGCAAAATTATAAATAATATTACCCACAAAAAGTTAGATGAAATTTAATTAAAATATTAGCGCTATAACATTTAAGAATTCATTCATCAATTAAAGTTTTTAAAAAAGTATTTACATTTTTTTTTGTAAAACCTTCCTTATAACACTCTCTCATTTCATTTTCTTCTTTTTCCCACACACAAACATACACATACATATATATATATGTAAACAAAATATTTTACAAATATATACCTAATTTTAATTAATAATGTTTAAATTATAACTTATATAATTACACATACATAAATTATGCTTCCTCTAAAGCAAGCTATCATTGCAATGGCCATCTTCAGTAGCAAAGAAGCTTACTTCATAATTTGCATACCAATTCACATTAATTAGACATAGAACTTCACACTTATTCTAAAACATACTATTATTACAGTGGTCATCTTCAGTAGCAACAAGTTTATTTAATAATTTGCATATTAATTCACATTTAATTAAACATAAAACTTTGTATTATTCTAATGCATGTTATTACCACAGTGGTCATCTTCACTATCAATAAGTTTAATTAATAATTTGCATACTAATACACATTAATTATTCAATATCATGTGTGATCCAAACTATTATAAATGTTTGAAATTGCTAATTAGTAATTAATTACTTTCTTATTAAAATAAATAAAATTTGTTTCTTTCCTTTGTGTAGCATTATTGATACAATACTATTATTTTATTATCTATATAGTCATGTTTGATATTAGGAGGTCATTTGAATTTACATAGTCAATACACATTAATAATTAAAGATGCTGAAAATTGGCCCTATAAAAAATGACATGTTAACAGAATGGTTTAACACAAGCAATAAAGTTGGATATGAAAAGTACAAGTATATAAACTATAGTTTGAATTTGTTATATGTATGTATATAGAATGCAAAAACATATGTAATGTTATCCTTAAATAAATATTTCAGTTTTTTGTTTTATTTAATATTAAAATTAGAATATTTGATTTCATAGAAGAAATTCCATAAAAGTTATTATTTAAACACATTTCTAAGTATTAAAATTATTATGCAGTTTTCAAATATATTTATATATCGCGGTATTATATTATGGAATAATTTCCACACTTTCGAATTATCGTAATATTGACTTTAACTTTCATTTCAGGTTGTATTAATATTTTAAAACACAAATATACTTTTAATGATACAGAACAAATTCTATTTAAAATTTAATGTCGGTATTTTATTTTATCAGAATATTAATTAAATATCATGAAATTATATTGTACATTTTAGTCACTATTAAATAAATAAAGTAATAATTTTTTAAATTATATTTATTTTAATTTCTTAGCTTAAAATTTTAATAAAATCCAAACTTAACATTTAAACGTTTTGCAATACTGTATATAATTTCAAAATATTTTTGCTAATAAGACTGTTATATCTAAATATCTACAAAAATAAAAAAAAATATTTCGGGTAAAGTATTTTAATAAATTATTTAAATTATATATTTCAGATATATGTATAAATTGATAGTATAGATGATATATAATTAAAATTCATACCGGAGCTTAAACGAAAAGAAATATATTCTAGTAATAATTATACATATATTAACTGAAGCTAATTTTTGTACATTAAACCTGAAATATCAAAAATAATTGGGGGCCAACAAAATTATGATTTGGAGGCGTACAATTTCTCATTCAACGTTAGAAGACTTATCTCTCACCTTTCAATCAACAATTCAGTAATAAATATATTTAAAAAAAAAATTAATTAACTTTTTATTAATATATTACTTATATTTCAAGATATGAAACATTTTAACCACACACAATTGTCCTAGAAAATAAATAATCAAGATTATATATTGTAAAGGTGTATACTTCGTGAAATAATTAGAAATTAATGTTCAAATAATAAATCCGGTCAAATCTATCTGTCTGTCTGTCTGTCTGTCTGTCTGTCTGTCTGTCTGTCTGTCTGTCTGTCTGTCTGTCTGTCTGTCTGTCTGTCTGTCTGTCTGTCTGTCTGTCTGTCTGTCTGTCTGTCTGTCTGTCTGTCTGTCTGTCTGTCTGTCTGTCTGTCTGTCTGTCTGTCTGTCTGTCTGTCTGTCTGTCTGTCTGTCTGTCTGTCTGTCTGTCTGTCTGTCTGTCTGTCTGTCTGTCTGTCTGTCTGTCTGTCTGTCTGTCTATCTATCTATCTATCTATCTATCTATCTATCTATCTATCTATCTATCTATCTATCTATCTATCTATCTATCTATCTATCTATCTATCTATCTATCTATCTATCTATCTATCTATCTATCTATCTATCTATCTATCTATCTATCTATCTATCTATCTATCTATCTATCTATCTATCTATCTATCTATCTATCTATCTATCTATCTATCTATCTATCTATCTATCTATCTATCTATCTATCTATCTATCTATCTATCTATCTATCTATCTATCTATCTATCTATCTATCTATCTATCTATCTATCTATCTATCTATCTATGCATTCACAAATAAATCTGCATGACACATTTTAAAATATATATGTCAATAAAAAACAATTGAATGGCTTTATTGCTTGAGAGTGCATAAGAAGTCTGAATGCTGTAAGTGCTAGCAACAGAACTGAACTGAGAACCTCCTATTCTGTCAAAGAATTAAACCATACAGGGCAAATATACTCATGACTGACTCAATGAAAAATAGGAAATGTAAAAGAAATAAACATTAATTTTTGTCATAGAATTTATTTTGTACTGAATCATAAAAAAACATTAATAAATTTATAACCAAATTATCTTTGAAAATATTAAGTAACTACATAAGATCATATAAATATAGGTAATTTATGATTCAATACATTTATATTTTAAAAACATAATTATATATAAAATTAATTTTCTTATCATAAAAATTATTAATTCAAAATCAAGTTTGTAATGTAAAAATTACTGGTAAAATAAAGAATTTAATTCAAAATTCTATTAAAGAAAGCAATGAAGAAAAACTATAGTTATATGCAGATAAAAAATTCTTGTAGCTACACCTACAATCATTCACTTTAAAAAACCAAATGTTTTGTGGATATCACTTTATATTATACAATGCTATAGGTGGTCATGTGATGTTTATTGACAATGCTATGTAGTTATGAAATATTCATTGACTTTGAGTTCAGATGAAAAGGTATAAATTAATAAACATAAAAACATATTAATTGCACTGAGCTAGCTTTCAGCAAAACACTTCCAGAATCATAGTGCTGAATAAAGTTATGTAGAACAGGTAAGCTTATATAATTGATATGATATAATGTGTAAATGAGGCACAAAATGCAAATAAGGCAATTAGATTTTCCATTTTCTGGACAATGGGACACATGAATCCTATTTGTGAATGGAATGTAGATTCTTTGCAATTTCCCAAGCCTCTTTATAATTTCTTTTCCTATTGTCTCTTTCTGAGCATATTGTTCTAACACTTTGTGGAGAAAATGTATGACCCATAGTGCATTCATGTTCCAGAAAAATTAATCTGTATTCAGTCTTTTGTTTAGTTCTATTGCATAAATACATATGTTGGCATTTCTCATGGATTTATTTACATGAGATTCTCCACAATAAAAAGAGCAGCAGGAAGGGTTAGTACAAGCAATTTTATAGACTACCTGAGGTGCATGCTTCACAGGTGGTCTATAAAATTGCATATATTAACCGTTCCTGAAGTTCTGTTTATTATGGGGAATTTCTTGCAAATAGATTCATAAGTAGTGCCCCCTACAAGAATTTTTACAATAAATCTAAACAATGACTAAATAAGATTGAGCTCTCTGTACCATGAAAATGCCCTGGGACACATTTTCTTGACCAAATGTTAGAACATATGCTCAGTAAAAAGAGGCTCCACATCTCATTGACAAAAAGGATTCATGTGGTTTATTGCCTGAAAAATGGAATATTTAATTGCCTTATTTGGATGTTGCTCCTCATTTACATATATCAATTATATAATTTTACTTGTGCTTCATAACTTTATTCAGCAGTATGATTCTGGCAATGTTTTGCTGAAAGATAATTCAGTGCAATTAATTAGTTTATGTTTCTTAATTTACACCTTTTCATCTGAACTTGAAGTCAATGAACTCACTTTGTCAAGGTTAACTTTTCAAAGAAAAACCATTAGATCTCAAATAGAAATGATATTGAGGATGAGATAAAGAAGGAGATTGAATGTGAAGTAGTTGGAGATGTGGACTAACAAAATGTTTATTTTCTTCAGTTTCACCAATAATTGATTTCAAGTTTATATTAGAAGAGATAAAATAAGTGCTCTCCATAAGACTGCAAAACATGGTGATTCATCTGTTTTATTTAAACCAGTTGGTCTTTTTAATATTTCATATGACTTCCTCATGGTTCTAAAATTAAAATAAAATATCCAGCAGGAAATTGAGGGAGTCGATTGAAATATTAAAAAGACTAACTGGCTTAAATAGAGCTGATGAGGCACAGCATATTCCAGCCTTATAAAGACCAGTTATTTTATCTCTTTCTTAAAATATAAACTTGAAATCAATTAATGGTGAAACTGAAGAAAATGAACATTTTGTTAATCCACATATTTTGAATGCTCAACTATTTCATGCTCAATCTCATTCTTTACCTCACACCCAATCTTGTTACCATTTGAGATCTAATGAGTTTTCTTTGAAAAGTTAACCTTGACAATGATAGATGCTATATCACTGAAGCATTGGGAATTAATCAAAACTAACATATGATATAACACTAAAACTATTATATATATATATATATATATATATATATATATTAAATTACTGGGTTAGAATATATATATATGAGTAAATATTGGAAATTCTGCTCCACATTCTTAATAATGTTCTTAATCTCAAATCAATGTTATAATTAGTATTATCATTCATTAACTATAATGCAAAAGATGTAATTAAACACTTTTATTTAAATTAGAATCTGTTTGTTTTGGATAAATTTTGAAAGTGAGGCTTAACATATTTGTATTAAATGGATTTTTTTCCTGTTATGAATATGTTAGAAATCGATGGCAATGTAATATGACAATAAAATATTTCAGATTCATTTCATGGCTTTTTTACTATAGAGGGAATCGGCTAACCAAACTTTATATATATATAAACTTAAACTAAAAAGTATTAATAATAAATTAAAACTAAAGTAAGAACAAATTTTGATTTCACTTGGTTGTAAAAGCTCCCTTTTTAAAATTGCAAAAGTTGATTTTTTAAAAATGCTTTCTTCAAAAACAAAATATAAGTGATTTGAAAATGAATTTCTTTTCAAATATTAAAAAGATTGTGATGTAATTTAAAATCTCAATTTTAAATTAGAATAATTGCAAAATTATTCAGATACTAAAAAATTGAAAACACTATATATATAACTATTTTATAATAAATGTTTTTATTCGCTATGCAAAAACTAAAAACTTAAAAATAATATGTATAAAAAATATTTTATAATTAGTGCTTTTTTACTGAACACTAAAGATCAAAAACGAATTGCTTTCTTGAGCTATAATTGAGGTTTTTATATTTAATTTGAAATAAAAGCCTGGAGTATCTAGAAACTAATTAATTTAATTACTAATTTTTAAAATAAGATGTTGAATTAATTAGTTTCTGAACACCACACACTTTTGAGTTAAATACAAAAACTTCAATTGTGGTTGAAGAAACAATCATTTTTTGACTTTTTAATACATAGTAAATAAAAGTGTTTATTATAATTTTTTTTTGATATATGTAATATATTTGTTTTTAGTTTATAATTACAATTATTTAATATTACACATATAATAATAAAAAATATTACATTTTAATCAAATTACGTATACATAGATACACTTAAATTACATGGTGAGAAGGGTGTATAACAGGATTATTTCTTATCTCTAATTTTTTTTTACAGCAGTTTTAAAAAAAGTATTTTGTGGATTAAAATGAAAAGCTAAGGGAGACAAGTATATGGATACTGTTAAAGATTATTAGATTTTGCAGATGAGGTGGTAATTTTTCAAATAAAGTTTCAGAGCTTCAGGAAATGTTACAAAAATTATCAGATGGAAATAAGAAAGTTGAACTCAAGATAAAGACTAAAGTAATGTTAAATGGATCTTCTCAGAAGTAGATAAAAAGTGATGATCATATACTAAAAAAGCTATTAACTATAAACATCTTGAAAATATTATTAATACAGATGAAATTAATCTTAGAATTTAACTTAGATGAAGCGCTTTTGGTAGAACTAATTTAAAAGTTAAATGATTATGCGTTTGGAAAAAAAATGTTTTTAGTATATGAATTTTACCAGTTATTGTTTTGTTTTTATTAATCAACATGAAAAATACTTTGATTCTCTTTTTGAATTTCTTTGCACTTTTATAAATAATGGGTTCAGAATAAACTGATTACTATTAATTAGAGTGAATGCAGTTGTAATGTGTAGAAAACCAGCTTTGAAAAACAATTTACAGCCTCCACATTGTCAAATTCAAAATTTGAGAGAAATAAGGAATATCACTTCTCTTTGCATTCTTAGCCCAATATAAAAAAAGGAAGCCTGCTTTCCTGGCTAAATTTCATTATATCCTGAAGATGACAATAAGACAGCCTATTAATCTTGAGATTTCAATGCTCTGTTTTATAATTTATGTTGTTATGAATAGAAGCATAGACAAAACAAATCTACCCCTATATGGAGAACAAACAGAAGAAATCAGCTAGTAAATAAAGTATATATTGACAAATTCTTTCAAGCATTGACTTATTTTAATAGTAAATATCTTTGGAGTCATCTGAATAAATAATCTTGTTAATTAGAAAAAGTTTTGGAAAAAAAATAAGTGTCCAATTTGTTTCTGCAGAATAGAAACTCAAAAGATATTTTATCTTATAATTCTGTTATGTCATTTAAAAAACCTTGTTTTAGATTTAGATAATATAGTAAAATTACTAATACTGTACTTAAATAAGGCTATAATCTTAGTATATGAACCTTGAGTACTTAATTTATTACAAGAGAGACCTCTACAAATCTAAGCACAAGTTTCGACTTTATAAAGATAAGAGTGGCCCATTCTTATTTTCAATCTATTTTTCTAATTATATAGGCAAATCTAAAGCATTTTGATTTGGGAGCATGAAGATAATAAATTCTTATCTTTATAAAGTCAAATCTTGCATTTAGATTTGTAGAAGTCTCTCTTGTAATAAATTAAGTACTCATGACGCATGTACTAAGGTTATAGCCTTATTTAAGTATTATGTGCTAACATTGCACTTTATCAAGTGTTGTTAGCCAAGAAGTCATCGCATCTGCCTTGCAAGCGAGTAGTTGTTTGCAGACGGTTGTGGGTTCGCGTCCCGGCTGATGCCATGACATATGAGAAAAAAAAAAAAACATTGCACTTAATAAGAATTAATATTTAAAATTACTAATGTATTTTTTTAAGGCAGATAAAACTCCAGATTTTAAATAAACAAGATATTGTTAAATAATGTTTTAAATATAAATTAAGAATTATTAAATATCAGTCAACACTTAGACAATCCCAATATTAATAACAATCAACAATTTTTAACTGTTGTCAAGGCAACCTACTTATTTTTTTTTATATTAGAACAAGCATATGTGTGTACATTTATTATAGATGCATTTAATATTTAATCATATGTAGATGATTAAAATAGAATTATATTAGTATATCGATTTAATAAAGTTATTACTGAGATTTGAAATATTATAACAAAGATAGCGTGGTTATGCACATATGTATATATAAATCCATTCACTACTTAGATTTTTATTGAAATAAAATAATGGGTAATGGTTTACTAATGGTGGAAATAACATGCATGTGCGTACATATATGCTTTTATTTAATACTTGTTACAATTTAAACATTAAAAACCTAAAGTTAAACTGGTCAAATAATTTCTATATCTGTAAATACAATTTAAACATTGTTTTATAATTTTGTTTATCAATGTAAGGAAATATTTTCAGATGCTTATAAATAGTTAAAATCAAAATGATTTGTTTGTATTATAGTTTAGATCTATCATTTGTTTTATTATTTCTAATCAATACATTTTGTGTCATTATTTGAAGTTATTTCAGTAAAGTTGTTTAACGATAAAATAAATTAAGTTTTATATATGGTTATTTATTTTTGTTTAGAGTCACCAGGTGTCCTTACAATCTCATAACTATTCCGAACATGGGGTGTGAATTAATTTATGATAATAGCAAGAAAAGTAGTTTATTGTTTAAGACTCAAACGGCATCTTTAGCATCAAGAGAATATATACCTAAATAGAAAAATATGGGTGATTTAGTATGCAAATTGTGTAAGAAATGCATAGAAAATATTAGGCATCTGTTAATTGAATGTGAATGCTTGAAAGCAGAAAGAGTACAAATAATGAAGTATTGGAAGAATAAATATGAACAAAGTGATTATACAGAAAGTGGGTTATTGGTTTTTATGCTGGATTTGGGAAAAGTGGGTTTTAGATATAAAGATCATGGAATTGACAAAGATTATGTTGTGGAAATGGGATGGAGCAGGATAGAGAAGAATATGGGAAAACTTGGGGTGTGGAATGGAAAGTCAGAGTGGCTAACAGGTTTCTCTGGGCACAATTTCCGAAAGATTCCCGACTCCATTTAAGGAGAAGTCACAGTGCATCACATCAAACACATTGATGTCCAGCAATCTCATGATGTCTGACAGCACAAAATACTGATGATGATCAGCATTGATATAATGATATCAGCATTACTGATATAGAATTGGGGTTTTATAATTATTTTTAGCACTTATGTATGTATATGGAGTTGAAATATTGATAGTTGCTTTTATATGCTCCAAAATCATTTCACAAAAGATGACTGATGATTTCTTGATGAGTATTGATGCTGTGTTTATTATTTATAATCATCTCTATATTGCTAAGATTATTTACTTCATTTACTGATTTATGTTCATTTTCTAAGGTGGTAAGAACATGGACAGTTGGGATGATGATGATCTCCATCACTCTGTGTACCACATGACTTTGTATCAATACAATACATATATAAACTAACATTTTAAATAGGCAAGTTTAATAAAACAGCTTTTGTAAACAATTTTTTTATTATCTATTACTATGTACTCAATTATAAAAAAATACTTAAATATATTATAACTATTTTGGCTGACATCTGCTTATATTATTTTTTTAAAAAAATTTAATTTTAATTACAAAAGTACATTTTAATATGCATATCATCAAGATGCTATCTAGTATATTTTCTGTTTCATTTCTATATATCACCACATAATAAAAAAATGACCAATGTCCACAGGATGCAATTTTGAGCAATCATTTTCTTTTCAACTGCATTTGAAATGGATGGATAGTCTCATCAGCATAGAAATGTCATTTTAATTTAAATATCACTAATAAGATATATTTTATATTAAAATTCAAATGCACAAGATAATATTATTTAATAAAACCACTTTACTTTAACTTATTAACCTATGAGATTGAGTTATATAGTATTCATTTCTTTATAAGAAATCTTGCTCAAATAAATATAATAACAATAAAGATAGAATTATAAAGAACAAAAATTTAATATAATATATAAAGCTATTTATTTACCTTTGTGATTTATTATATATTGGGGAATATTAATATTCCTTGAAAAAGAGATCCAAAGAACATCAATTATTATACACCAGAGCTAAAATCACATAAATGATGCACAAATACCTATGCTTAATGGTTATGAACTAAAATGTAACAGAGATTTTATGTTTAATTTCAATGAAATAAAAATATTACATGAAGAGAAAATAAAGAAAAATAAAAGAAGACATTCTCCCAAATCAAAATGCTTTAGATTTGCCTATATAATAAGAAAAATGGGTTAGAGATAAGAGGGGGTCCCTCTTATCTTTATAAAGTCGAATATTACATTATGATTTGTAGAGGTCTCTCTTGCTAAAATTAAGCACTCAAGATGCATGTACTAAGGTTTTAGCCTTATATAAGTATTAGGTGCTGACATCGTGCTTAATTAATATTTACAACTTTAAATTGATTCAAAATATTTCTAAATTTAATATCTGAATATTGTCTCATTGTAAATCGAAAGATTTCATGAATGTTAATGTTTAATAGAAAAAGTGGACTTAATCAGTGAAGAATTTATTAGCTTCATGCTTCCAAATCAAAATGCTTTAGATTTGCTATATAATTAAGAAAAATAGGTTAGAGATAAGAGGGTGTCCCTCTTATCTTTATAAAGTTGAATCTTGCATTATGATTTGTAGAGGTCTCTCTTGCTAAAATTAAGCACTCAAGGCGCATGTACTAAGGTTTTAGCCTTATATAAGTATTAATAGGGGAAATAATTTTCTTATCTTGATAAGGAGATAATATGAAAAGTATAAGAGGTAATTAATATTTACTAAAACTGCAACCTCAAGAATGTGCTAATGCAATAGTAGGGACCTCTACATGTCTTAACCACAATATATTTGTTTTAATATTATAAGCAGTTGAGAAAACTTGTGCTGAAATAATTGAAAATATGATTTAGGAATTTATTTATTATTTAATTTTTTAAAAATTTCACGCATATATAATTATATTTCTTAAAAGTATATAAACAATAACTGTTAAAGCATAACATTTCTATAATCTTGTAGAATAAAATTTTGCTTTGTGGCTGTTTTAAATATTATTATTCGCACACATAGATATGCATGCACACACACATACACGAAATATGTGTTAAAAAAGGAAACAGTCCAGAAATGTAAAAAAAATTATAGAATCAAAAAAAAGCAAACACAAAGTAACAAAAAGATTAAAACGTGAATAGTTTTTAATTCTAAAGAAATTAATGTTGATATTATATCAAATAAGCCATTTGAATGATTGATGTTTAAAAGACTAAGAATGTAATTGGTTGATCACTGCATTCCAATAAAAGTGAACCATCAAAAAATGTAATTTTGAGTGAATTGATAAGATCAAAAGTTTTAGATATTTGTAAACCAGTATTGGAAATTTCTTCTCATGCAATGGAATTACGATGCCAATAAACAAAGATTATTTATAAACATAAATGTTTTAAAACTTAATATTCAATTTCAAACTTTAAAAGCAAAACTATTTTGTTTTGATTTATTGTTTTATATTGTAGAAGAGAATAAAAATCTAAAGAGTGTGAAACAACATTTTGGTATTGGTAGGAAATTTATATCTGCAATAAGAAAAAAAGATGGCATTATTACTAAAAAGAGAGGTGACATCATGAAATGTGTAGAAGACTTTTATCAAGAATTATATAGTAATAAAGAACAAGTATCTCCTATATCTATTACATCTTCCGAATTGCCCAGAATTTTAAATGAAGAAGTGAGACATGCAATTAAATTTATGAAGAAAGGGAAGGCTCCAGGTAATGATGGAATTATAATTGATATATTAAAAGAAGCAGGTGAAGAAATAGAAAACATTTTAGCAAAGTTATATACCAAATGTCTAAATGATAAAGATGTACTAGATGATTGGAAGAATGCAATATTAATATTAATATTTGAAAAAGATGATAAAGAAGATATTAGAAATTACAGACCTATCAGTCTTTTATCAGTTTTATACAAATTTTTTACTAAGATAATTACAACTCGTCTACAGAAAACACTGGATTTCCACCAACCAAGAAAACAAGCTAGATTTAAAATTGGTTTTAGTACAGTAGATCATATCCAGGTATTGAGAGAAGTTATAGAAAGGACAAATGAATATGAGTTGCCATTATGCTTAGGATTTGTAGATTATGAAAAGGCATTTGATTCTATAAACATTTCTTCAGTGATTAAAGCATTGGATCATCAAGGTATAGATCCAGGATATTGTCATATTTTAAAGAATATTTATAAAAATGCAACAGCAACAATTAGATTACATAATGATAGTAGGAAAATCAACATTGAAAAGGATGTAAGACAGCGTGACTCCATATCTCCAAAACTTTTTACAGCAGTGCTGCAATAAGTATTTTGTGGATTAAAATGGGAAGCTAAAGGAGTGAAAGTAAATGGAGATTATTTAAGTCATTTAGATTTTTCAGATGATGTAGTTGTTTTTACAAATAATGCTTTAGAGCTACAGGAAATGTTGCAGGAGTTATCAGATGAAAGTAGGAAAATAGGACTAAAGATAAATGTTAAAAAGACTAAAGTAATATTTAATAGATTTTCTCAAAATATAAAAATAAAGATTGATTATGATGAGTTAGAAGAAGTTAACAGTTACAAATACCTTGGTCTGATTATTAATACAGATGGAAACATAATGGATAAAATTAATCATAGAATTAAACTTGGTTGGAGTGCTTTTGGTAAAAATAACTTGATACTAAAAGGAAATATGCCTATGTGTTTGAAAAGGAAGATTTTAATAAATGTGTTTTGACAGTTCTTACTTATGGAACTGAGACTTGGACACTTAATAGAAGAGCAATACAGAGACTTCAGACCACTCAAAGGAGTATGGAGAGATGTATGTTGGGAGTAACAAGAAGAGATTGAAAACACAATGTATGGGTAAGAGAACAAACAGGTGTTACTGACCTCATTAAAAAAATTAAAAGACTGAAGTGGAGTTGGGCTGGACATATTGCTAAAAGAGATGATAATAGAAGGACAATTGAAATTTTGAACTGGATTCCAAGAGATTGTAAAAGACCCAGAAAGAGACCACATGTGAGATGGATGGATGAAATAAGAAAGTGTGCAGGGGTGATGTGGAGAAGAGAAGCTAAAGATAGGAAAAGATGGATTGAACTTGGAGAGACCTTCATCCTGCAGTGGATTGATAATGGTTGATGATGATGATATAAATTTTTCATCGGTTATTTTAAAATATTTATTTATTAGTTTTATTTAATTAACTTTGAAGTAAGTTTAATTACTTGGTTGATTAAACTTATTCTAAAAAGTTGAATTCCCAAAATTACTTTTAATAAAAAATACAATAACATATTTATTTAATATTTTTCTAAACAAAATATTTCTTAGTAAAACTTATCGCTTATCCTTAAAATTCAATAATGTTTCAACACATTTTCTATCGTAATGATTTTTATAAATTATTAAATTTATAAAATAGACAATAAATTACTGCATTTTAAAAATCATACCAGTAATTTATCATCAAGCCTTTTTTTTTTATCAGCAATAAAGCTTTTTTGATTGAAAAGTTGTAAAATTTTATTATCGGTGTTAACAACTATATTTGCGTCTAATGTCTATGCAAATTAATATATTTTCTCAGCGATACGGCATGCTCATAGTTACATACTTATAAGAATTAAATACGAGATAGCTTTTAATGCAACTTTAATTAAACGAAAGTAAACTACGCTTCTGAGTGTTACGAAAAATAAGCAGTTCTCTACTTTAACAAACGTAAAAAATGAATAGGCTAAATATCTCTTAAGCTTGAATGGTAATTAAGTATTCATTTATTGACAATAAAGTGTGATATTTTTATATCAATCAGATTTTAAATGCAGTGTAAATCTTTCTGAAATTATGATCAGATATTAAATATGAAAAACTTTTAATGTCATCATCATCATTATTATCAACCATTATCATTTCACCGCAGGATGAAGGTCTCTTCAAGTTCAATTCATTTCCGATCTTTAGCTTCTCTTCTCCACATCACCCCTGCACACTTTCTTATTTCATCCATCCACCTTGCATGTGGTCTCTTTCTGGGTCTTTTACAATTTCTTGGAATCCGGTTTAAGATTTCAGTTGTCCATCTATTATCATCTCTTCTAGCAATATGCCCAGCCCATCTCCTCTTCAGTCTTTAACTATAATTAAATGGAATGCTTAATTACCATCTAAGGTTAAGAGATAGTTGGTCCATCTATGTCTTATATTTGTTGAAATATATTATTGCTTATTTTTTTTATAACTCTCAGAAATGTAGTTTATTTCCATTTAATTATACTTATATGAATATAATTATGTTCAGCAATCACCCAATACACTTATTTTCAAAATACATACAACTTTTACATTTTTCTAATTTAATAATCAGTGCCATTTTAATATATACTCTAGAATTTCTTCATACATGAGAAAGTCACCAAACTATTACTGACCCACATAAAGTGTATGATAAAGAAGAGAAAGTATGTAATAGTGATCATTTTTTATAATAGAAATTGTTAGTAATGTGATGGAAAATAGCAATAAAAGTAGAAAGGATAGTGAAAGATGTGAATGGAAAATAAATGATAAGAATATCTCAGAAGAATATAAAATAAAAATAGAAGAAATCACCAATGAGTTTTTTGGAAATCACCAATGAGTTTTTTGGGAATGAATATGAGCAAGAGAGATGGTGATGAATTTGGGAAATAGAGCAAAATTAAATCTCTTATTATGCTTTAGCAAGATGGTACAGAAGAGAGAATTTCCAGATATCTGAAATAATACAAGAATAAGGCTATTATTTAAAGTAAAGGGTAAGGACCATGGAAAGTCAAACAATTATAGACAGATAGTGATAATGTCAGTGTTATATAATTTTTTGCATATATGGTAGCTGGAAGGATGGTAGAATGAATGCAAAAAAATAATATAGTGAAAGAAATGAAAGGAAGTTTTAGATTGGATAGACATGTAGGAGGTATTTTATTTACAGTCACACAACTTATACATACGAGTAGGAATATAAGTAGACAATTATATATGATCTTTATAGATATAGAGAAGGAATATGATGAATAGAAATAGATTATGAGTAAGTTTAGTAAATTTGGAAATGAATGGAGCTTTACTGGATCTTATTAAGAGATTGTATGAAAATAATTATTATACATATCAATTAGGAAATATTGAATCAGATAGAGTTAAAAGTGGGGTAGGATTAAGACAAGGATGCCCTGTGTCATCTATTTTGTTTTTGTTATATTTGAGAGAAATGAATAGAACAATAGAAAGACTAGAAAGAGGAGTAAATGGCAGGGGAGTGCATACATTATCAGGTCTTTTATTTGCTGATGATATCTTCTTGTGCACAGAAAGTAGGAAAGATATGGATGTTATGCTGAAGATATGTGCAAGGGTGGTAAAGAGATGGAGATTAAATTTTGGGAGGAAAAATCAAGAGTAGTGATGATAAATGTTGGGGAAAGAGAAGAGAATTTTTATTGGGTAATATCATCTAAAGTAATCAGAGAAATTGCTTGGATAAATGGGAGAAAAATTGATAAAGGAAGCAAAGAAAAGAAAGGGACTTATAAAATTCAAAACTCAATAATCTAAGGACCTAGGTTCAAATCCCATGCTATACTGTCACTGGTCAGGCCAGCAACACCATGAAAAAGAGGGAAGACTAATACCTCTTGAAACACTGTGCATATACTAACCTGTTTGATGTGCTATTACTAACAATCGAATGTATTTGGAATATTTAAATAAAGTTAAATTTTTCTGAAGGCATTCAATACATATATTAGATGATAGAAATAGTCCAATATAAAAATACAACTAGAACATCAACATCACAAACCTTTAAGAAAACAGACATTAACATTGTTTTCATATAATAAATATGATGTAGCAAGAAATGTATGGAAGGGAGTGGTAGTAACAGGATTAACTTATGGTAATTATGCGTTATGTGTTAGTAAAGGAGTGTTAGGTTACTTAAAAAAGTACAAAGAGAAGTAGGAAGACATGCATTAGATGCAGATGTGTGGACAGCAAAGGAGACAATTCAAGCCATAGTGCATCACATTGCATCACATACCATAATGGATTGCATCACATCACTAAGTGATAAATCTTACATAACAGTAATTGTGTAATAAAATATGTATGATATTAATATTCTACAAACAATAAATACTACTTGATATGAAAATAGAGTCTTCAAAGTAAAAAAGAACAAAACTTTTTAATTAACAATAATAACTCACTACCCCTTTGTCCCCAATTTCAAATTTTTTATCTTTTAATTTTTGAATTTTATAATCCATTATAATTTCTTTTTTTTCATTTAAAAGTTATTTATTAATTATCACCTTACTTTCCACTTCAAAATAAATATTGGTTACTTTATTTGAACAATGTTAGTTATAAAACCCAGACAATCATCAAATGAGAAAACAGTTAACATCCATTCATTCAGTTAATTTTAAGAAAATAATTTGACTATGGATTTATATTGTAAAAAATAATCAATATACCATATATTTATTTATGAAAAAAATCTTACCACAGATTTTTATATTGAAAAATCTGGGTTAATAATAATTAGTAATACATATATAAGTTGGTGATATATATAACAATAAAAATAATAAATATAATAGTAATTAACTATTATATACAGTCTTTCAATCCGCAGAAGTATTTTTAGTTCCTTCCTTAACCTGCCTCAATTGCTATTAAGAAATTAACCGAAAGTACTTCTGCGGTTTGAAAGACTGTATATAATAGTCTTGCATTGTTAGCCGAGAGGTATCGCAGCCGCCATGCAAGCAAGTAGTTGGTTGCAGAAGGTTGTGGGTTCGCGTCCCGGCCGATGCTATGACATATGACAAAAAAAAAGACTGTATATAATAATTAAATACCATTATATTTATTATTTTTATTGTTATTACAGTAGTTTTTTAATTAATGGACATTTTATTTGAACATATACAAACAACACTTCAAATTATCACATGACGTTTAACCTATTTTTTATTAGTATATTAGCAGAAGCATTATTTGTTAGTTAAGGTTCCACAAAAGTCAAAATATGAAATGTCCCTCCAACTAAAAGATTTAGTTTTAATCACATGGCATTCATTTGATATTAAACACCTTCTAGTACTCTAACAATTACTGCGCTATCAAAGACTGAAATTTCAAACACTTGAGTTTTGAATATTGCCATCACTGACATATTATATGAATTTATTTCTATTTTTAAATTGTGTATGAATTGATACAATTTCCTCAATTTAAACTAATTGCAAATGATTGAATCTTGAGTTAAAAGATATATTCCAAACAAAAGTATTGCATGACAATTTACAATTGTGGAATCTGACTACTATGGTAAAGCAATGTATCTTTGAAACTTAAGATTCCATTCAATATACTTATCTCTCATTACTAAATATAATAATCTTTATAATTGTTTATTAATTTTTGTTGTTTGAGTCTAGATACTTATTTGTAACTTATTAACAGACATCACATTATCACTATTCTTTATGCACAAACCTTTCCGCATCCATTGATTACTCTGTCTTACATTGAGTGGCACTACTGTATGGAGAGTTTTGCCTCAGGGTATTAATAGATGCATTGTTATTTCAAGTGATGGTTGCAATTGTACTATTATTAAAACTGTTTGTCAAACCAGACGGCAATACATTTTGACATTTGTCAAGCGTTGATGGCTTAGTGGTTAGCATAGCTGTCTTCCAAGCAGCTGACCTGGGTTCATTTCCTGGTCAACGCATTTGACATAGAAAAAAAAAATACATTTTGACATTTCAAAAAATTTTTTTTTTCTCATACAATTTCTGAGAGCAATTTATTCAAAAATTTAAAATAGACATGAGAAAACTTGTTTTTTAAAATTGATTACTAGATTGTGGACTGCTGGTTAAAAAGTCATTTAAATATATAATAATGTTTTATTAGGTTTTTAAATATATATATATATATCACCATGAAATGCAGATAATAGATTATCCGATTTTAGATTGGGAGGTCCCAGGCAGATTTTGGCGATTGCAGTTCTGGCATTCGAACATCTTGCGAACAAAGCCATTAATTAGCATTTTTAAAATTTACTAATGTAAAAAAAAAATCAAGTATAAAGTTTGCTTCACAATTTTTGTTTCAAAAATAAATGTAAGATAAGTATGCTAACTAATCTATTAGAAAGGAAGTCATCAACATCATCATTCTTAGCCATTATCATCCATATTCACCAGACAATAAAAGTCTCCATTATTTTTCATTTATGTGTATATTCTCTTGTATGCTAATAATTTTGTTGGAGTCGTAAATAGCAAACTACTTACTTTGCTATTATCATAAATTAACTCACACCCAATATTCTGTTTACTTATTATCATCATCAACCATTATCAATCCACTGCAGGATGAAGGTCTCTACAATTTCAATCCATCTTTTCCGATCTTTAATTTCTCTTCTCCACATCACCCTTGCACACTTTCATATTTTATCCAACCATCTCACAAGTGGTCTCTTTCTGGGTCTTTTACAATCTCTTGGAATCCAGTTTAAAATTTCAATTTTCCATCTATTATCATTTCTTCTAGAAATATGTCCAGCCCAACTCCACTTCACTTCCCACCAAATTTTTTTTTATTTCATCTATATATCTCACATGTGGTCTCTATCTAGGTCTTTTACTATTTTTAGGGATCCACTTTAAAATTTCGACTATCCATCTATTATCATCTCTTGTAGCAATAAATCCAGCCCAGCTTCACTTCAATCTCCTAATTCTTGGCAATAATGAAAAAAAAGTACTGAGGACATTATAATAAAAATACAAGTGACATTATTAATGGTTCTTTGATATTTCATCTTAAGACAAATCACCACATTCAATATATCAAACAAAAATTCATTATACCATATTATTGCATGCACTTTTAATCACAATCCAAATCTTTACCTGAATTTCTCATCACTGATCAAAATTATTATGTAATATTAATTAAAACTATTAATATACACAGTAACCTGAAACTCTGTTATTAGTAAAAAAAATTTAGTATAAATAAAAATATTCCAATGATCTTATTGCTCAGAAGTTTCTAAAAAGCTCAAGTATCAGAGACTATTCCTTTCCAGAGTCAAACTCTACCATTGCACTAAATCAATTAGGATTTCGTAAAAGTAAAGCTTACAAAATATTTGCCTTTAAAATTTTTTATTCATGCTTATAAATACAATATCGTCATTTGCTAAAACAGAGAAACTTTATTAAATAAAATAACTATTGCCAAACGCTTTTAACTCCTACAGAGTCTTTACCAAGGCGGCATAAAAAATCCTATTTTTCACATAAGGGATAAATTCAACGTCTCATTGCATTGGCCAGGAGCAACTAATCGGAAAGCTGGTTAATTTTGAATTCATAGCACAAGATGAATTTTGTATAAGATATGATTCTTTAATCTTGCATTTTTTTCTTGCATTTATTTATTCCTGCTTAATCTTATTTATTCATTATAATTGCCCAAAATTTTAAACTATAAGTTATTGATTGTTATCAATTCTTTTTAAATTTACTTTTTCTGTAGTAAAAAATACACGTAATTATTTGAAAAAAGCCATAAAGAAAAAAAAAATGTACAGAGTTGAATCCATATAGCAAATAAATCATTTTTTTTGATCGATTGTTCGTTCATCTTTTAGTATTTTAAAAATTTTCATTTCTTTTTCATTTGCATGTTATTAATTATTTTTGTTTGCAAATAAACCTTACTTTTACAGAAGTTTCAATATCTATTATGTCCTTGAAAAAAAAAAGCTCATTAATTACAGCAAAAAAATATTTATCAAATGTGGAGAAAATATATTACTTATAAAATTACTTATTTAATAAATGTTAATAAGTGCATATGTTATTTTGCTCTTGTGATGAAATTTCATGTGATTAAAATATGTTAAATGTCACGTGATGATTATTAATGATAACTGGCCGTTGCTTTCTTTTAGTCATTAATAAAACTATTATAACCTAGCATATTTAATAATCAACATCCTTGACAAAAAGGCACAGACAAATGTTTTAATATCTTTTCTTATATATATATAAAGGCCATGTAGTGTAATAACATCCATCTATCTATTATGCTTACAACTTGAATTGGAATTTGGACCAGAAATTTTTTTAATTTTTTTTTAAGGCTTTGGTCACAATTAGGACTTTTCTTTCAGGTTGAAGGCTTATAACAAATCCATCCAACCATCCAATATTGATCAATAAATGGGTTACAAGCTATTCATACATAATATATACATATATATATACATTAAGTATAATAATGCTCAAGGATAAATGGGTTGTAAATAATCATTAAAAACTAATCAACATTTAGACTATCCCAATATCAGTAAAAATAGTTGTCAAGGCCATCTCCTTTTAACCTTTATTGTTAAAAGGAAGTTGCCATGGCAACTATTTGAAATTGTTGATTGTTATTGATATTGGGATTGTCTGAGTGTATATACATGAAGGCAGTCAACCCTTAAACCACACCAATATTAATAACAATCGTCAATCTCAATCTGTTGTCAAAACTATCTTTAAACAATAATGGTGAAAATCCACCTCCATATATGCTCTAATATATTTATATAAATACTAAAAACTGCAACTTGACTATACAGAATAAAACTATTAATTCAAAGATGTTTAAATAAATCTCATTAATTAGCTAATTATAATCTGTTCTGAATGCAGACTAACAAATAGTCAATTATAGCATTCAAACTGCAATTATAATTTTCAAACTGCACTCCTAACTTGAATTGTTGATTGTTATTGCACTGCTATATAACCTTCTATTCCAATGATTAAGCATAGAAATAGTTAGTTTACTTATCTGTAGTACCTATTTCTATGCTACAGCATAGAAATAAGATGTTTATTCTGCCACAGAGGACGCTGCCAATTGATATTGGTATGGTTTAAGTGGTGACTGTTTTCATGTATTTGTAATATATATATATATATATATATATATATATATATATATATATATATATATATATATATATATATATATATAATTACTCCAAATTCAAAATTAAACAAGACTAGCCAAAAAAATCTCTATAATACAATAATTGGTTTCCCTGTCAAAAGCAGACTTCTCAAGTGCAAAAATCTAAAAACATATCAACAAATATATACTAACTATTGCCCACAATTCCCAATTACATCCTATGCAGCCTCAATATTAAAAGAAATCTTAAACAAGTTAATTGCTTCAGAATCATACATTTTTAATAATAAAGATTTTTTAATTTTATTTATTTCACTTCTTTAAAAGAAGACAACTTTAGTCTCATCAAAACTAATAATGGAGTCTGTATCTTTTTCATGGATATACATATAAAGCAGAAATTAGTTTGGCTTTATATATCCATAAAAAAGATGTAGGCCACACTATTAGTTTTGATGAAGCTAAGGTTGTCTTCTTTAAAAGAAATGAAATAAAAAGAAAAAATAAAGAATTTTTATTATTAAAAATTTATGATTCTGAAGCAATTAACTTCTTTAGGAATTATTTTAATATTAAGAGTGTGTGAAATGTAATGGGAATTGTGGGTAAGAAATGAAGTAAAAAGAATTAAAGAATGTTTATTATTAAAAATTTATGATTCTAACACAATTAACTTGATTCAAGTTCTTTTAATATTAAGGTTGTATGCGATGTAATTGGGAATTGTGGAAAATAGTTAGTATATATTTGTTGATATGATTTTACTTCTTTGTACTTGAGAAATCTGCCTTTGGCAGAAAACCAATGGTTGTGTTATAGAGTTATATTTTCTTTGGATAATCTTGTTTAATTTTGAATTTAGGTAATTTTAATTATTTTACTGATTAGTATATATATATATATATATATATATATATGTTCTCATTTCACACATATATATAGATTCTTTAATCAAAAAAAAATCTTTTATATAGAGATTTATGTGTGTATGTATTATTCTTGTTATTAAATAGTTTATAGATGATAGCTTAATAAACCATAATAAATATAGGGTTGTAAGAAGTCATATTTAATATATTTATTATTTTTTCATTAAATAAAGTGTTGAAATTATTTAGCTGTATTTTTATTAAATAAAGCAGATCAGAGAAAAACTGATAAGAAAGATGTGAAAATGATTGATTGATAAAACTAGACACGTGCAAAAGTGTGAAAGAATGAGAACAGCGGTGTAACCGCAACACTTTAACACATATTTATAACGACTGTAGATTGCAAGCTTTATTGTTTGTTTAATCTGCATTTTAGATTATCTTAGATTGTCTAATAAAAAGAGATGCTTTGATGGGATAAATAATTGTTAATCTTTTTTTTTGTTAATGACTTAGAAATCGTCTGGGTGAGATTTATTGCTATCTCAAATCAGTTATTTTTGGATAGATTTTTGGTTTCTTTGATCAGAAATTCGAAATATAAAAATGAGTGAAATAATATTTGAAAGGTCAGTTCAATTTTGTTTAGAAGTGAGTGAAATAACAATATGTAGTTTTTTTAAAAAAAAAGAAAAAAAGAGATGTAATTATTAATATTACTAAAGTCAGTTTTTATTACTGTTAAAAGGAGAATTACTGAACAAAATGTGATTTTGAAGGCAATTCCATAACCATTTTTTTAAAGAATGACAATTAATAATATTATGAAATATGCAATCGTTTTAAACTGAAAAAAGATAAACAGTTTTCATTTTTTTTAAGAATATGAACTATTGATTTTTTTTCTCTCTTTAAAAAATTTAAAGAAGAAAAATGACTCTTGTTTTAAAGTTATCAGCATAAGAAGATGTGCATATATATAAAGCAGTACACAGCAAGATTAATATAAAGTTATTGAAATTCTATGAAAATGGTATTAATAAATATTTTCATTATGAAGGAAATAATCAAAATGCCTTGTTAAAACCTACTGCTTCTGCTCCTTGAAATCTGACAATGGGTTAAAATCACTAATCTACTGTGGACTCATATACCGGTCGATAATAACCAAAGAATGGTCAAATTTAAAACCAGCCACAGATGTCATCTGATCATCATCTTTGACAAGAGGAGAAGAAAGAAAAAAAGATGTATAAAAGCCATATATATAGCCAAGTTTAATTAAGTTATAAATCAATTTTTTAAAGTTTTCCTCACATTCATCTAAAGTGTCTACAATGATTTTTTTTAAAAATTGGAAGCGAGCCAGTCAACCAATTCATCATTATTAAAAGGTATCAATAAGAACTTTTCTTTTTAAATGGCAAAAATAAGCAAAATCAACAAGCGGTCTGAAAACTCAAACCTTGAACCTTTGTAAGAAGTGAAAATAATCGGGTAACTTTGAACTTCCATTAACAAATCTTTTATTCTTACTTATTAAAAGTAAACTTTAATTTATAAAAATCAAAGCATTTTTTTTCTTTTGATTCAGAAAACATTAAGAGTTTGTTTATTAATTATGTTATTCTTGATAATACATGAAATACACACACACATCATTTAAATTCATTAAACTTAATTTTAATTTTTTTTATTGTTATATAATGTAATACTAAAATGTTTTTTTATTATTATTGCACAACCTCTCAATATATGCTTGATGATGTTTTTTTTAATTGTTATTTATTTTTGCTCAAGGTTGCAATAATAATATTTCTTTTTATTATATATGTGATTTATTTATTTATCCCTAATATAAGGGAACACATTTTAAACATATATGTTGACATATCACAGAATGTGTGCATGAATAACTGCTTAAACAAACATGTCAAAAGAATAGGTTATGCATAATTAGTTTAAATATAGGAAATTGAAGAGCAGGGCTTAACATATGAATGAAAGTGAGAAAAAAAAACACACACCTTACCTAAATGTAATTTGCTTTTATGACATATGGGTAGTGAAAGTTTTGAATGAACATATATAGAATATTTTTTTAAATATTAGTTTAAGCCAGCTTATTTTAAAATATCAAAAATGATAAACTTGTATATTAAGTTTATTTGGGTTATGCGTATATAAAATTTTGTATTAATTCTATATTTGATTAATATAATAAAAGAGTCAATTGTTGGTAAATTTGATTTAACAAAAGAAAAGAAAGAAGAATAGTATTAATAAAATATAGTTATATATCTTAATTGGTTTCCAAGTTATTAAAATATTGTTATACTTTTCTTGTCTTGATTCTATCATTTTAAATGATCATCATCACTTGCAGATATTAAGAATCATCAGCACTCTCAAATATTAAGCAAGCACTTGCAAAATGTTAAGCAAGCTAGAATATTGATTTACATTTAAGTATTTAAGGATTATGCTTGATGTCTAACCAAATTTTAATAACTATAGGTTAATAATAGAAAGCTAAAATTATGTTGTGCCCATGAGTTTTGACCCTCCTCATCAAGGATGGATATATTATTGATTGAAACACCGTTTTAAAATAATACTGTACAAGAGTTATGATCCCCATCATTGATTTGATTAAATAATAATCATTCAATCAAACCCAATGTTAATAGTTAATATATGTTTAGTAAATAGGGGTTTATAGAAAGTTGAATATCATGCATAGAGATTCGTGATGATCAGTCATCATCACTGGTATTATTGAATCTGAGTTTTAACTATAAAAGTATTTTTGTAAATAACCATAAACATATATAAATGCTAGTGAATGTTATATTTAAATTCCAGTTTAACATAGGATGATTTTAAAAAGTGCCTATAGGTTTATGAAAAAATAAATTTATCATTGTGAGTTCATTATAAAGCTATGGCTGGTATCATCATCATCATCATTGTTATCATCATCATCATCTTTATATTATGATAAATAATTAAGTTAAGTAACTAATTTCATGGCCATCCACTTAAGTAATGGTCTTCACTATGTTTGTTGGGAAGCCATTAATGAGAGTATTTTTGCATCTGTTCATCAATATACATTAACAGAGTTAGTAATATCTATAAGAGTCTTTGATATATAAATTTTGGTGATATTGGGATCTTATAATTTTATTGACATGGATAAAATATAAGAAGGTCATTTTTTTGTTCATTAGTCATCTAAACCATGTGTAGTAAAAATGTACTGAATGAGTTTTAACTCAGTACACTATACACAGATAGTATTTATCTAGATTTAAATCAATCTAGTGGCACCTGTGGAAAATGCAAGCAATTAAATAAGCTGAATAAAAGTGAAATAGTCCCTTTCCAACTTAATAACTTTATATATATTTTTTATAAGTTATTATAACTAGCACCAGTGTGTGCATGTGACCATGAATGGTTTTATATATTTGGGAAGAAGAATAGGAAGGATTCTTTGTTATAAGAACCTATTATTGGAGATAAGCATAATGCAATCCAGGGATTTCACAATAATTTTGTTCAGTTGCTATATCTAATATTATTTTATTTGATGACAATGACTAGTATATTTTATTGGTCAAATGACTTCTCAATATCGAAATATTTTAAACCTTTAATGATGACAGTTTTGATTTTCATTTCGTTACTTTATGTGTTGAGAAATGGGATGTTATTTATTTCATTATTAGCATGACAGAAGTAATGTTTAGGATAGTTGCAAACGGACTATAATGTTATATTTAATTAATTACAAATAGACACTCAAATAGAGCATGATATGTATATGTTCTTATTTATATGTTAGCATCATCCTTACTTAATTATAAATTGTATTTTAGCTAACATAGTAAACTCAGTTCGCATTTAATTTTATTTGGTTAAAAATGATGAACCACTGGAGCATATCATATATACTGTTTAGTGTTTAGTTTTTTAAATTATAGCAACTATCATTTTATCACTCATCAATATATAGTTTATAATCGGTTATAAAGTACCAGCCTTTTATCAACCTTTTTATCAGTTTATCTTTATTTATTCATACTGTTACAAATGGTGCAGATTATAAGCGTAGTATTTTAATTAATAAATTTTTATTTTTATTTTTGTTACAAATGGTTTTTAATTATTTTTGTTACAATATATATATATATATATTGTAGCATTTACCGTTTTACTAGACCACTATACGCCTCAAATTTATATTTGAGCGTGAGTTGATCAAGCTGTCTCAAAAAGAAAAAAGAAAGTTGTATTTCTATTCTAAAAACACAGCTATTTTTCCTGACCAACTTCAGCCTATTAATTGTTAAGAATTGTGCTATTGACAAAATCAACTTTTAATTTTATTTCATATGGGCGCCAGGATTCCTAAGAATCCGTTGAAATATGTCGCCAGCACCTCTCGCAAGTTGTAAAACAAAAAAAAAAATAAAAAGATTTTTATTATTTTTTTTTTAAGGGGCGGTAATTCTACCGTAATGAGAATTAATGATTTTTACGATTATTAGTCCTGGGCGTATTGAAACATATTGGCAAAGGTAACTTACGTTTAAATCTTATTACACTAAAAATAAATTTAATAATAAAAAATAATAACTATTATTAATAACGCACAATAAAAAAAAGGTTGATAAAAGTATAATCTCTTTTATTCTAACAAACTAAAATATTTATCAGTTAAATATCTATTTAATACTTTGGAGAGAACACATTTAATTCAGGTGGGAAATACCGGAAAATATAAATATCGGTTAAAATAAACAAAAAAGTTCTTGGTTAAATAAGAGTCTCTCATATAGAAAAATTAAAGTCACTATCAGGATTCTTTATACGTATATTTTTACGGGTAGTTTTTTTTTTTTTAACTAGTTAACTTTGTCACAATCAGGATAATTATTCTTACCGGTAAGTTTCATGAATTCATTAGTAGATAACTATGCATAGTTTTTTGGTAATAATGAGCTTGGCCTTTTGGTTCTTGCTTGTTCTTGTGGTCCATTTCCCCAGTCGGTCATGAAGGCTTTTCCTGGTAAACATCATTAGGTCCGATGTTTTCAGGAGCTCCGGTTCACTGCGACATGCCGAATTCCTTCAGCGACGAGCGATCTTGGATATATTAAATGTTATCCAAGACCAACTAGAAAAACAAAACGAACAAGACGTTCCTTCAACCGGATCCCTTCTTTTTATATCCAGTTTTCAGGACTTCTGCGCATGCTCGTACCATGCCTTTTTAATCTTATCCAGTCTTTAAAAATTTTATGTACTAAAGTCTTTATTTTCTTCAAGTTTTCGGCCATCTTTAATTAATTTGAGTATTTCTACTTTCAGCTTATCTTTTTTTCTTACTTTTGGAATTCTTTTGTTCTCTCCAATTACTGTTATTACTAATCACATAAAAAAAATACCGAAAGAATAATTTAACTTTCATTGTACGTTTTTAACAAAAATTATACTAATCAAAAAAAATCTAAATTTACTTTTTTTTAGCTTTTACCAAAATGCCAATATATTTGTAACGTATATAAATAAACGTCACAATACCACCAGTGCCAGGAGATGAGAATAAAATAGTGGTTTACACTAATTTTATTCTTAAGTTTTTTTTTTTTAATTCATATTCGTATTTTTTTTTTTGTGTAGTAGCGTGCTGATATATTGTGTAGACTCATTCACAAGCGACGTTCGGCTTTAATGCCCACTTTTAGGTCTAACACGGCGGGAATGGAAAATATTTCAACATTCATCTGTGTCCTATCCGCTTTAGTGTAATATTAACGATAAGAAGCCCAAGTTATATCACAAACGAGCGTTGCTCATCGTTCTGAGTCTTACAGGCTCGTGGCAACTTGGTCCAACTTGATCCGCCTTCCCCTTTATTGGGATCTCTGCTAGAAATAGTCTGACGAGCATTTAAAGATGGTCTTATGTTCATATACTGTGGATAAGGACTCGGGGCTATGTTATTCCCTCTTCAGTAACCGCCTACCCGGTCAAATACTTGTGACTTACGTCTACATCAGCCACGATCGTGTTTTTTAGACATATATAAAAAAATATACATATATATATTTTTTTTCTGGAAGTCATATTAAAAAAATATCTTCTTTCATATTTTAATAATCTGGGTTTAATTAGTTAGTTTTTTTTTTTATAATTTTTTTCTTTTTTCAAAAAAATCATAATTTATTTTCCGGCTCAGACATTAAATACTCAATTTTATGCCGTTTTTAGATTTTCTCAGGTCGTGGTTTTTAAATCGAAGCCCGAGTTGGGTCGCCATTGTAGCGTTTTCCGTTTTACTAGACCACTATATGCCTCAAATTTATATTTGAGCGTGAGTTGATCAAGCTGTCTCAAAAAGAAAAAAGAAAGTTGTATTTCTATTCTAAAAACACAGCTATTTTTCCTGACCAACTTCAGCCTATTAATTGTTAAGAATTGTGCTATTGACAAAATCAACTTTTAATTTTATTTCATATGGGCGCCAGGATTCCTAAGAATCCGTTGAAATATGTCGCCAGCACCTCTCGCAAGTTGTAAAACAAAAAAAAAAATAAAAAGATTTTTATTATTTTTTTTTTAAGGGGCGGTAATTCTACCGTAATGAGAATTAATGATTTTTACGATTATTAGTCCTGGGCGTATTGAAACATATTGGCAAAGGTAACTTACGTTTAAATCTTATTACACTAAAAATAAATTTAATAATAAAAAATAATAACTATTATTAATAACGCACAATAAAAAAAAGGTTGATAAAAGTATAATCTCTTTTATTCTAACAAACTAAAATATTTATCAGTTAAATATCTATTTAATACTTTGGAGAGAACACATTTAATTCAGGTGGGAAATACCCGGAAAATATAAATATCGGTTAAAATAAACAAAAAAGTTCTTGGTTAAATAAGAGTCTCTCATATAGAAAAATTAAAGTCACTATCAGGATTCTTTATACGTATATTTTTACGGGTAGTTTTTTTTTTTTTTAACTAGTTAACTTTGTCACAATCAGGATAATTATTCTTACCGGTAAGTTTCATGAATTCATTAGTAGATAACTATGCATAGTTTTTTGGTAATAATGAGCTCGGCCTTTTGGTTCTTGCTTGTTCTTGTGGTCCATTTCCCCAGTCGGTCACGAAGGTTCCTGGTGTACATCATTAGGTCCGATGTTTTCAGGAGCTCCGGTTCACTGCGACATGCCGAATTCCTTCAGCGACGAGCGATCTTGGATATATTAAATGTTATCCAAGACCAACTAGAGAAACAAAACGAACAAGACGTTCCTTCAACCGGATCCCTCCTTTTTATATCCAGTTTTCAGGACTTCTGCGCATGCTCGTACCATGCCTTTTTAATCTTATCCAGTCTTTAAAAATTTTATGTACTAAAGTCTTTATTTTCTTCAAGTTTTCGGCCATCTTTAATTAATTTGAGTATTTCTACTTTCAGCTTATCTTTTTTTCTTACTTTTGGAATTCTTTTGTTCTCTCCAATTACTGTTATTACTAATCACATAAAAAAAATACCGAAAGAATAATTTAACTTTCATTGTACGTTTTTAACAAAAATTATACTAATCAAAAAAAAATCTAAATTTACTTTTTTTAGCTTTTACCAAAATGCCAATATATTTGTAACGTATATAAATAAACGTCACAATATATATACCTGGGTCTCATTTTATGTGGTAGATAGGTTCCTCAGAAAATGCACATAAAAGAAATCACACAAAATAGACTTAACTTACTTTGAGAAATGGGGGATATGTTCCAGTAATTTTCAGAAATCGCATAAAAGCAAAGCAACAAGGAAAAATTACTTTAAAATTCACATTAAAAGAATAAGGAAGTAAAGTATGACTAATGAAAAATTTTAAATATTTGAAAAAAATTAATACAAGACAAACTTTTTTTACTATTTTTATTAACTACAGTATTTAATTTTTCATTTTTCATACATATTTTAACTATTACCACTATTTGAGAGTATACATTCATTTGTGAATCAGATGTGATGTGATGTACTGTAGTTTCTCCTTAAACAAAGTCAAAAATCTCTCAGCAACTATGCTGTGTTAATGGTTTTCTGTTTTTATAGTAAAAAATGAGATTGCAATCAAAACAAAAAGATTATACATTATCATTAGAAAGATTATTTTCAGTTTAAAAAATCAATAAAATCTTCATTATTTATTTTAACAATCTAATTTTTTTTATTTCTATTATATCTAACAAAATATGTTTTAAAAGTTTAAAATTTTTAAGTATTTATTGCGATATTTTTATACATAAGTTTACATCTATTATTATTATTATTATTATTTACTCATTAGTATAAGTAAGTTATTTACATAGAAGATAAGATTCTAAATATAGCTTCAGGCCATATTCACATTAACTGCTAGTATAATGTTATATTTTTGAAAAAAAAAACATATTTCAAGTCAAAATAAGTTATTAATAATTTAAATTTCTTAATATCTAATAAATATAGTGAAATATGAAATTTTATTAAGAAGAAACATGAATCACATAACTTCAAAATAGCATTAAAATAATCCACATAAAATGAAACCCAGGTATATATTCTTTGAAAAACAATACAATAATTAATACAGTAAACAATATTTTAAAAACAAATATCTATTATAATTTAATAGAAGTACTTTCAACTATCTAACTAGTCATTATCAACTACATTCAAATTCTATTACAAAAAAACATAAATGTATACAAAAACAATTATGTCAAACATCAATTTTCCCACAATTCATTAATTTTTATATTAGCAGCTTGTCTATTTATCAAATGCTGCTGTACACTTCTTATTAACATAGCTTCTTTAATTTTACATTTACTATTATTTCTTTCAATACACAAAATCTTAACTTTATTAAGATCAAAATCAAAACATTATAATCAAAAAATACTGAAGGTGATACATCATCATTGCTAACACTCTCTTGTCTTGATTTTAGCACTCATTTATATAGCAATAAATGCTCATTTGATTTTTTTTCCAATGTGCACTGAGATTCACCTATATATGCTTTTCCACAAACACATCACCATTTATATATTGCACAACTTTGATTTAAAATAATACATCTATTTTTTGAATTATTTGTCAATCTATTTAAATTAGTAGTAGTATAAAATATGACTCTACATATATTTTTATATATCTGCCTTATAAATTTCACTTGTTCATTACAAATAAATGGTATTGATATCCAAGTATATTTCATTTTATCAATATCTATAGCACTTAAAATATTACAATTATTATTAAACTTACTAACAATATTATAAATCAATTTATGATTATATCCAATATTTAATAAATCCATAGTAAATACATTAGTTATGTAAGTTTAATTTTTATTCTAAGGAACTCTGAGAGAGATTTTAGTTACACTTTTCCAGGCCATCTCATAAAATAAATTAGGAATGGAGCAACTTTCATTTATGGTGGTTGATAATCTCTACATTAAGATTGCTCATATACACTAGCTTGAGTTCTGACATGATTCTTTATTGAGCAGTGGTTCAGGAAGTCCTTTTATAATAAGTGTGTCAATTATAACAAGGCATTTTCATGCACATCTTTTGTATAGATACATTAATATTTTTTTAGAATGGGATTCAGTTAGTTAAACATTGGTTGTAAAAGATTTGGAGTGAGAGTTAGGAAATTAGTAGGATAGGGATTTAAATTAGGATCAAATAGATTCATTGGATTGTATATTTAATGATAATTAATAAAAGATTTTATTTTGCTTTGATTCATACATTTGAATTTTAGTTTGTAAGTGATATAAGAAATAAGTCTCATTATTTCCATAGTATTACCTTTCTATCATCAATGTTTAGTCCATTTTAAGATAGTAATTAAGATATATATTTCTTGTGTGGGAGTTCATGCACCATAACAACTATTTTTATTATTGTAAATATGATTGCTAAACAAATTATGACCAGTTTACTTGAAATGATTTAAAATATTATTTCTTTCGTGTCTGGTTTAACAACCCGGTGTCACCCTATAGTGGTCACATTGCTACTGTATATGTCAATTTGTATCACAACAATATGAATTTCATTCAATATATAACAAAAAATAGATAACAAAATACATTAAAAATAAAGTTTAAAATGAGTATATATTATAATATAAGCTAAAATATATTTACTCAATTTTTCTATAAAACCATACTTTTTTGAATAACTAATATGGTGAATTTAGTAATTATTTTCATGATTTTTATTTTAATGAAATGAACTTTATTGTTTATTTATTTGTTACAATAAAAAATTGGTTTAAATATAAGTTTAAAAATCAAAACTAATCTTATAAATAATGTATCAACTTTGCAAATAAAAAAGAGAATAAACAGAGATAAAAAAACTAATTCCACAAGAATTTTTACACTTGTGGATAAATAAATTATTTTAATAAAAGAAAATTATTTTCAATAAAGTTTCTATCAATAAAAAGAATTATATAAAGAATTTATTCAAGCATTGAAATTAATTTTTGAGATATTAAAATTCCACTTATAATTGCAAAAAAAAAAAGGAAACCAATGAAAATAATAATGAAGTGGGTTCTCTTATAATAATAGGTATTGTTTTTATTTTAACAATAAACTCTTCATATTTGTCATAAATTATTAATTGTTTGCCAAAAATAAAATAATTCAAAGAAATACTGAAAAAAGACATTATTTATTTACCAAAAAAAAGATATGCTGAAATTTAATTTCACAAAAATAAGATTAAATATGAAACCAAATTATTTGTGCAATTGTATTTTCCAATTTGTCACGCACCGCACTTTCAAATATTTTTGTTAAAACAAGCATATTTAAATAAACATTGAATGACAAACATTAATTAGTGACTTAGAAATAAATATTAATGAAAATTTATTAAAAAAATAGCAAAGTGAAGTCAATTTTTGAAACCACAAAGTTATCCATGCATACTAAGTACTGTCTTCCTTTTTATAAAGATTCAACCTTTGATCTTTTTAAATGAATTTTTCACAGGAAGATGCTGACATCTAGAATTTGTAGTTATAACTAATAGCAAGGCAAAACACATTTTATTTTTATTTTTTTGCATGTATAGAAGGATGCAAGTCACAAAAATCACAAAAATTAATATTTTTGTAAATGGTTACTCTCCCTAAGACAGAAATGTCAGCAGCATAAATCTAAATATTTTTGGCTAAAAAAGAAAAAAAATGATTTAATGTATTATTCCATTAATAATCAATTTTATATTAATCAAAGCATACTAATACATCATTTACTTATTTAATTTTTAATAAACAACCTCATAATTAATCTGTAGTAGGATTTTTGATAAATCCAAAATAATGAAGACTGACATAAATGTAAAAAAATGTTATCAAATAAAAGTAATTACATTATTAAAATTACAGCAGTCAATTATACAATATATTTTTTGAATTAATTTTTATTTAATTAAGATGGTATTTTGTAAAAAATTAGTAAAAGACAGACAATTTATTTTTAATTTTTTTTTTCTAACAATGATGCAAAAAAAAATTCAAAATTTATTAGTTGGATAATTCCAAAAACAAAAATATCGAAGTGCATCAAAAATAAATTTAAAAATTGTACATTATCTTATCTTAATTTTTTTTGCATGTGCTTCATTTTAATGAATCATGATTCAAAAGAATATTAAATTTATCCTATATAGTAAATTCAAATGGTGACATAAAATATAAAATTATCTTTAAAAAATACAGCCATTGAAATATATTTATTATATACTATATTTACATAGAGATTAGTAACTTATTAATAATATGCTTAGTAAAATGTTTATTAACTAATTATCACTTTTTTTTTCAATTTTAAGTTGTTTATTTTTACTGTGACTTTTTTTTAAAATTTTGGAAAGCAATTTAGCCAATGGGTTAAAATTGTATTTATAATTGTTAGTAGAATTAATTCTATATATTTTTTATATACGTTTTTTTTAGTGGTAGGGCCATATTTTTTCTTATCAATTAAAAAAAACGTTCCATCTGTTATCAAATTGATGTTTTATTGTCAAAATAAGAGTCATAGATCACATGACCCTATCTCTTAAGCTTGCTTAAGAGATAGGGTCATGTGATCTATGACTATTATTTTGACTATTTACAGTCTCTGCTATAATTCTTATGCAATTTTATATTGCTAAGACTACTAATATATGGTATGGCTAAAGATCTATCAGCCCCATATAGCTATTTGAGTTGGATAGCTGGGTTTGAAGACATGTATACGTCTGAAAATTTCAGATTTTCCACTCAATAGATAACTTTTAGATAAGTGCTTGGCTTTGGGTTGGTATTTTTAGATCTAGTGTCTGAACCTACCCTGACACCTCTCTGAGGAGTGCCAAAGCAAGAAAACCATGGTTAGGGGTTTGGGGAGGGATTCCTGACAGAGATGTTTTATATTTTTGACATTTTTTTACTAAAATACTGTAGATTAAAATATTGCAATTATTAAAAATCCAAGTTCTAATTAAATAAAATATTTTGTAAAAAAAAAGATAAAAACAAACGCTATAGTATTACAAATATTATTAGTAATTAACTATAAATAAAATATAAACAGGTGATTTATCACCATAAAATAAATATATATATATATATATTTGGGTGAGTGAATTAGAGATAAATTAGTTTACTGTAAACAGATTGCAATCGCTTTGCGACTGTATTTTAATTATGCTTTTGCATCTATAACCACAAATCTTCAAACATACAGATAATATATATTTATATTTAAATAAATTCACAGAGAAAAAATAATTTTTTAATCTTTCGTTTTTGAAATTGTCTTTTGTTTAAATGATCTGACTGATTCAATTTATTTTTTAAAAAGAAAGAAAAAAAATATACATTTACTTATCAATGAAGGTAATTAGGTTTAATTCGGTTATTACTTTATAAAATGTTAGAAAATTATTTCTTCTAACTAATTTATACTCACAATGCAAAACATTAAAATGTATTTGATGGAAGATTTTTAAAATAGCTGACCTGAAGTTATATCTTTTTTCTTATTGAAGAAGACATATTGATTTAATTCTAAACTCGATTAAAATAGAATAAAAAAGAGAGAGAAGACAAATGCTTAATATTAATAGAATTAATAATTTTTTTATTGTTATTATTATTATTATCATCAAAATTCAGCTTTGTGTTATTTTAAAATAAAGTTTATATCGTTTTTAAAATAAAATTTACAAAAGAAAAATTATTTAAATAAATAATGATTATTAGATATATTTCATGAAATTTGAGAGATTTTTGATATTGCAGAAAATGTTATGGAAAATAAAAATTCAAATCAGTAATTAATTAATTAAAAAGGAAGAGATTATACATGAATAAAATGGTCTTATTTAATCAAAAAGTTATCTATGAAAATCATTTTTTAAGAGAATTTAATTAAACTGAAGTAAAATATAGCCAAAGGATAGAAAGGATCTACAGTTGAATGTAAAACTGATATATATATATATATATATATATATATATATATATATATATATATATATATATATATATATATATATATATATATTAACTCAAAAGTCAACACTTGTAAAACATGTTTCTATCAATTTGAAAGTCTGAAATTTCAGACATGTAAATGTCTTCAAATCCAGCTTTGCAAACCAGATAGCTATATGGGTCTGAATTCAGGTCAGTTTCACCATATAGTAATAGCCTCTGCAATATAGCATCAAAATTTATAACTTGTTATATATATATATATAATTATTTATTTATGCATTTTATAAAAAAAATATAAACAACAATGGTTTTATATATGGTATTATTTGGTGGAAAATCAATTAAACCTCTTGCAGATTACATATTTCTGTTAATCAATTTTGATATCAGAAGACCAGTTGAAATCAAGTTTAATTGGCAAAAAAAAAAACATCCTGCAAAAGATTTAGTTGGTTTTCATCATAAATTACTACATATAAGGTCATAACTTTCTATAATTTCTATAATGATTATAAAAAAATAACATTAATAGATTATATATTTATGTGATATTTAATTTATACATATAAAAGCTGATTTACCGAAAACTAGGTAGTTTTAGAAATATTATCACATGATAAAAGCCACAAGATTATTTAAACTATCAATCTTTAATCTGATGTCAAGGCAACTTCCATAGAGGATTCACCTTTTACTTATGAACATCATCTTGACAACATATTATTGAAAATTCTTGGATTACATAAGTTTGTGGCTTTATAATGCAATTATATATTTATACATATTGAAACAAATAAATGTCATATCTATTTTATGATCATCCATATGGCTTTATACACGAGAGAGTTGATTAACACTAGTTATAAGGTAGAATAATAAAAAATAGCTTCAAAATTATTTAAAATACATCAAATAAAAAATAATGGAATACATTAGTCTTATTAATATCTGAAGAATTAAAAAAATTAAAAAAAAAATTTACAATATAAAAAAATAATGTAGCAAATTAATTTTGTAATCATTAGTTAAAAAATTGAGAATTAACAAAAATATACTTAAAAATATGATTGAAAGAATGGGGTTGGAATGAATGATTAAATGTTACATTATAGGTAGTCTTCAAATTTTGTACTTAATTGGTTCCTGAAATATGTATGAAAGTTAAAAGTATGTAAAAGTAGAGCGGTGTTAAAAAAACATCAAAAAGTATTTTTAAAATATTTATTTTTTTAATGAGATATATATATATGATTAGTATCTGATCTTTTCTTTATAAATTTATCAAGAGAAAGTTGAATTGTACTCTTCTTTTCTGGTTAAAGAGTTCTGTAACATGCTGTATCTCTTTCTATTGCCCTTCATACGTGAGTTATATGTAATATGTACAAAATAGCAAATTGTATGAAAGTAGATTGTATGAAAGTCAAGGACTGTCTGTATTTCAATTATAACATAATAAAATTAAGCAGACTAATTAAGATAAAAAAAATATAATTAAAAAAGTCAAACTAATTAAAAACTAAAGCTTATAAAAAGATAAGGTAATTAAAGCATTTATATTTTGGTTTAAAAAATAGATATGATGGAGATTAAAAAAAAAACTAAGATTATATGTTATAACTGAAATACAGGCTTATTATATACCTGTATCAATATATGTAATATATAGGGTATATAAGCACAGACTTTCACATGACCCACCACTCACCACTCTATCTCATATCACTGATACACTTGAACACATATATGCCGAAAAGATAAACAATCACCAATATACGCATTTCGCTTATATGTTATATATTTTTATAGTTCCATTTTTGGTGATAGACAATAGTCTTTTTAATTAATGAATAAAACTTTAATTTCTAAATTTATCCCAAAAATGATTTAAAAAGATAATTATAAAAAATAATTAAATGCAATTACGAGTTATTTAAGATTTGATAAAATAAAACAACAGGTAAGTCACAAGGCATATATAAATGTGTGTTTTTACAAAGTTATCTTTCAAGCTAAATACTATAAAATTGACATGACCTTCAGTGGCTAGAAGTTAGATAATACCACTAACTGCTTTACATCTATTTATAGAATGTTTATAGCAACTTAAATATATTATGCTAAAAGAAGTTTCAGTTCTCAATGCAACTAGAATATATTGTGATGAATCAGAAAATATTTATGCAAGAAATTTTTACAAAGGAAAAATTGGAAGTCAGGGAATAAGAAAGTTCATTTCTCCCCAGAAAAATATATATATATGCAGAATGACAGAGTGGATTATCTATATCTACGTTAAAAGTCAGAAATTTTATTTATTATTGTAAATTAATTTATTTAATATTTAATTTGTTATTTAAGAGATTTTACCTGACAAATCATTTCCTGCTTCAGATAAATTTTCTTTTTCAAAATTCAGTTAATAAAAGATTAAAAAAATATCTTTACAGGTTGTTTCCTTCACAAATATAGTTAATCAGAATCCCTAAAATATCTAAAAAGTGTTATTTTAAATTTAAAATATAATAATACTTCAGGTTAAAATATAATCTTTAAATTTAGATAGGTTATCAAGAGAACATGGTAGTCGTGTGATAAATAAATACAGTGTGTGTATACATGTATAAATGCATGTCTGTGCATATGAGAAATGCCCAACCAGTAGAATAGAAGTGCTATAATCATTTTAATTTCAAATTAAGTGTATGAATTGTTTTCTGTTACAAGTATGAACATGTATTGCTATTATATGTTGCTTTTAGGTATATAAAACTTCATTACATAAATGCAGTTATTTAAGAACTCTGGTTATAGTAAAGTATATTTTAAATATTCAAAGTATTATATAAGAATAGAAATAATTACCTAGTAAAAATACTGTGTTTTAAGAAGTAAGACTCTAAAGCCGATCATCTTTATGAATTATTATTAATTTTACAAATATTGTTTTACAAGAGATAGATTCCAAAGACTGACTATATTTTTGAATTATTATTAATTTTAAAAAATTAAATTGTATAGTTATGTATATGTTTATTAAGATTTACACTGATGGTGTATTGGTAGACTAACTTTATTTTAGATATATATATATATATATATATATGCAACGACTGTAAATTTAAATGCAATTAATTAAGTGGATTATATTTGTAGGGATCAAGTAGTTACTTTAATGATATGGTATATTTGTTAATAGTAATCAGTGCTTCATAATATAATCATATTACATTATATGATTAATCATTTTAGAGTTTCATCACACTTTGAACTCTTTCTGAAAATTTTTTAATATTATAGTTTGTTTATCTTTCTATCCATGCTATGAAACATCAATTAAAATATATTTTAGAAATAAGACTATTCAAGAAATCAGATTGCTTATTATTAAAATTTAAAATGGATAGTTAGATAGGGATTTACTTATTTAAAGAAATATATAATTTAAATTAAAGAATATGATATAAAAGAGATTAATATTAATCAAAATAAGAGTCATAGATCACATGACCCTATCCTCTTAAGCTTGTAAGTTATAAACAATGAGGATTGCCAATTCCCCAACAAGCTTTGTGATAAATTTTTAGCCAGAGCCAGCATTTAAAATATCTCTGTCAGGACCCCCACCCCCCAAACCCCTGACTATGGTTTCATGCTTTGGTACTCCTCAGAGAGGTGCCAGGGTAGGTTCAGACACTAGATCTAAAAATACCAACCCAAAGCCAAGCACCTATCTAAAAGTTATCTATTGAGTGGAAAATCTGAAATTTTCAGACACCTACATGTCTTCAAACCCAGCTATCCAACTCAAATAGCTATATGGGGCTGATAGATCTTCAGTCATACCATATATTAGTAGTCTTAGCAATATAACATCACATAAGACTTAAGGCAGAGACTATGCTTTTGTTAAATACAATGCCTTATAATGTGCATTATAAATGTTAACTAAGAAATATATCATGTTTTTTGAGAATAGAAATAGAGAATTGTGTATACTGAAAATTATGTTATTACTACTCTATAAATAATTTATTGTTTATTATTTTTCCTTTAAATATTGGAATTTTTTTTTTTTTTTTTATATGAACATTGTCTAGTCAGAATATCACAACTATAGTCAGCTTCATCCAGAAGTAACTTATGGATCCTTAATTTGATCAGGTATTATAAATTGAGGGTGATGTATTGACTTGATTAATCGGTAAATTTAGAAGAAGGGTTAACATAAAAATTAAAATAATATGAAAACAATTGTAAGAAATCATATTATTTCAGAAAGAAGGTGTATCCTTGAAACATTTCCTGATGCCCACATTTTGGTGATGATTATGAACTCAGCCTCGAAGAATGGAGTAAGGATATTAATTATTTAGTGTTATTAAATTTATATTACATTGATAACATAGATTTTGGCAATATATAAGTGAAATATTTTACAGTCCCGCATAATACAATAATTTTTACAAGAAAAAAACAGTAGTTTTTATAAATAAATAAGGTAACAAAAAACGACGGCTGTTCTTTTCTTGTAAAAATTACCTTATGTTGGGATGGAGAGTATTTCAGTTATATTTTCTACAGTTGCATGAATCTTAATCTTGAAGTATTATAAAAATATAAATATTGAAAGTATTTTTGTTACATGTTTTATTTGTTTGAATTTAAGTTGAGACAAGTCTCAGACATATTATCTAATGATATCAATCAATTTAAAATATTTTTAGAAGAATTGTGTGATTGATTTTGAATACTTATTCTTCTGGACAAATTGTTTTAGATGATGCTTTCCATAAATTAATAGGTAACAAGTAAAGTAGCTGCATTTTTTGTGTAAAAAATATCCTGGGTTGAGAGTATTTCAATTACATTTGCTTGAGTTTTAACTTTAAACTATTAAACCCCTCCCCCACACGTTTATATATTTATATGTAATGGGGGCTATTAGAGAACTATATGATATAATGTTCAATGATAGTTCAAATTTAAAACAGTAAGCTATAAAGTTATTTAAAAAGTTCTACTCTTGGTATGCATGATTAATCTGAGAAAATCACATGGTATTATTGGTAGTAGGAATAAAACCAATAAAGTTATGCATTTTTTAACTTCTACATTACAATCAAAATATAAAAGCATGAATTTTTTTTAAAAAAAATGTTTCAAATTCAACCTGTTTGTACTGTTATATAGATTTTACCTTAGATCAGCAATTATGTATTTTAGTAATTTAAATTCTTTTCTAAGTGTAAGCATTGTTTTTTTCTTCAGGAATAATAAATGATTAATTCATATTGAAAATTGAAGCTAGAGCAGTTATGAATCTGGCAAACGCCATTAATATCTTATCTACTCTCAAACTAAAAGCTTAAAATTTAAAAACACCTTAAAGGTTTTGAACCTAAACCAAACTACTGCATAGTTATATAGATCTGATCATAGGTCAGTAGTTATATATCTTAACAATCTTACTTCTTATCTATTATATCATAAAAATATTAAGCTTATCACACAATAAAAGTAATTAGTAGACATATTAAACACAACTCTAAATTTTTGTGGAAAGTAACTTGTTGAATAAAAATATCATTTGTTAAAAAAAAATTAAATTAGAAGTAAAATAGATTTTATTTTTTGATAAAAATAGATTTTTTTTTTTCTCATATGTCATAGCATCGGCAGGGACGCGAACCCGCACCCGTCTGCAACCAACTACTTGCTTGACAAGGCAGGTGCGATGACCTCTCGGCTAATAAGTTAATGCATTATTCACTTTGTAAAGCAATTATATATTAATCTTGTATTGATGCAGAGCAAACGTGTTTCTTACTATTATTTAGAAACTTATGTTTGAAATATAAGAATGAGTACTATTTTTATTTTCTAGAAAATTAATTGTTTTATTAATACTTTAACAGTTTTATTTTATTTTTTTAAAAAAAAAAAACATTTTTTAGTAGTGAGATTAATAAAGAATTAGGCTTAAAGATTAGACGATTAAGATATATAAAAAACATAAAATTCAGTTAAATGATTTTAATCAAGGTACAATTTATCAAAATGATATATATATATATCAACCATAACTGGTTTTTTTTCTCAGGTGTCATAGCATCAGCCGGGAAGCAAACCCGCTATCCCGGGACAACTGCTTGTAAAGCAGCTGTCGCTGACCTCTCGACCACCAATGCTTGGCTAGAATATGTAGTTTATACAAACTTCTTTTGCAAGTGTGAGTTTAGATAACTGGGCAATAATATATAATGATCAAATAACACATAACTATTTCTGGTAATAGAATGTTGTTTTTAAAATAAAACTAATATTTAAGATTTAAAACTTAAATAATAAACTTCGAATTTAGAACTCTCTCATAAAACAGAGTCTAAATTATATTTTATTATAAAAGAAATTAAATATAAAAAATAATCAAATAGTTATCAGTTGAAGTAACCATATAATTTTTGATTACCAGAAGTAATTTAGTACAGTGATAAGACTCAAAAGCTAAAGCTTCATAGATTATAGCTAAACCTGTTATTTTCAATGCTACAATGTTATATGACCTTCTGAGTATCAAACAATTCTATTTTTTTTTTTTGTACAGCATAAGTTTAGAATAATATTACACTTATAGACTTAGCACAAGTTTAGAATAATATTACACTGATAGACTTAAGATTAAAAATCAAATCTATCACTTTTAGTATTAGAATCTAATACAACCTCTCGCTGTTCCATCTTCTGAGTAATATATCACTCTATTGTTTATAATATTTCAATAATTGTGGAGAAAAAAGTAAAAGTAAATTAATTCAATACTGAGCATAGTTTGCTACAAAGTAAAAATTAACAATATTACAAATTAATTACAGCTTAGCACTGCTTTTTAATAGACTGGTCATATTCGTAGCACTGGATAAAGTCAAATTTGCGAGAGAGAGAAAGCAGAGAATGAACATCCCCTCCCTCACTTATAAATTTGACTTTATCTAGTCTATGAATATGACTTGCCTGGAAGAAAGCAGTGTTAAGCTGTAGTTAATTTATAATATTGTTTTTTTCCATATGTCAAAGCATCGGCCGGGAAGTGAACCCGTGACAACTGTCTGCAAGCAACTGCTTGCTTGCAAGGAGGCTACACTGACCTCTCAGCTACCAACACTTGACAATTTATAAAATTGTTAATCTTTCTTTTGTAGTGAACTACATTTAGTATTGAATTACAGAATAACAAAGGAAAGAAATAAAGTTTACAGAGTTAAAAATAAATTAATTATATACAATTGGTGGTTTTTAATTTTTGCATGACAATAAATAGACAATTTACTTTTATACTAAGTACAATTAAACAAATAATGACTATTGTAATTATAGTGATTAAATAAAATAATATTTGTGATTAAAATTTATACAAAAAAAGGAATAGCCAAATTTATGAAAAACTCTATTAATTGGATTATTTGTAGTAAAAACTTTGATTGTAAATGTTATTAGATGATTTCTAATCTATTTCTTTGTTCTTAAAGTCCCCTGATGTAGAGATTAGTATATCATCATATTGCCAATAACTAGTTAGCATATTATCCTTATAAATCCACAGTTTAAAATCCTCAGTAAAGTTTAAAAAATTTTAAAAATATTTTATAACACTTTCAGTTGTAAAACAGGCAAAACTCTCCATACAGTATTTCCACTCAGTGCAAGCCAGAGTAATCAATGGATACCAGAAGGCTTGTGCATAAAATTCCTATCTAGTCCCTACTCATATAATATCCCCAGACTAGTTTCTGGCTTGTGGCCTTCATCAGTGAGGAGCTTTGGATCTGAGAGCACTGCACCCAGATCTTAGAATCTAGTGCAACCCTCCAGCAGCCACCTTTTATCTCTACTTAACTACAAAATTATGAGACTAAAATTGAAAGCACAATAATATTTTCAATCTAAGCTCATTAGCTTATATAGTCATATAGGTCTGAACTCAGTTCAGTATCCATATATTTTGGCATCTTTGATTCTTTAATAACCATAGCCACCACTATCCTATTAGGCAGGATTGGTATTAAACCATTAAATATCACATGATCACCATTTCTTATGCTTGCTCATAACTGTTATTAAAACAGACAAAACTCTCCATACAGTAGTGCCATTCAGTGCAAGCCAGAGTAATCAATGGATCTCAATGGATGCCAGAAGGCTTATGCATAAAATACCTATCTAGTGCCTACTTTGCCTGTTTTAATAACAGTTATGAGCAAGCATAAGAAATGATGATCATGTGATATTTAGTGGTTTAACTTTCAGTTTTTTTTTGAAGAAACTGGATCATATTAAATCTAGGTAGACATAAACTATTGGACAACAATTCAATGTATAATTAATTTAAATGAAAAATTTATTTTGCTTGAAAAACACTTTAATAAAATAGTTAAGCATCATTATATAGATAATAAAACAAACATTTCATAATATTCTATTGTACCAAAGATGAGAAAGGTGTTATATATTTCAGATCTGAGTTCATAGTTCATCTTTAAATCATTCATCTTCCATTTTCATTAAAATGATGTAAGGACAGTCAAAATGGAAATTCATTGCATATAAAATTTTTCATTTATGGAATTTATACCCAAGACATTGAAACATAATCAGAAGTATCATCTTTTATTAAAAGTTTTATTTTATCTAACAATTTTGCAGTGTTAATTAAAGATTACATTAACAATATTTTGCATTTTTAAAATTTTATTTATATAACACTTTTTTTTTGTATTTAGTGGCTATTATAAAAATTACTTTTTAATCATAATTTTGATGTAGTTTTATATATATAACCATTAGAAATTAGTCAACACTTAGACAATCCCAATATAGATAACAATCAACAATCTCAAACTGTTGTCATGACAACCCTCTTCAACAATAAAGGTGGAATCACATCTTTATTTATGGTCCAATATATTTATATAGACACTAAAGATTGCAACTTGACCACAGAAATTGAAATTATTGATACAAAGAAATTTAAATAAACTTCCTTAAAAAGGCAAATATAACCTGTTCTGAATAAATAGTCAATTAAAACATTTCAAATTGTAATTATAATTTTCAAATTGCATCCAAAGTATTACTTAAATAATAAATGTAATAATGTTAAAGGCTGAATGGATTTAGAAGTAACCATTAAAAACCAGATAACATTTTGACAATTCCAATATATTCTTACAAAGTTGGGATGATTTCTATCTTGTTTTATAACATCTTGTAGAACAGTAAATAGCACACAGTAAGAATATAAGTAATAAACAATTATTGCTTACTATTTTATCATTTGTATTGATGGTGTATTGAAAGATTTAACACAGAAAAGAGTATGATTGCAAATAAATTTAAACTTAAAAACCAATAGATCATATTTATGACATATATAAAACATCACATACCTAAATATTAGACAATCAATGTGAGTGTGGAAATCCAAATCTTTTTAAGCTTCTAGTTCAACTGAAGAGTGAAGGTTGTTTGTGAAATACATGTATAATGAAAAATGTTGCTCTGAAATTTTTACACGAGTGGATGTTGCGATCTAATGAAACTTGAAATGAGGGACGCATTTATAAAAACATTGTTTGCTTGATTTTATATATTTCTACAGGGCAATAATTAATTATTACACAGACAGACACATAAGCATACATGCATATATAATAGTATCTTTTTACATAAAAGCATCCCTAGAAAATAAATAAATATAACAGAATTAATATCAATTGCAACATTAATGATAAACTTTGATTTGTTTTAATTAAAATTTGTTTCTATTTAGACTGACAATTTCATAAAAATATTAATAATTTTATTATAAAAATCTATTAAAGTCAATTTAATAATTATATTTTTACTTCTTAAGTTATCAATTTTGTGATGATATCATGTTAAAAATTATTATATTATTGTACTACTGTACGGCAATTAAGTACAATTTCTAGATTATCAAACATATTAATATATTGAAATATTTATAAATTCCGTTATCCTATTTTTATCAAAACCTTGGTTTTGTGCACGTGAGTATACATGATATATGTTAAAAACATTTTGTCAACTTATAAATCGGTAATCAAAATTATAATACTTAAGAAATTCATAATAAACTTTCAATTACACTTTTATTAATTATCTGATGTACTAGATTTAAACTGGAATAAGATATTTAAATAAATTAGCACACATATGTATATTAAACAGAAGATTTTCATGGGTAAATGTTGTGAACATGTATTTTGCATTCTTTATTTATATATTTTCTTGCTAATAATACTGACATTATAATAATGTTTCATTTGATTTTCACCAATCATTTTTCAGTTAGTAAGATTATTAGTACTATTGTCAAGATGCTTCAATGTCAGAAGAATGAATATCTGATTATCAGGGTTATTTGCAACATTCCCAAATAACTTTTATTACCTGGAAGATGATTAGTGGAATTCAATTAAAAAGGGAATGTTAATATCAAGCAAATGAAATGAACGAATTCTAAACATATATATTGAAAGCAAAAATAAAGTTAAATTCTCTTAGAAACTTTTCGGCTTACTATAAATCAAATAAAATGAGTCTCTATATTCAGAGAAACCTATTATTTGAATTATCATTAATTGAAACCTTGAATTTACAAAAATAAATGATAATTGTTGAACTGCAAATAAAATGTTTCTAAATGTGTACAGTTTGTGGAAATTCATATAGAATCTAAGCGTAATAATATTATATAGATCCAAATATAATGTAGTAATATTATTACTGCACATTTCTGAACATAAAATTTATTGTATACATTTTTTAAAAATAAAATTATTTGTCCCCCCCCCCCCTAAATTTAAATCTCTTCAGCACTTTTTTTGATTTTTTGATGTTTATGGGGTAACCAGTACTGGTCTTTATTTTATCAGGTCATACAATACAATCCTTATCTAATTGTTAACTTTAATAGGTTTTTCTTTAAATTGCTAATTTTAAATCTATTAGTGTGTAAATTTAAAGATAAATAAATCAGATATATTAATATTTAACTGAGGTTTAAAGTTTATATCTGTGCTAGAGATAATCTCTAGTTTCGAAAATGATTAGTAATAATCATTATTGTATTTATCTGAAATGGATGTCGTCAAAGTTGTGATTGGAGGAAGTTTGACAATGGTAAATGAAAATGTAACAATTTACTCTAAATAAATACTTTACATATAATAAAGATGTATATGAGAGATTGTGATCTGGGCCAACTGATGAGTGCTGGTTCAGCACGAAATGCATCTTGGGAGTCATTTGTCTTTTATTATATCTTTATTTATATGTATTTAAAAAGAATGGGGAAGTATGGGGATGTTTATTATATCTATTGAGAAGAAATATAAATGCGATAGTTTCTATGCAAAATATTAATAAAATAAATATGATAACTAAAATTGCCATCAAATATTACATTAATTTGGATCCTCTTAAAATAATGTCATTTATTTCATTATAGCATTTCTGTTTTTCATTTAATAGTAATCCTTAAATATATTTGTAAAATAGATTTAATTTTTATTTTAGAAATACAAATCCATTTATAGAAAAAAAATCGAGGGTTGAAGATTTTGGCATTTACAGATAAAGGGACTTGGATTTTATACCTGTTTTTGACGAACAGCATACTATCTATATTTATGAATTAATAAATAAATAAATCATTTAGTAGCTATCTTAACTACTTTACAAATGTTTCCAAAATAATTTGACTACAATGCACTATATTTATTTATCTTTGAGATAAAAATTCCTGTTTAAATAAATAAATAACTTCTTTAGTGAGAGTGGAAATTAAAGTTATGTGAAAGTTTATAAGATATCGTGTAATATAGCTTTCACCAGTAATTTTAGATAGATATTCATTTCTAAAGTAATTGTTTTAAAATCAAAAATAAATTTTTATTATGACTTTGGATATAATATGTAGCTGAGAGGTCATCGCAGCTGCCTTGCAAGCAAGTAGTTGGTTGCAGACGGTTGTGGGTTCGCCTCCCGGCCGATGCTATGACATATGAGAGAAAAAAAAAACACAATATAAGAATTTATTTAAGAAAAAAATTGCATATGTGAATAATTTTAAAAATACAAAGTGAACATTTATCACATTGAAATAATAAAATAAAAATAATAGATAAAAAACTTGGAAAATAATATATTATCTTAATTGAAAAAAAGGAATACTACAATGAAATAAATAGCATCAATACAACAAAGAAATTGAGTTTTATCATATATTATGTAAGCTAAAAAATCAATTTGTTATTAAGATAATTACTATAATAATATATTGTTAGTAATTTTATATATATATATATAGATATATTGATGTTCTTAATTATATACTATATATATATATATATATATATATATATATAATTAAGAACATCAAATTGGATTGTAATTTAAGTAAAATCACAAACCAATATTTATTTTAATATATCAAGAGAGTCTACAAAGTTTTTGTAAAATAGGCTAGAAAAAATATTTTATGTTTCATAGATCAAGACGATGTAGGAAAATTATATAGAAATATATTAATAAATCAATACTTCCAGACTTTATCTAACAAATGGAAATGACTTATGCTATCAATATCACTACATTAGTTTCTTTGCTAGAAAGTCAGCAAATACAAAATAATAATTTATATTATCAATTAGTTTGACCTCCTCAATAAATTCTGGAATAGCAAGAATAAACAATTATCTTATATTTGGTGACTTTGTAACAAATAAAAACAGAACTATTACCAAAATCACACTTTTCTTTATTTTGTTGTACAATTTATCCAAACCACTTCAAAAACTTTTTAGTAAAACTCTTTATTTGTACATATATATGTACATCTACATTTCAACTGTCCTGCAGTCTTCTTCAGAGCCAGTTCAAAGATTAAAGTGAACTGGCTCCGAAGAAGACTGCAGAACAGTTGAAACGTAGCTGTATGTATATATGTACAAATAAAGAGTTTTGCTAAAAAGTGTTCGAAGTGGTTTGGATAAATTGTATAAAAACAGAACCATGATTTTGACAGCATATAGGAAAAGAAAGTCGTTTCCATTTCTTATATGTATAATGTTTAGTCACTACAACAAATATATATATATATGATTGAGGTAAGGTGTAAGGTACATTGAGATTATATATATATATATATATATGATTGAGGTAAGGTGTAAGGTGCATTGAGATTATATATATATATATATGATTGAGGTAAGGTGTAAAATGCATTGAGATTATATATATATGATTGAGGTAAGGTGTAAGGTGCATTGAGATTATATATATATATATATATATATATATATGATTGAGGTAAGGTGTAAGGTGCATTGAGATTATATATATATATATATATATGATTGAGGTAAGGTGTAAAATGCATTGAGATTATATATATATGATTGAGGTAAGGTGTAAGGTGCATTGAGATTATATATATATATGATTGAGGTAAGGTGTAAGGTGCATTGAGATTATATATATATATAATAGATTAACGAACTTATGTAAGCTACAATTATAATTTACAAACCACTTATAAACTACTCTTAAATAGAGTTTAGGAAAAAGTTACACGAAATATGCAAAAATAATTAAAAAAAAAACAAACTTTCAAAGTAATATTTTTACTTTAAAAAAAATCGAATGATTTGTAGATTGGAATTCATAGAAAGTTCTAAGTATAACATTGCACTAACTAAATTTAAATAAAAACTATAAAGTAATCAAAATATTTATTAGTAAAAACTTTTAATTTAGTTAATTTTCTAAAAATAAAATAAAACAAATTAAATATTAATGCCACATGGTATTTCCTTTCTAATTAAATATTTTATTTGGCACCAAAATAAAATATTGAAAATTGCTCAAATTTAAATTTTCTACGTCTGGTTAAATAACACTAATTTATTTTATTAGATAAAATTTTTAGCTCCCCGTACACGCGCAAAATAAAGGGGTATGCGTATGTTTAAAATATTCCATTGGCGATTTTTTATTTACCATTTTTTATTTCAAAATATTTTTTTACATTTTTTGACAAAATTTAATTAAGCTTTTAAAAAAAAAAACAACTTTAATATTATACTTTTTATTGCACGGAAACTAAAATTTTAAATTTAAATATTTAGTCTTTGAAATTTAAAAGCTAAAATACTAATTTTTTTTTTTTAGCAATAAAATTAAAAATAAATAAATTAAATAATTGAATGCACTTATTTATATGATGTCGGACATGAGCAAATGACACCTTTCATTAGGTTTCGTCAGGGATTTGAACCTTTGGGCAATAGTAATTATTATTTTTTGTTTAATACAGATGTGATTTTATTAAATAGTTTTTATATCTAACTTACTTATACACATAAACTTACTTCACAGTCATATTTAATTTAGCATAATTGATAAAAAATCAAGTCAGATGACCTAATTTTAATAAAGCTCCTATTTACAAATGTTATATATAGAGTAAGTTAAAAACAGACTCTTATGAAGCTTCAAAAATACCCTCAACCTCAGACCGCGGTTTCTGCCTCTAGCGTCATCAGTGAGGTGCTAGGGAATAAAAATACTAGAACTAGTCCAGCATTTTATCAATGCCTAACTATTGAGAAGAAAATCTGATAAAATTCTGGACTAGTTCTAGTATTTTTATTCCCTAGCACCTCACTGATGACGCTAGAGGCAGAAACCGCGGTCTGAGGTTGAGGGTATTTTTGAAGCTTCATAAGAGTTTGTTTTTAACTTACTCTATATATATTAATTTAGCATAATGTATTAATTCTTTATTCTCTGTAGTTTAGGTTTATGTACAAACCTATGATATTGTGATCAATATGTTAATTTTGCTGATAATCAATCTATAACCAAGTTAGCTAGTCATTAAATGTTGGTGAATAAATAAGATTAAAATATTCTTAGATAAATTTATTTATTTATCTAGCATATGGCTTTTTTAAGATAACATAACTTTTAACAAAATATCAATTCCACTACTGTAGCCATTGATATGACAGTCATTAACTATGTGATTTATGATTTGTTTTTTGTCCTCATTTGCATAGATCAATAGCTGTAAATTCTATTTATAAATAGATGAGCATGACAATAATGGATTTTCCTGAATCTTCTGCTGAAATTCCAGTAATGCTTAGAAAAACAAATTTGCTTTGAATCTTATAAGAAGTTCATTTTTACACCACAATATTTTGGCTGTAAATTCTCTGGTCAATATTCAGAAAAGGAATCTTGAGTTAATGCAAGTCTGACCTACTTTACAGGTTTTTATACATTTTTTTTTTGCAAAGCAATATTTCTTTTGATATCTGATGGAGAAATATATTAAAGAACAAAAAGACACTGCCAAGTTAGGTGGATTTGAATGTGCCAGTAATATATAAAAGATTAGTATGGTTCCAAACAAGAGTACATTATTCGTCAGCAGAATATACTAGTACTAAGAAAACTATTCACAAAATGCTTGCATCATAATTCTACCAGTCAGCTTTTCAAAGAGATTATTTTCTAGAAATTATTTTACATTTAAACTTAGATAAATGAGAAATATATGTCAGGTTATAATCCAAACTATTCTTAAATAGCATAGAATAGGATTACACTTCAAGTTATAGTTGCAAAAGGTTTAAATTGAGATTACGAAATGATTCTTTGCTGTTTCTTCTAGATAAAGTGTTGAGCATAGGATCTTTGTTAGAATAGGAATAAAATCCCAAATATTTTAAAAATAATTCATACCCTATTGGCTTTCATATTTCTGTAAAAAAATATTTTTTGTCAACTAAAAGAAATGTCATAGTCTTGCATTGGTGGTCGAGATGTCAGTGCGACTGCCTTGCACTTGCAGGCAGTTGCCCGGGTTGCGGGTTCACGCCCGGCCGATGCTATGACACTTTAAAAAAAAGTAATGTCATCAATGTAGATATTTTGTTTGCATTCTGTATCTAAAAGACTAAAGTAAGTGAAATAACTGAACCCAGGGTATACTATTTTGTAATTTTTTTATTTATTACAACTATCATTTAATGTTCTTTTGATTTTTTGTCAGAGAACATTTATCAAATAATTTGGTATTTTTCTTATCTTTGATAATTTAGAAACTTTTAGAAAAATGTCATTTTCTCAAACAGAATCATAAGCTGAGATTAGATCAGTGAAGGTTGTATCTGTTCTAATTTATTTTAAAACTTTTTAAATATAAATTACTAAGAATAAATCTTATTTACAGCATTTGTATACATACATAGTAAAGATCTGAGAGATAACTGTTTTAATCATTGTTGATTTTTTTTGGTTTTAAAACTGTTATAATTTTGCTTTCATAACAAATTTTTGGAATAGTTTCTCTATGAATAATGCTGCTGAATAATTTCCAATCATACCATGATGTTAAGTCTAATTTTTTCAGAAATTCTGAAAATATACTATCTATTCATAAGAAATTTTCGGTTTAAGAACAACCAAAAGTAAATTCAAGTTCACTGATATGTACTGATGTTATTAGGTTGATATCAGAAGAAAATTGCAAAAAATTTTGCATTTTAATTTAATGATGCTTTTCTTGCTCTGTTAGTACTGGATTTAGAAATCAGATGTATAAGACTAGAAATGCCATTATTAGTAACAGTATTAGTTTGTTAAAGATGTGCTTTTTCAATTGCCAAGCTTATGTAAAAATGAGTAGACTTTTAATTAGGTATTGTAATATTTTGTTTTTCAATAATGATTTCTTGCTTTCTTTTCTGGCATCAATTAATGTTTATTACCAATTTATGGATCTTTGATTGATAAATAGTAGATAGAAAAGCACTGCTGGTTTGGTTTCAACCTGTAATGAATTAGTTGCACTATATATAAGGCTTGGATCTTTTGATGCTTTTGTTATAAGTTGGTGAAAACTATTATTGTGAGAGAGAGGAAAAGTGATTTTTTAAAAATTATATCCAAGATATCCGTATATAGGCTGAAAAGAGCAATTCATAAATTCCATTTTAGAACAGAATAACTTTTAATTACAGGAATATGAATTTCAAGAGGGATTACACCTGGTTTATGCTGAATATTAGGAAAATGATCCAATATCACTAAATTAGCAAATAATAGTAAATTATTTTTTGTTGAAAAAAAAAAATAAATAAATTGGAAGTAATCTTTGTTCACCATCTTTTTAAATAGAATGTTTTTCTGCACTTAGCAATGTAATGTAAGTCTATATTGTTTAAATCCATCTATACTAAATAATGATAATCTACTTATCCATCATTTACATATTCCCAAAGATTCTTCTAAGAATTGGACTTATATATATATATATATATTGCAGGTTCATCCATGTTAAAAATTTAAATATATACCGACATTTTGACTCGATCACATAAGTTATCCACTGGGTGATAAAAGATAGAAAAATGATTGTAGAGGCGCTACAGTCACTGATTTGAAAAAAAAAACTGTTAAACAACACTCATCACCATCAGCACTCTCACTCCATACTATAGATTCAGGTCATAAAATTGATTTTTCTAGTAACAGGATCATATTCAGTGCAAAATCAGAGAAGCCATTGAGATACTTAAAAGGCCAGATTGTATCAATAAGCAAGATGATACATGCAAACTTCCCCCTATTTGGAAAGATTTTTTTAAAAAAACATTCTTAGTTTAACATTTTTGCTATTGGTGGAACTTTAATGTTTTTTTCAAATCAATGATTGTAGCACTTCTACAACTATCTTTCTACCTTTTATCACCCAGTGGATGACTTGTGTGATCAAGTAGAAATGTCGGTATATAAATATTTGAATTTTTAACATGGATGAACCCGCAAAATATGTCTTTTATATATGCAACTCGTGAAACCCTTTGTATCAACATATATATATACATATATATATATATTGTAACCAGTTGGGTTACACAACACACACTAATATAGTGTGTGTGTATATATATGTAAAATAAAAGAAAAGTAAAAATAAACACAGGATAAATTTTTGTAGATATTTTTCTATATTTCCTAAAATAAAATAATAATAAGTAAAGGGTTAAATAACTCTGGGTTTAAAGTAAAATTTCATTGTGAAATAAGTATTTTAAAAAGGTCTGATTAATAATATTAGTAATTCTGATTTTGAAATTAACAAAAAAAAAAGCATCATTTATTTTTTAAAATCATTTAATTAATACTTGTTTAAAATATCTTTTTTAATTAATGCTTATTTGCATTTCTACTATCTAGTTAAAAATCTTTGTATATTAAAAATTCTAAAGGATTATCACACCTTTGGTCAAATTCCAAAGATTAAAGTAAAAACATGAATATTACACTTTGATAGAAATTTCCAGCTTGTTTTCAAATGGATTAGACAGATTGAAAACAGCCACTGAGTTTTTGTCACCTGACCTAACCAAGGTTATAAAAGACTGATAAAAAATATCAGTTAGTCTGGGTAATGATTTTTGAAGAGAACAGTCTGAATTGTAGTTTTTTGTAAGAGCTGAATAGAACAGCTTGGCTACTAAAATTTTTTGAGTAAGTGGCAGCAATTAGTTGACCAACATGGATAGCTGCAGTTTGTTGTTAGCTGTAGTAGAGAGTTGGCAGAATAGACACCATGAACTGATGTAGCTGAAGGCAGGATAATAGATCCAGGACTGCTACTATTTTCCTTTGCAGGAGTTTTGATTTACTTGAAGCTAGGTCACTTCTGAATCAATAACGTAAAAAAATGAGGACAAAATAGCTAGCAGTGTTATACAGAGCTCCTACGAAGATCTAAGGGAGTCCAGTCCAGTAGTTGCTGTATAGTTTACTGCAAATGTTTGATTCATGAGGCCAGGGTCACTTCAAATGGATCAACTAGCTGCTTAAATATGTTCTAAAAGACAGCTTGACAATTGCTTGGATTACAAAAGCTCATGGTATACCAACCAATTACTTGAATACTTTTCCCTGATGATGACAACAAGTCCAAATTATATTTTTTCTGATGGGCTAGAAATCAAACTTACCAAGAGAAAGCATGAAGAAATTGATGTACTTATGCTACTGTTTATCTATACATGCAGGGAACTGCAGATAAACACATTGTGTGTGTTTACAGTAAGTTATTTTATTTTACTATTCATTAAAACAACTTTTAAAATTATAAATTAATAACTTAGAGTTAAAACAAACAAGTAAATAATTTGCTTGAGTCAAATGTCTAAAAGAAAGATGATTTGATATATTTTTTTGAAGAAATTGTTTTAGTAATTCCTTAAAAAAAAAAGACATTAAAAGAATATATATTCTCAATATTGAATTAATTAGAAGAAAGATAACATTATTGCAACAAGTTGAAATAGATAGAAGCCAGTGTGTGTGTATATATGCGCACACTCATATATGTAAAATTTTAATATTTTTTTTGATTAAATGTCAATTCATTTTTTAAAATATTAATTGTATATCATAAATCGTGCATTTGCACACACATATATGTAAATCAGTGTAACAATTTAAATGCTGAATAGTAATTATTTAAATCTCAATGTGATCATTTGAAATTTTGTATTGTAATCAAAATCAAAAAGCTTATATGTGTGTAATTTTATTTTTATAAGACTGTAAATCCATTTTTTATTGTTATTAATTGTTAAAAATTGTTTCCATCATCTCTTGGTCACACACAGTAATAGAGTTTGTGTTCTCTGAGCTAGATTCATGCATGGAATGAATATATAAATGGGGATGTGTATATTAGTGCTTTTGGGGCATCCAGGGATGATCAATCATCATCATCCTAGTTGGTGCATAAGATTATATTCTTTAAAGCCCATGCACTATATTTTATTTTTAGTTTAGCCTTATTAGGAGTTATGTTTATAGTTGGCCAGAGCATTGATGATGATCAACATGTTTTAAATGTCCCAGCATTATTGTTTCGATTTCTGATTATTATGTATTCTAATGGATGGTCACTAAGCTGGTGCATCCAAGTTATGTTTGAATAATTGCCCAAGGTGGCAAAGGCTCAATAGTTAGCCTGGTCTACAAAAGACCCATTTCAAATCCAGTCACAAGATTGACTGTTGATGTATTGTACTGATTTGTTTATTCCCATCATTAATGATGATGGAAGGTTATTTCTCTCAAGTATTTACTTGTACTTATAATTACTTTTTGATAATGCTGGTGGATAATTATGTTTTAGTTGCCTTTAGTAACTGGCGGGTCTCTCAATGATCTTACATATTTTTGGATCTCATGCTCCCTTTAAATATTTTTATTTAAATATACTTTTTGTAAATATTTCATTTTAAATGGACTGGGAGTAATGATATTTTCCCATCACCCAGTTCAAATCTTTTCCTTACATTACTTATCACCCACCCCATCTCGTTACAAATATTCCACTTCCCATTACCCCATCCCATTACAATATATAAAACAGAAGATGTTGGAAGAGGAGCAGAAAATCAGTTTGGATTGGGAAGTGCATAAATTGCACATCCATAAAAATTATTTAGCTGAATGGTACTTGAAATATCACTTGATCTATCTTCAATAGAAATTTTTCTTTGCAAGAAGATTTGAAACAAAGGTAGCTATTCCCTGTTCAGAATGCATCCTATTAATTATGAATGTAAGTTCAGACTATTTAATATGTACATTATTAAATAGATGTGTCTCTTGAAGTACAATAACATTAAAATAATTATTCTAAAAGTAATTTTTGTTTCAAAATCTTATTTTATTATTTAAGCAACTAGATGAATAAGTTCTATTATCACAAAGAATATTTAATAAAGAGAAATCAATTAATTATATATTTATTCCAAACTTTTTATTGTTTTTAAATATTAATTTTGCTAGAGACATTTATCAGTTTTAAAAGTCCATTCATTAATGACTATTAAAAAGATAAACACTTAAAGAAATTGAAATAATTTGAAATAAAAAAAAATATTAAAAGTTTATATATATTTTAATGTATAACAATATTATTTTAGTAAATATAATATCTAATAATGATTCCAACACAATTGAAATAAAACATTTCAATTGTCTTGGAATCATTATTAATTATTTGAAAATAACATTATGGACAAATTTATGTTTGTACATTGTTAAATATAATACCCTATGGTTATTGGAGTGGTAGAGTGGAAAATTCTAGAGATCTAATTTTGTGATTCATGGCCCAGTTCGGACAGTTGCATTGCTTAAATTTCATTATATTGCAGAGCAATAAACCCAATGAGAAACTTTCTTTTCCCTGTGATATATAAACTAAATTTATACAAATAATTTGTCAATTGAAATATCAGGCTCATAAGATCAAGTTCTAATTTAAACATGGTCAATAAGAATTGGCTTATCTAATAAGCTTTAAGTGTAAGTGGTTTACTTATGATTGTAAAACATTCATTGATGGGTGAGTGCATGTAAATTTAATACATATCTAATAGTGCATGTCTAAATATTAATTTCCTTCTATATGATTATAGTAAACCACTAAACATCACATGATCACCTTCTCTATACTAGCACATAATTGTAAACAAAGGCAAAACTCTCCATACAGTAGTGCCACCCTGTGCCAAACAGAGTAATCAATGGATGCCAGAAGGCTTGTGCATAAAATCCCTCACTGATGATGGCCACAAGCCAGAAACTAGTCTGGGGATATCGGATGAGTAGGCACTAGATAAGGATTTTATGCACAAACCTTCTGGCATCCATTGATTACTCTGTTTGGCACAGGATGACACTACTGTATGGAGAGTTTTGCCTTTGTTTATGATTATAGTAAGTTTAATAACTTATCATAGTTATATAGTTATCAATACTATTTACTTCATTGCTTTTAATATGTTTCTAAATTTAAAAGATCTCTTAAAACTTACAATTAAATATATACGTTTTCACACTGCATGTGTTTTGACAACCTGCAGAAGTAAATTGTATTACATTTCCAACTTTCTACTTTAATGTGTTTTAATTTAATTGCTACAAATTCACTAATTCTGAGGCATTTGGGGGAGGGATAATGATGCTCTGGTTGCTTTAGATTTTCTATACAACTCTGCAGTTATCTATGATGTTAGTAAGCTGGTATGCATTTTTTGTTTAGTTAATCAGTAATTAAAATTATTAGTTTAAAAACATCTGATAAAATCAGTATCACACAGAACTCATCCAAAAATTGCATATAAAGGCAGCTAACAATGTCTTATTTGAATCTCAAACAAACCTACACTATCTAATTAATAAATTATTTGCCTCAAGACAATTTTGATTATGTATTTTTTTTAATATTTCATAAATAATATTATCTGATAAAATGAAAATACACACAGAAAAGGTAGTTTTTAAAAATAACATTTAGCTTCATTACTGCCTAACATGCTTTCAATGTATTTTTACGATATAATATTCATGGCACATAGTGATGTGATTAAATGGTTCTCTATATCAATGTTTAATTAACTGTTCATATATTCAATTTTAATTTAAAGTTTAAATAGCCCATTTCTTTGAAATGGGTACACTTGTTTCTTTTTGTTAATGGAAAAATGGTCATTAGCTATTGTACATTCTTTTTCAATCTTCCACTTTCTATTCTCTCTCTCTGTGTAGACTATCTCTGTTTTTGTTAGTTCAAATCTATGACCAGTTTCTGCTCATGATCTGTAAGTATTGAAATATGTTCTTTGTGTCTGAGGACTCTATTGTACAAATATCTGTATTGGGAAAGTCTTGTTGACAAATTGGTCCTTGACTCCCCATAATATGCAGAATTACAAGCTGATTGGCTGCACTCAATTCTATAGACCACTTGATGTGCTGAAAACTGGTCATAGATTTGAGCTAACAAAAGCAGGGACAGTACATACAGAGAGAGGATTAAAGGAGCATGCATAATATCTGGTGACCATTTTTTTATTAATAAAAAAGAAACAAGTGTACACATTTTAAAGAAATGTGCTATTTAAATATTTAAATTTAAATTTTACATTAAAATTGATTATGTGAACACTTAATTAAACATTGATATAAAGTACCATTTAATCACACAACTATATGCCATATATATGATGTAGTAAAATATATCATAAGCATTCTAGGCAGTAATAAAGCTAAATATTATTAAAAAACTATCTTTTTGTGTGTGTATTTTCATTTTACCAGATATTATATTGGCTCAGAAAAGAAGAAATTTAGTGGCAATTCAATTACAAAAATAATATTGTAATTTTCAGAAATTTATTTACATAGTTAGGCTTATTTATGCAATATATATGTAAAATATTTATTACAAATCATAAAAAGACTTGATTACAATTAGATTTTATTTGAAAATGTTTTGTTTTTATGAAGATAAGTTGTAAAAATCTAATTACCTTGTTAGTGTCAGATTTGATTATAATCAAATCAGCTAGAAAAACAGTAATTTTTACTTTATCATATATATATATGCTTTGTGTGCAGATAATGAAGCTATTTAAAATTAAATGTTGCTGCTGAGCGTGCTTTTGGGATATTTCATAGTCCCATAGATTTATGCTCATTTTAAAGCTTATAATGTACTATATGATGCTGCCCTCTCTAGAATTATTTTACAAATAAAAAATCAATAACATTTAAATTTAAAGTTTTAACAATGGGAGAAGGTGGACTGTCCAAGGTGCTGATTGGTTGTTTCTCATGTTGAACAAAAGGGAGCACTTGTCAACAATTTGGACAGGTCTAAGTTCTTTTCTTTGATTTTCAAAATGAAAATATATATTTTAGAGTATTTTTTTAATATTGTTTTACATATTATAAATTATTTTGATAAAATATGTTGAAAATATAATTATTTTAGAGAAACAGTTAAGATTTTAGTAAAAATTCTTTACTTTTACATGAACATAAATTGTGAAAGAACTCAATGACATATGCAGCATTTTCTAATATGTTATGAACATTCTTTTTAGCTTCTCTGCTATAGAATATTTTTATAATTATAAATAGAAATGTATTTTTGAAAAACTTTCATTCACTTTCCTAATCTGACAAATTATTAATTTGCTTTTTAAAAACAAAACTAAAATGAATATAATATTAAAAGACAAATTTATTTTTACTGCTGATTTTGTAATTGACCAATCAAAAGTTTAGAGTTTTAACTCACTAACCAATCAGAATTTCTCACAGCATAAAGGTTAATGGTAATAGTAGATGTTTTGATGGCTAACAATTAGTTTTATAAACACTGGTGAACATTTTTTTTACAAAATTTTAATAAAAGTGTAATTTTTATTTTTAAAACACATTTTTATTCTTTTATAATGTTTTAACTAAAATTTATTTTTATTTTAAAAATGAAATTCAAGTAAAAAATATTCTACAATTTTTATAAATAGACAAGATTATGTTTTAGTAACAAAAAGTGCCATTGTTATCAATAAGAATTCGGTTTAGTACTTCATTTTTTTATTTTGCAAAGTTCAAATATTAACTTTTAAAATGTATTTTGTTTGTAATCTTATATTTGTGTTATAATGTAAAGTTTACCAATACATGATTTAGAAAAAAGATTTAATCATAAAATAAAATGTTGCTGTTGTGGACAAAGTTGTCACCAGAATTTTTCAAATATGAGAGCAAAGAGCTGGATTTTGAGCAGGTTAAGAAGTCACTTTTATTCTGCATTATATAAGTTTAAAAATAAAAGTCATTCTTAAAAATAATATTTCAATTTTTACATATGAAAAAAAATCTAAAATACCTAATTGGAATAAGAGCTTTCATTATTTTACTTTTGGCAATAAAAATATATTTGGAATGAAATAAAATTTATTTGAATTTCATTCTAACACTAAAATAAATTTTTGTACAGAGTGCATAAAACAATAAAATTGTGTTTTAAAATTTAAAACTTTATTTATAATTATATATAAAAAAATTAAAACTTACAACTTTTTGTTTACATTATTACATTGTTCTTAACAGACATATTTATATGATCACTAGATGATGTTTAACCAATAACTCCTAACAAGCTTTGTTTACATAAATGCCAAGAGAGATATAATTCAATATCTCTTTCATTGTCTCCCACAACAACAACAACAAAAAAGAGATATTGAATTCTATCTCTCTCAGCGTTTATGTAAACAAAGTTTGTTAGGAGTTATTGGTAAAACTCCATCTAGTGATCATAAAATGCAAACTAAAAGCAAGTTACGAAATTTATAACTTGTTTTGTTTTTCATATATATATAATTTCAAAATATTGTAAGAAATATGAAACCTGAGTAAGAAATCATTAAGTTCCTAAATTATTTAATAATTTACCTACTGATTTAAAAATCTTGCAACATTATCAGAAAATAAAAGAACAAATTAAAAAATATATTAAAGAGGAAGAAAAGCAGAAAAATTTGTATGAAAAAAACAATATATGAGTATCTAATGTTATATAATCAATATTTTTATTATACAATTATTATATTATTGAAATGTAATTTCTGGTTATTATTATTAGCATATTCTATATTATGTTTAAAATTTTTATGTAAAAATCTAAAATGTTATAAAAATTACTTCTTTATAAAAGTGCAGCTAGGGCTTAGTAGGAGAAGAATGAAATTTGTATTTGTGTAAATATATTTTGAATTGTGTTCAAATGAATTAATATAATGAATGTATTTATTTTAATAAACAATATATTATATATTAAAAAATGTATTTCTAATATTATTATTAATAATCAATTCAACTCAACTGAACTCAATTGAAATAAACAACTAATATTAAATGATTACATTATGCTAAACAGTTTTTGTCCAATAAAAGAATCTAATATTGTGAAAAAACTGATTGGAATAAAATAATTATTTAATATTAATTGTTTATTTAAATTTAGTTTAATTGATTTGAAATAATTATTAATAGTAATTATGGAACCAACATTATGAACAAATTAAGTACAATATTAATTATATTTGACCATTGTTAATAATGTACATGTATTTTTAAAAACAAATACTTTCAAAATACTTCTTAATCTAAAAACCATTTTTTCATCAGAAAATAAAAATTTCACAAATATTTTGTATAAATAAACATAAATTTACATACACAATGCTACTTTTCAACATCTGAATAAAAGATAATTTAATGCAAGTGATATGACAATTTTAAGAATTAAGCAATTGTCATTCTGTAATGTTTTGTATTAATCTCTATACAATACCGAGATCTAAAGAGATTTTTAAAAAGAAATAAATATATATTTCAGCTCCAGTTTTGACTGTTAAATGAATGTAAAATTAACAAGTGAATGGTACACATAGCCATAGGAGATGAATGTGTGATATGATGTACTGTGACCTCCTTATTTAGAGTCAGGAATCTCTCAACCACTATGCCCAGAGAAACCTGGTAGCCATTTTACCTTTCCTTTCCATCCCTGCCCTAAGGTTTTCCCATATTCTTCTCTATCCCGCTCCATCCCATTTCCACAACATAATATTTGTTAACTCCATAGCCTTTATATTTAAATCCCCCTTATCTTTTCCCAAACCCAGCATAAAAACTAAAAACCCATTTTCTGTATGATCATTTTGTTTATATTTATTCCTCCACAACTTTATTATTTGTAATCTTTCTGCTTGCAGACATTTACATTCAGTAAACAGATGCCTAATATTTTTTACGCTTTCCTTACACAACTTGTGAACTAAATCACCAACATTTTTTCATTTATGTGCATATTCCTTTGTTGTTAAAGATCCTGTTCAAGCCTTAAACAGTAAACTACTTTCCTTGCTATTATCATAAATTAACTTGCACCCGATATTCTGTTTACTTCTATATACATTTAAACTTTTTTACTCTCTCTACTAGTTTCCATCTCCCCAACTCCATATTTTTTATTAATGCATCTATTCTTCTCTCTCATTCTTTGCCACTATAACATTCAACAATTCTCCTAACACAATCATTCCATCTTTTGTATAAGTATACTGACATAAATTTTTTATCCAAATCTTTTGCATATCATACTACCTTCTTTCTCATCCATTTTATTTCTGCCCTTTACTCACAACCCAATTAAATACTATTTTGGTTATTCTCTTACTATCCATAAACTGCAATAAGCCAAGCAACCAAAGTGTTACCCTGGAATGGAGCATATTTCAAACAAAAAAAATATAACATAAATAAAAAACTGATAATATGCAGGAAGTCTTGTGTAGTTTGAGCACCAAACTGCAAGATTAGTGCAAATGTTCCATGTGATTTATTGGAAAATTATATTTTGAAAAGTTTCTAATGTTAGACAAAAACTGGTTCAATAAAATATTTGTTAGTTTTTATTTAGTTGTTTAATTTCAATTGAATTAAAATAATTTTTAATATTTTGGAAACAACATTATGGACAAATTAATTTATTAATATGTTAACCATTATTAAGGATCATTATTAAGAATGTTCTAATAAAATATTTTCTTTCCTTAATTCGAATATAATAATATTTTAAACTTTCCTGGAGTGTTCCATTATTATTAAGAATGTTTATTTAGCTGAGCAATTTTTTTTTTTTTACTTTTATTAGTTCAGAATTGACCAAGAATTTTTATGAATGAGCTATCATTTTAACAGTGCATTATACACAGTATAAGGGTAGGCTAAAACATTGAAATATAAATAACACTTTAACATGTTGAATCAATTTTCAACTTGTGTTGATAATCATCATCAATTGGCAGAGTTTTTTCTTGTCAGCATTAAAAATCTTGTGCTCAAAAGTAATACTATGTCCAAAATTTATTTTTAAAATATATTTACAAAAGTTAAAAAGAAGACTAATCATTTATTTATTTCACATATGGACTTTCTTTTTAGAAACAAAGGAAAAACTATTATAAAGGAACTTGTAAAGATTACAATAGGAAATAGATTAATTAGTGGCTTCATTAACAAATTTTTAAGTTCTGTCACTGCAGAGCCATAGATTTGACAGCAATTAACTATGTGATTTTTCCATATATATATATATACAATGTTATATAATGAGCTTTAATAGCTCTTAACAAGCTTTTCCAAATATCTCTACCCAGGGTGGTTTCTAATTGTTGGCTGTTGTCAGTGAGGTACTGGAATTTTCAGACATTGGATCTAAAAATCCAACCTCAAGTCTACCATTTTCCTAATAGTTAACTATTAAGTAGAAACTCTAAAAATTTCAGACATCTATATGTCTTCAAATCCAGGTATCTAACTTAAATAGCCATATGGGATTGAACTAAGTTCAGATACATGAACTTTAATAGCTTTAAGTCATGTGATGTATGACTTGATGTGGCTTTTCATTTATGAAGACCCACACTACGTAATCTAATATTTTTTGTTTTCATTTTAATAATTTAAAATAATAAATATTAAATTATTAATAAATTAATAGTAGTAATAATAATAATAAAAGTCTAATATAAATATTTCCAATACTATAAATAGATAATTTCCAATTCTGATTTTACAAATATTCAATAAATATTAATTTAAATAGCTTGAAAACAAAACAATAAAAATTTAAATTATAGTTTACAGACAAACACACACACACACACATATATATATAAATAATTTAGCAATATACATATATGTAAATCTTGTGGAAGGAAATGAATCTTCACACATGCACTATTGGATTGATATATTACCCACAACACACACACACACACACACACATATATATATATATATATCATAAATGCTATTAAATAGAACACATTAACATGCAACTAATAATCCAAAATGTTTTAATTAAAAGGTAATGTAAACTATTTTACTATATATACTTTCATTTTTATTTAGTATAAGGGCTAAACTGACCAAAATTTAAACATCTATATATATACACACACATGAATTTTATAATATATATAATAAACATTTCACTTTTTAATAATTAATTTACTTTCAGATATATATAAATAAATGTTTTTATATGGTAAATAATATATAAATCCAGAGTAGACATGTACACACATAAACACACACATGATTTATAATATAAAATATTTAAAATATTTTTAATTTATCATTAATCTACTGACCAAATTATTTTCCCAATATATAATAATTCTTTAAAAATTTTGAATTTCATTTATTTTTATCATAAAAATTTACCCAGAAGCATAAAAAATGTCTGACAAGGCTCTTACAATTTCTAGACTTAAATTAATTAAAAGTCTTTAAACATAAAAAAAATTTTTGAAATAAAATTAGAATTTAAAGAAAGTTTAAAAAAATATTAGGGATTTCATTTTTTAGTTCTTTTCCTTTAGACTTTTAAGTTGTTGACCCACTTTTAGATGAACTGAATGTTTTTTACATCTATTTCCACTAGCATATCTTATTAATTTATTCAAAATTATTTATAGGTCTTTTTTTAATATCACTAAATGTTTAAATGAATTTGTCTTTCTTTTTATGCTATAAAGAAGTAGATTTTTCTTTGTCATTGTCATTGAAAATAAATAATATACCATTATATATTTATATTTTATTCAGAAGAAAATTTATTTCATCTTGCTTTATATTTATGTACATTATGATTTATATATATATATTATAATAATACAAGGGTTTGGTTAAAATCTGAATTTGATTTTAATCTGTCTGTAAAAAATTCTTTATATAAATAATGAGAAACATTTAAATTATATTTCTATCTCTGCATGAACTAAAAGTATATGAAAACAATGCTTAGAAATAATATATTAAGAATTCAAAAGATAAATTTTATTAATTTCAAATATATTCAAAGAATTAAATAATCTATAATTTCAGATAAATGCAATAATGAATTAAGCCTGTGATTGAAGGTTATCTTAATAATAGAGCATAAAAAAATAAAGGAAATACACACTGATGATATGAAACATATTAGGGCTGAAATATTAGGAGATGGGAAACCATCATCATCATCCCCATAAAATAACTCATCAAAATGAAATATAAAATAAATGAAGGAATAAGCATGAGAGATTAACAAGAAATAAGAGTAACTACAAATTCATACTGCATTAAACAAAAGAAATCAAATCATTCATCATTATGAACAATCACCAACAAAAATCAACAGGCAAGATTGTGACTAGATTTAAAAGAGATAAAGTATAAACAGGGTATTTATCTAACTACTGCTGAACGTAGGGCAAAAATACAAACAATAATTTGGATGCACATACTTAAGTGCTAATCCATCAGAATATAATAATAAAAAATAATGCTGGGATACAGAAACATGTTGATCATTATTAATGCTCTGGCCACTTGTACTATTAACATACTGGCCAATTATAAACTTAATTTTAAATAAAAAAAATGAAGCATAGTGCATGAACTTTAAGAGATATACCTTTGTGCCATCCAGGGTTACCATCTGAATGTCTAAAATGCCACCATACACCCTCACATATATGTAAAATAAGCATTATGCTCTAATCTAGCTCAGTAAGCAAGAACTCTAAGGATGGTGATTGTAAACAATAGAAAATAACCACATATATTATTGTAAACCTATTTTAGTATGAAAGAAATTTATTGGAATGACTTAAAACAATAATATATAAATTTATTTATTAGAAACAATAACAATAAAATCAAATTAAAGGTCTATTAAGTACACTGTAAATATAAAAATATTATGATTTTGATTAAAACAAAATAATAAATTACACAAATAGCATTGTCTATAATTTCCAGATTAAACAATTACTTATGCACTTACGTGCATGTCTAAGCATTTAAAACATTCTATTTATTACCAATCAATAAAAACACTTCTATGATAATAGATAAATGCACACATTTTCAAGTAGATAAGTCTATCCAATGCATTTTAAAATATACAAATAATACTTCATTTCTTAATATATTCTATAACATTATAATTTACAAATATGTCAATCTACACACATTTATACAAGCACACATATATGCCTGTATAATAATACAAAATTAACATATTTGAATTGTCAATAAAGTAATAAAAATATCAATCTATTTTAATAAGACATACACAACTGATTTTAACATAGATGAGTGCCCATTCAAAGGTGTGCACACCCTGATGTTTATAGGTTATATCCTAAGATATTTTATTTGTCAAAAAATAAATTCATTAAATCCATATTATTATATTTTCACAAGACATAATTAATACAAGATTGAAAAAATATACATGAAATAATTGTACATATACTGAAGTATTTTAATATAAATAAAATGGATGGTGTCAGGCATTGTTAGCCGAGAGGTCAGCGCAGTAGCCTTGCAAGCAAGCAGTTGGTTGCAGATGGTTGTTGCGGGTTCACCTCCCGGCCGATGCTATGACATATGGAAAAAAAAATGGATGGTATGAATTTTGAATATTATTTTCTTATACATCAAAGTTAGCAGCACATTATTTTTTTTAATAGTAAGTAAAGGTTTTTTTTTTTTTTAAAGAAAGCATTATCTTTAGGTCCAGTTTAAAAGTTCTTTTAAAACTCTTTGGCTTTTGTTTTTTCATTTACAGTAAGAAACATTTTTGAATTTACTTTTCTAATTTAAAAATAAAATCTTTATGAATAATAACAAGCATAAATCGTCTTGAGAGAGACTGGTCATTTATACCTATTTTCTTTTCTGATTTTCTTTTTAGATGAATAATTTTTCACAAGTTATTTACTTTTAAAATTTATAAATTATAATTTTAACTGCAATGTTAAGTGTTTGAAATAATGTCATTTTCAAGAGATGTATTCTAGTCACCAGCTAATATCTGTGTATGATTAAGATCTCCTGTATGTACTTTATATATATGACTGCAGTAAGTTTGTCTGTGCTTCCTTGCATATAGATGAATCAGCATTTTTATATAATCATAACATAATAATCTTTTAGTTTTCTGGATAGTACTGTAATCTCTTGGTAAGCTGGCCTAGTATAATCATGTTCATGATAGAGAAGTATACTGACTTATTGACATATTCAGAAAAAGTATATATCAAGTAAATGTTGGCAGTCAGTTTAAATCCATACTATATTCTTCATAGTTTGATAAACTTTCAGTCTAGTACACAAATACAGGCTATGAACAATAGAAAAGCTGACCCTCCATGTGAATTTAAACTCTACTAGCATGACATTAGAAGCAGCTGGCTTCTATTCTATATCTGCCTTCTCTTATTAATTAATCTTCTTTATTCAAACTCATTTTTTATAATGTAGGATAAAGTTTGAAAACACAATAACTAAATAAGTTTTCTTTATCTTGATAAAAAAAAAAGTTAATGTCTCTTTTCAATTTGCATTAATCAAAAGTAATTTTAATTAAAAATTTTCTTAACACTATAAATAAAATCAGATTGTAGAATTTACAATCAAAGTATATTACAATACTCTTTATTATCAAAAGTAGTTTTAGTTAAAAAACAACTTTCTTACTTAATCTAATTAAAAATAGATAGGTGAATTTTATAATTGCCAAATTTTTAGATTTTTTTTTTCATGTGTCATAGCATCGGCCGGGAAGCGAACCCGCTAACCCAGGATAACTGCTTGTAAGGCAGCGGTGCCGACCTAATCAGAACTAAATACAACATTAAATAGACTATTTTTTATGCTTGATTTAAAATACAATAATTTTATCAATCAAAATTATTATTTAAGTAATTAATCTGTTATTCTAGTGCATATATTTTGTAAATAAATGTCTCCAACAAATTTGTTTGTGTCCATTTCTAATTTTCCTTTAAACTTTATATATAAATATATACACACATACTACTATGCTTTTGTATGCCAAGAGTCATAATAATCTTAATATTACATTGCTACACAGGGTTGGTTATTTGATTTTAATCTGTAAGAAAAATTCTTTATATAAATATTGAGACTTTTATAATATTTAAATTATATTTCTATCTCTGCATGAACTAAGAATATAAAAATGAGACTCAGAAAAATATATTAAGAAATCAAAGAGCAAATTTTATTAATTTAAAGTATATTTACAGAATTAAATCTATAATTTTAGGTAAATGTAATAATGAATTAAACCTGACATGTTATTGAAGTTTATCTTAATAAGTGAGCATAAATAAATAAAGTAGATACCAACTAAGTTAACAAGAAATTATCCACATTTTATTTACAAAATAAAAAAATAAAAAAATAAATATCAAAATATATCTCATTAATCCAGATAGATGTGGAGGGGAGAGAAATGAAACAAAAGAATATTGTAAGTTACCCCCTTTTAAAATTATTAAATTCAAATTAACAGTTAATCTCTTGATGTGTTTTACTGTAAAAGATAATACATACATAAATATAGGCTAACTGTCTATCCATTCTCTCAAACACAGATACAGATAAGTATGTGCACATATGAAAAAAATGTTAAATATTTATATTTTCTTGGTTTGGTAACAGCTTTTTATGAATTCGAAATATTAAAAAAAATACATGCATAATAATAATAATAATAATAATAATAATAATAATAATAATAATAATAATAATAATAATAATAATAATAATAATAATAATAATAATTTATATTCTTTATTATTATTGTCTAATGTTCAAAATTTTTCTTTTAAAGTTCATTTGAAAGATTCTTTGTCTCAAGTAGTCCAGGAGTAGTGAAGCTTGACATTAAAAACAATAAAATTTCTTTTAAGACCATGATTCAACCTTGACAGCCTTTACTATCACCATGCTTTTAGCAGGATGATGAAGTACTTCTAAGAAATTCAACTTTGTAAACAAAGACAAAACTCTCCATACAGTAGTGCCACCTGTGCCAAACAGAGTAATCAATAGATGCCAGAACTTTGATTAATCTGCAGAGAAACAACCAGTTGCTCATCAGGGGTTTTCATTGAGTAACAGCAGAATCGCTTTTAATTTTAAATGGAATGACTTTCTTTCATGTTGATTTCCCAAAGAAATTTTAATTATAGGCTTGTTGTTAAGATAACTTTTATTTTGGGAAGTCGAGATAGACTCTCAAAAAATACATAATCATAGCTTCAGAAAGAGTCAAGCAATAAGACTCCTTTCACGTTCATCAGCCTCTTAGCTTGACCATTTATAACACCTTGTATGAGAGAAAACATCTGAAGTTTACAACTGCTGGTTTAATAAGTAAGTAAAGTTTTAAATTGTATTTCTATCATATATTAGCACATTTTTCTATTATGTGTTGATGTAGGCATTGTTGTTATCCTAGAACAGGGAATATAATGAAGTCATTGATCACTTGTATATAAATTGTGTAGATGAATTCACACACTTCCAAAAATTAATATTTAGAACTCCAGTGAGCAAGTGAAAAATACTTTTTTAATAAACTAAATAATCTTGCACAAAATTAGATGAATGTTTAATGCAACAAACTCCTAATGATATATATGTTTATTTGTTAAATCCACACATACAGAACTAAATAATTTATATTAACTAAAGTTTGGATAATGATTACATTTTCTTTTGACATTTATTTAAGATTTATAATGTTTTAAAATAAACATTCTGAAATAATTAAATAATAATTAGTTAATAATAAATAAATAAATAAATTTGCACAAAACTGAGATAATGAAATATATATTTTTTAATAATTAAATCTAATGTAGGTATGTATATTATAACAGTTCTGTTATATGGCACACAATAATATAGTGAGTGTGCACAAATATATATAAAGTTGAAAGTAAAAGTAAAAATAAACACACAAAAATTTTTTGTAGATATTTTCTACATATCACTGGGAATAATAACAACTATAAAGGGTTAAATAATTCTGAATTTAAAATAAAAGTAGATTATAAATCAAAACATTTAAAAAGGTCTAATAAATATTTTCATTGAATTCTGATTTTGAAATTCAAAAACAAGCAGGTCAAACTGATAATTGTAAAAAAATATTATTTTTGAAATCTTTTAATTAATATTTGTATACATTTAGAGTCTATTTTAAAAAAAAATATCTTTGTTTTAAGATATATTGATATGATAAACTTTCAAAGTTGCTTTTGAAAGGATTAGTGATTTTTCTGAAAAAATAAGAAAAAAAACATTGTTTTTAATTAAATGTGTTTTTATCATCCCGATCCAAGACTAAAAGGACTGGACAAAAAGTTTATTTTAGTTTGGCTAATAGGTTTTGTAAGAGCTGGCAAGAAGAGTTGGCTAATTTGTTGTAGTTAGTTGGCAGTAAATAGCTAGCCAGAAAGAGTTGGATAGCAGAGCTATACAAAAACCTACCATGAATCACATGTAGGAAGGCAATGAAGAAGCTGTTCTATAGTTCTATGGAGGAGTTTTGATTCACCTGAAGCCATGGTCTCTTCAAATCAATCATTAGCCTGCACAGATATGTAGACAGTTTTCTGGCCTAAAATATATTAAATCCTAGACAGAAGGGAACAGATTGAATGCCAATATACCTGATTATATCTTTCCTGATGCTGACAATTTCCTGATACACCTATTCTGATGAGGGCACTTGCTCATCAGCTTGCTGAAGAATTGATATATGTATGCAGCTTTATCTATATGCAAGGAATCACAGATAAATGCATCACATTATATAAATATGAAGTGAGTGAGTGATTTTAGTATTCCTTGAACTGACATTTAAAAATATAACTAAAAATGCAAGTAATACTTTTGCTTGAATGAAAAATTTAAAAGTGATAATATAGAATGATATTGTTTAAAATTGTTTATTGGAAATACAAAAGGATATTTTAAAATTTATATACTCAATTTAAAGATGCTATAATTAAGAGTCAATAATATTTTATTGACCATCCTATTTAAGAAAAGAGGGATTTCCAGAAATTTTTTAAACTAAAAAAAGAAAGACATTTTAAATTTAAAGATGTTGATAATCAATCAACAATTACCTGTCAAAATTGACTTTAATTTTTTTTTAAGAAAAAGAAAACTTTTTATGAAAGTGTTTATACACACATATATGTGTGAAATTTATGTATATTTTCCAAAATGAATTAATTAAAAAAATATACTATTATTATGATAAATTGAAATATAGGATATAGACACTAATGTGCACTACATATAATGTTAAATCAAGAATTAATTATATATTGTAAAATTAATAATTTTATTTTGACAAAAATGAAATATATGATATAGACATCACCGTGTGCCTGCAATTCAATATGCACACACATGTATGTTAAATATGTTATTTAATCATGTGTTTTTATTTTATGACAATTCAAATATATTCTTTTTTAAATATTCTACCACATGTTTGTGGGTCAATATATAATAGTGTTATGTATTGGAACATACCTGTAAATCACAATGTAATAAATTGAAATTTGTTTTTATATTAATCAACACATATAGGTAAATTTTGATCATTTATTGTATTTGTATGATGATTGAAATATATTCATCAAATGTACTGCACATTTGTGTGCATATATATCAATGAGTGTCATATAGGTACATATAGGTAAATTTTAATTATTTATAGTATTTTTATACAACTTAAAATTTTAATCATTTTTTAATTATTAAATATCAATTCAAATATGTTCAGCCACATGTCTGTATGCTGATTGTATTTTAAATAAACCTATATGAACACATATATAAACCATAATGTAATAATTTAAATTTTATATATTAATCAAAATCAGAAAGTCTTAATTTATATGTGTATATCCTTATTCTAGAAACCTTAATTTCAAGTTTTTAATTGTTATTAATAAACATGTATTTCATTATAAAAATTATTCCACTGAACTTGATTCCAAATTTTTAGAATATGTATTGCATCATCTCTTGGTCACAATATAGTGATAGAGCTTATGTTCTCTGAGCTAGATTCATTTCTTAACAGTCTGATTATATAAAGGTGGATGAATATTAGTGCAGAGGCATTCCAGTATGACATTGTCCTGGTTTTATTGTAAGGATTATATTCTTCAAAGTCCACACACTACATTTATTTAGTCTCAGAATTTAAATTTATAGTTGGCCAGTACATTAATGGTACTAAGTGGCCAGATCATTGATGATGATAAGCACATTCTAATGTCCCAGCATTATTGTTTTGATGATTATGTATTCAGATGGATGAGCACTTAAGTTGGTGCATCCAGATTAATGTTTAAATAATGGCTCCAAGCTGGTGAAGACTCAATAGTTATCTCAGTCTACAATAGACATATTTCAAATCCAGCCATAAGATGGACTGTTAATTTATTGTATTAATGTAAATTTATAGTTAATCATAGTTGTTCTAAGGAGTTAACTGGCTGATCTGATTTCTGAGAGATTTCATAATCTCATGCCCTTATAATATATTGCTCTTTATTTTATATCTCATTATTTATATTAAATCATTATATGAAATTATTGACTTGGTAATGATGATGATTTTCCATCATCCAGGGATGACCTCCTGATCCATATCCATTATAATATATATATATATACTATGTGTAAGTATCCATATCCATTATAATATATATATATATACTATGTGTACTTATGAATTCTTTAATCAACAGTTTTACATATGCTTCTATATGACATATGTATCATAGTTTAATGCATACAACTGAAATTGCTTATAATTTAGTTTCCTTCATATATACTTGTATATGTATGTGGAACAACATTACATATAAATTGTCTTATAGAAATGTCTTGATTAGAATGACTTTATATGTAGATTGTCTTATTAAAACATCTTAATTAACAGGGCTAGACAATGGAGCTGCTTATTTATCTCAATGTACATATAACTTATATACTGTATGATTTTCAGGTTCATTAAGCAATAATCACATATACATACCACCACAGAAAGTATTATAGTATGTATGCTCCAAATCTGATGAACATGGAAAATAGCTAATAACTATTTTTTCTTGACTCTGCATAAGAAGAAAGATTAAACATTTCCCCCTCTTAACCTTTTAACCGCTAATTAAATCATTGGTTGTATGAGGTAAAAATCAAAGCTTGTAATTGGCCAACTCACAAACTGAAGACAAAGCCTATTGTTAAAACATATTCGCCTATAATATTAAATTCAACTCAGATACATTAATAAAAAGTATATTATTAATTTTTTCAAGTTGTGAAGAGAACGAAAGTTCTTTCAAAAATAAATTGCTATTTATTTATTCTAAAATATTCAATATCGGCAACATAAAAGCTATAATATAAACAAAAACATCGACTTTTACGTTATAGAAAAGTAAATATTTCTTTTTACTACATCTTCAATATTTGTACTAAAATCTTCAATATTTTTCGAAAATAATTTTGTTTTTTTATTATTCTGTCTGAGAATCATTTTTAGTTTCCATAAATATAATTTTATAATACTTAAAATTGGATTCGAAATGAAAATCTCAGCGTTTTTCTTTATTTTCTTTGATCAGGCGGTTTCTTTGTTCTTTCCAGCCAATCAGAATGTCTTTTTCGGCTGAGAGCTTGCTAAGAACCAATCACAAATAATGTTCTTTCTTTGTTTAGGTTTAAATGCATTTTTTTTTATTTTTTATTTGTAAAATAAGTCGGAAGAGGTCACCATCGTACAGAACTTTTAAAAATCTCTTTAAAACGTATTGAACGAATTTTTTAGCATAAGAATCGGCTGAGTTAGAGTGACGTCAACTGCTTATGAGAGGTCGCATCAAAGACAGGCTAAGCGTTAATAAGAAAGATTATAATTATAAGATAATGATATTTTTATTTTCCATATCAAAATAAAATAGATTTAAAAATAATTCTTTAAATAAATTTTTACTCTATGACTTTTAAGTAAAAACATATTAATTTTTGTCAAGCGTTGTTAACCGAGATGTCATCGCACTGGCCTTGCAAGCAAGTAGTTGGTTGCAGATGGGTGTGGGTTCACGTCCCGGCCGATGCTATGATATATGAAAAAAAAATATATTAATTTTTTTTCTAATTACATGTCTCTTAAAGTAAACATCTATGTTTAGAAAATTAGTCAAAAGTAAAATAAATAATTTGAATATTTTATTTAATACTAGATAAATATTTTTGATTAATTTTAAATAATATTTAAAATATCAAGAATTGTTATTAATTAATATTTGTATCATTCTAAACTTTATTTTAATTATTGGCCTAAATAACTTGTGTTGGTCTTTATTTCATTTTCAAAATTTTTAAATAGATATGTTCATACACACTATTATGGTTATTCATTTGCTATATTATGTTCTGTCAAATTCTCTATCTAAATAAGAATGATGGACTATTCAAGTATTGTATGTAAATAATGTGCAAGTTTATTTTTCATGTAAGTGCATGATCCACAGGAAAAATGAATTTATTTTCTTCTCTTTAATTTAAATATTATTGCCATGAGATTTTTCATATTATTTATATATGTTGTTTGAGAAGGTCATTATTTTCAAATATACCATTTAATATTTCACACCATAAATATTTATTGTTACTTATTAATGATGAGGTAAGTCTTTTATAAATTTATTAAAATGAGTATTAGTCTTTCTGGCTTGAAAATACAAACTTGGAGCAATTTCAATTAGGCATCGTTTATATGTGTATTAAATAGAATTTCATTCTTGGAGTTATCAGTCTAAATTTTAGCTTCTTATATAAGTTCTTTAAATGGCAGTTTAATTATTATATACTGAAGCTACAAGACTTCAAGTGTTCTAATGCTTGGATAATACATTGCTCTTAAATAAATTCCCTAATATTTCATACTGTAAATTTCGTGTGATATTTATATATACATTCATGGTTTTTTTTAATATTATTTAAATATTTTACAATTTTTAACCATTTAAAAACTAAAATAATTAATTTAAAACAAATATTCCAATCAATATAGCATCCATTTAATTTTCCATTTTAGATTTTTTTTTAAAAAAAAAAATAATGTACAATATTCCAAGTAAAAAAGTAAATAATTAAAATTTAATTAATTAAAAAATTAAATTTATTAATTTTTTTTTTCACAATTTATAAAAAAATTTTTTTATTGCGATTTTTAAAATATATATATATATATTTAAAGTTAAAATTTATGGAGTTTTTATTATTAAAATATAACCTGTATATGTGATTTCATAATCACATTTTCATGTATTGGCAGATTATTGCAGCCAAAAATCTTTCAATAGTTCTCCTTAAAGATCAGACACCCTTTTTAAATAATAATGCAGAAAATTTTTATATTCATCATTTCTAGCCTGTTATTTTGTATTCTTCTCATTCACTCCTAATTTTGGTCTTATTTTAAAATTCAAAGTTCTGTTTTTTTTTTTTTTACAAGTATTTCATTTTATTAACATATTCCTTTATTTTCACTACTTTAAAGCCACCTAGGGTAAAAGCTTTGGTAATAAATAGATGTCACATAGTAGTACTTAATAAATTCTGATCAAGTCATGTCCCAAATATCCCCAGACTTTCATTTTTTACTTTAAATATATTTCCATAAAATACATAACATATACAATAAATATTTTTCAATACTTTCTAAATCATACCTCTATATTAATAAGTGCATATTAAGAATAAAGTCTGTTTTATTTTTGTTAAACATTTTCTTATGCAAGATTAGAAAATATTTAAAAATATTCATTGTACAGTGTTATGAGTTTTAATCTCAAAGATTGTATATATATATATATAGTAAAATTCACATAAATTATAGTTATTTTTAGAAGTAATTTCGACTATACATCTTGTAGTCTTTATCAACTATATAACATTAAATAATCAAAATGAGACATCCTTTCACAGTACCCATAGTTCAATTTAGATTTAGTTCTTCCACAATTCTGTTATTTTAACATTTGATGATTGCCAATTCACTAACATTTGAACGATTTCTTGAAATCAACATAGCCTCTTTTATTTTACATCTATTGTGGTAATGTGCATAATTTTTATATTGTTATAATCAAATTTAAATCCATATTGACAAGCTTTATTATAATCAAATATAATAGATGATGAAAGTTTATTTACATCTTTTCATGATTGTTTCTCTTTTTGAATTCTATTATATAAAAGCATATGCTCTTTTATTCTCTTCTCCAATGTACATTTAGATTCCCTGAGTTTGAAATCCAGAATAGTGGGAGTAAACTACAATACATAAGTCATAGGTTAAGGATAGAATCAATAGTTATTTAGATCTTACTTTCTTCTCCTTTAAGTATGAGTTTAATGTAGATAGACATGCATTAATGTAGACAATAAAAATACACTTTTATACTCATCAGGAAGAACCCACTCAACTTTATGCACACCACAAAAAGACCATCCTGTTACATATGTTACCCAAAATGAGGCATGAATTACATATATTTAGATGACAATTTTCAACACATGTCATCACCTATGACTTTCATATGAAGTTAATAATCATTGAGCTTGAAAATTATATATCAATATTACCCTCTATTATACATACAAAATATATTGATTGATTAATATGTTTTTCTATTAATGTTCAATTCTATACTCCCAACATAAATATAACTTAAAATTCATTTGGATATGGTGAGTTGAATTTGAATAGAGAGACATACTAAAAATCTAAAATACAAATAAAATAGTTGATAATGAACAACTAAACTTGAGTTGAAATGGGGAGCTTATAAAAAAAAGGCCAAATTAGGATATCAATTCCTATAAATATAAAATCATAGCTTGACATGATAGTAAAAGTGATAACAATGACTAATGCTTCTACAATGTAAACCTTAATACAAAATAATTTTATAGTTTGAACCTTAAGATAATTCACAGAGTAATAAATTAAAATAAAATAGTAAAAATAAAAAATTAATAATTACATGAAATCAATCTAAAATGCTTCGAGTTGAGACTGATAGTAATATGGGAAAAGAAATAGAAATTGAAATAGTTAAAGAAAGTGCAGGGGATAATATTGTAGATAATATAGATGAGGAAGGGAATGTAGATGTATCTGGGGGGATCTCAGCATTAAATGTCCAAGTCTCAGAAGACAATGAAACTACAGATAAGCCTAATAAAAAGGATAGGCTAATGATGAATAACTTACTCAAATGATACTAATGATGCAGCAGATGTTCACACATATGAATGAAGACTTGTTCACAAAGATGACTATGAAAATAGATATGAAAGCAGATGTCTACAAAGTTGGAAGATATGTCTACAAAGATAGAAAATCTATCTGAAAAGATAAAAGTAGACCAGCAAAATAGGAACACTGATATGTCTACAAAGATAGATAATGTGAAGGCAGATATGACAGGTGAATTATCCAAAAAAACTAGATAGTTTAAACATAGAATAAAAGATGAGATATCATGGATACAGACTGATATGGATAATAAGGTACAAAAATTTGAAGAGAAAATTGAAAGCAAAATAAACACTATGATCATTGAGACAAAATGGACAGGTTATAATTTCAAACTTAACCTGAAATTAAAGTGAAAAAAGACTAAAGATAATTATACTTTAGCAGATGAAACTGTAAGAATCAAAATGAACTCAAATACTGAAATTATTAGTGGAGATCTCCAGATAAAAATACCAGTGATAAATAAAATGGATGAATGTATGGAACCACTTCAGTATATTGACATTAATCATGAAATTAAACTCAAAATGTTTATCAGGGATAATTCTCCTAAACTAATTGACAACCATCAAGTTGAAAAATTTCTATACCATATTATTCTCTCAGTGGAGAAATATCTCAATTACAATGATATAGTTTGGGAAATACAATGCTTGATTATCATAAATGTAAATTAAGATACTCAAAAGTTTTTTATAATAAACAAGATGATCTAAATCAAAATAGCAATCAATGGATAATACTTGCAATTATTACGATAACATATACCAAGAAACAAAAGAGTACTATGTTCCATAAATTGTGTAATACCTATGAAGGTCCATTCACCTTCATTAAGTATGCAAATATAAGTGCTGAATAAGATTATGATAAAAATGGACTGAAAAGATTATGACCCTGGATATGGAAACATAATTACACAAATTGGAATAATCAAAAAAAAATTTTTAACATCTGTTTTTTTAAAAAAGACGTATACTCAGACCAGGTAAAGTACCCATTAATCACAGAAATGATCAAATGCATATGTATCATATAATAAAAAAATAAAGCAAGACAAAAATAAAATTAAACCAAATCACCAATTAAAAATTGGAGATTAAACCATTTTCAAAACTCATTCATGATAAATTTCCCCTAAGCGTTCACATTACATAAACTCTGTAACACTTATAAGGGTCAATTTATCTTCATTAAATGTATCAATACAAAGGGTTAATAAGTTTATAATGAAGATGAATTCAAAGGAACTTACTACCCAAAAATATGAAAATCATATCATGGAGAAATAGAATAAAATTTTTATTTTTTCGTCATTTTTTTAAAATGTATATATATATGAAAAGAAAGTTACTGTTAACACTAACTGAAATAATTATAGAAAATATACAAACCATTATACAATTGTATAATGGTTTGTATATTTTCTATAATTATTTCAGTTAGTGTTAACAGTAACTTTCTTTTCATTTATAGTTTGGGAGGAGTTTAAAGATTAAAATCTAATGTTTAGTTTGTCTTTAATAACTTTGTAAACTTATTAGTTTATTAGCAAAAATTTAAGATCGTTTGCTTATTTAAAAATTTCATGCTCTGTGTTTGAGTAGGTCTGTATTTCAATATTTAACATCATTTAGCATACAACCTTAAAGTGATATCATTTTAAGGTTTGATATTATTGAGATATAGATCTTTAAACAGAGGGCATTACTGGATATTTGTAATTGTATAATGGTTTGTATATATATATATTGTAACCGGACCGCCATACAACCGTTTTATTACCTCAGTCGTAACAATTTTCTGATGAGCATGCTGTAGGAAGGAATTATCAATTGACATTCCTAG